>OY720441.1:38622057-38947479 GCA_963082915.1 Dolichopus griseipennis
GATGAAAAAAACCAAGGATTTTTAAAAAAGCACATTTTCAAAATTATATTGTGTTACAAACTGAGTTTAATTTTGAAAATATATACACTGGTGACTAAGTTACTGCTTACTTGCAAAAACGGTATATTTTTAATTTTTAAGTCCTAATAACCCTTTAATGTGGAAGGTTGCCATTTTTATCAAGGATCTATCTTAAAAGTTTATAAAGCTTATAAAAACAGCTGTCTTCTACCGTTTTCAGGTTGAAAATATACCTTTTAGAACTCTTGTTATATCTATTTAAACATAGGGCTTTTTCCGACTTTGAGGGGCTGTAGCTCCGTAAGGGGAGGGGGGTTACGGAAAAAAGTTTGAACATTAAATTATTTTTATTGCAATACCTATCCGTTACTGTAGGTAGGTAAAAAGGGATGGACGGACAGAGTGAAACTATATAGGCATATTTTTACAAAATTTTTTGAAAATTTTCTAAAACTCATACACCTTTTATATATGAAATTGTGATTATACCCGTGCATACATATATGACATCGGGTATATTAGATTTGCTCCTCCGTTTGTAACGCATCGATCGAGACGAGCTAGATATAGTGTCAAGGGTACGTATCGGCTCAGAATCGAAAAATTAGTCGATCTAGCTATGTGTGTCTGTCCGTCCGTCCGTCCGTCCGTCCGTCCGTCCGTCTGTGTGTCAGCACGATAACTCAAAAACTAAAAGAGCTACAGTTTTGAAATTTTCACAAAATATTTTTCAATCAATTTCTAGGTTCCCTATTTTTTTTGGTTAAGATCGGACCAAAACTTCGGGTAGCTCTCGAACAGCTAACTTTTTTAACTCCAATATTTTCATACAAAAATTTGAAATATAGCTATGCACCTTGTAACATGAAATTATATGAATTTTGTTTGTTTTTGTTTTTTTGCTTTTTTGTTTATTTTTTTTTTTGTATTTTTTTTTGTACGATTTCGAGTTAGAATTTCATATGATTTAAATGATGCGTAGTTTATTTAAGATAAGCAAAAAAGAACACAAAGATTTTTTTTAAGTAAATGGCTTATTGATATTGATAGATATTTATGAATATATATGATGAATCATCATGATGATTATTATATGAATAATGATCATATGAAGTTGATTTGGCTTAAGTTTAATATATTCGTGAATTAAAAATTAATTATAAGAGATGGAATTGAAAAATTAGAGCAAGAGTTTTGAAATTCACACAAAACATTTTTGGGACATTTTTGAGGTTCCCTATTCTTTTTGGTTAAGACCAGATCAAGGTTTTGGGGAGCTGCCACACAACTTCTTTGCACCAATATGAATTTCTAAGAAACTGATTATACTACGAGGATGAAAATTACACACTGTTAGTTATATAATGAATCGAGCACTTATATGAAGTTTCAAAATGTTACGGCTCCATTTTCGGGGGGCTGCTATACAACTTCTTTGCACCAATATGAATTTCTTGGAAACTGATTATACTACGAGGATGAAAATTACACACTGTTAGTTATATAATGGATCGAGCACTTATATGAAGTTTCAAAATGTTACGGCCCCATTTTCGGCGGGCTGCTATACAACTTCTTTGCACCAATATCAATTTCTTGGAAACTGATAATACTACGAGGATAAAAATTACACACTGTTAGTTATATAATGAATCGAGCACTTATATGAAGTTTCAAAATGTTACGGACCCGTTTTCGGGCAGCTGCCATACAAAGTAATCAATTCGATAACTGTGAATCTAATGAAGCTACGAAGTTAAAATCAAAACTGGGCAGGTAAAGTAATAGGACAAGTTAGTTGGCAAAGTTGGACATCACTCGGACCAACTTTTAGGGTGGGCTATTTTTTTTTTTTATGGGATAATAAGTTAATCAAAAATTATGGGATACCTAATAAGTTAAATATTTTTTAAACTATTTTACTTTCTTATATTTTTTTTGTAATATTTATAATAGCATAGGGGAAATAAATAACGGTTAGTGGATATGCACGGGTATCTAAAAGTTGACAAGGGCAACTATAATCTTCCTCGTTTTTTTTAAATTTATTTATTTATTTAGTACCATGGTACTTATGAACGTCCAGTTAGATGTAACTCCTCCTGTTTTTTTTTTATATACAATAAATACTTTCTATTAATTTTTAAGTAATATTATTTATTTTTGTATATTGTTGTTACATTTAATTTTGTATATAATATATTGTATATTTTAAATTTTAAATTATATTTGGTTGCCAAGGAAATTTGTAAAGAAAATGAATTATCTCAATAATTCAATAATTAAATATTTTATGATCTGTAAGGAAATCGAACTCGCACTTCCTCAGTTAATTTTCTATATAAGAGCCAAATTATAAATTATGGTAGTTTTTCAATTTTATGTACATATACGAGTAGATAAATTGATTCCATTATATTTTAACAAGTTCTTTAGAATTAGAACACTGGAATTTCAAACGAATTGACGTAAATGGTTGTAATTTTTTTTTTTTTTATTCAGGAAAAACAAATAATATTTAACAAGTTACATATAAATTTTTGTATATATGTATACAAATGTATGTACATATATAATGGGGAAATTTCTTTAGGTGCCGCGCTCTATCATGAATCTCTTATCAAAATCGAATTTTGAAGAAATTTTTAAAATATATGAGATTGCATAGATATAAATTTTAAATATTAATTTTATCTTTTAATGGATCTTAACATGGTTTTTTTGATGTTAAACAATTAAGTTTTTTTTTTTTTTTTTATAATTAAATGTTGTAAAATTTCCTATATAAGATCAAATTTAAAAAATTTTTTTTAGTCCAAACGAATTCTTTATACCGACTTAAAAAATATAAAATGAAAGGTAAGAAAAATGTACACAATGTATATATACATATATATAAAAAAACATTTGCAAAAATGAAAACATACAAAATGGAGTACAAAATAAAAGTGTTTAAAAATATAAAATAAAGAAAAAAAAACAATTAATTAATAAGTGTTTCTTAGTGTTAATTTAATTTTTAATTATTATGTTTTTATAAATTAAAAAAAAAAGAAATATTAAATGAAATTATGTTATTAAATTGAAACATTATAATACAATATATATATATATATATATATATATTTCATTTAAAAAATATTTGAAAATTAAAAAAAAAACAATTGAATTTAAAAAATTATTTATAAAAATTGGAAAAAGCTTGTGTTAAATATTGCATTAAAAGTTATTAACTTTTCAAAAATCTGGAACATTTCTATTCACAATAATTAAATTATATTTTCATAAAATACATAATTATTGAATTAATTAATTCTCAATAAAATTTTTATCATATTTAAATTTTTTTTTCTTTTTCTAATTACAATTTCAGAAATAGTATTTCTCTCAATAATCGTACTGATTTCATTATCAATTGAATCAAATTCTGCATTTGGAATTCCTGAATGTCATGAAGAGCGTGATTTAGATATTTTATGGCCATGTCAAGAAGATAAAACAAAATATTTTCAATGTATAGATATACATGAACATGTTTTAATGCCATGTGGTGTAGGAACTTGGTTTGATTTTCGTGCTCAAAGTTGTAAGAGACCATCGGAATGGCAACCGCCATTCCCACAACCAAATCCTGGACCAAAACCTACACCAGAAGTTGATCCAGAACCCGAAACAGAAACAGAAAAGGAACCTGAAATCAACTCTGAAGAAGACATCGAAGCAGAAACTGAAGATGATTCAGAAATAGAAATTCAACCGACAAAAAAAAAACCAAGTCCTCCAATTGTTAAAAAAACTACAAAACATTTTACTCCACCAACAATTGGGCGTTCTAAAAGAACTACACGTAAACCATATCCAACACCATCAACGCCACCACCTTCAGCACCAACAGAAGAAACCGATAAGAGACCAAAACCATCTGTTCCACAAATTATAAATAGTACAGCTAAAGTGACAAAAAAGCAAAGAGCTACACCAAAGGGAGGCGCACCAAAAGTTCCACCACAAGCTGGAAAAACTAAAGATATTGTAGAAGAAGATAAAGAAAAACGCGTTATAAAAAAGAAAAAACAAAAAGTTTCACCACCAACTAAAAGTTCTTAGATTTTTCTATTAAAATATTTATATAGTTTAAAATATTCTATAATTTGATATATAAAATCTAAGAAAAAAATAAAAATAAATTATTTGGGTTTTTTTTTTTTACCATATTAAATTTTCTGTAAAAAATATATATATATATATAAATATATACATATATATAAATTAAAAGAAAAAAGCGCCATTGAAACTTTTCGATACAAAATAAAATAAAATAGAATTCAATTTTCTGTAGATAAAATTTTTTCCAAAAAAAAAAAACAAATATTTAAAAAATTATTTTATTAATATGTATGTATAACGATATATAATAAATTAATAAAAGAATGAATGAATAAGCAAATAAAAAGAGACAAACATTTATACATTATTTATATTTATGTAGAGACGTTAAAAATTGTTAGAGTTAAATCCATTATATTAAAAATAAAATATAGATTAAAATTAAATAAATATTAAATATTTTTTTTTTTAAATTAAAGCTGTAAAATGCTATTTTTAAATAATTTTTTGTTTCAAAAAAAAAAAAAAGGTTCTGTTAAAGACTTAAAGAAAAGATCTTTAAAAAAAAATTTCTTCTTTTACTAAAAATTATCTTTTACTCCATCCTAATTCATAAATTTACATTGTTGGTTAAAATTATAGGAGGAATCTTTTTGTTCTTTTAAATAAACAAAGCACTCATAGATACATGTACTCACATTTAGATACATGTACTTTTATATAGAAAACTTATTGTAACATGCAGGATTATATTAACACACAATATTTTGTTCTAAACATTTATTTTGCAATCGTTATGGAATGGGTTCACTGCTTCAGCATTCCAAGTTATGAACTTTGTTTTGAGTAGAGAATTTTTATTTTAACGATTTTCGATTCATTGCTGCAAATTGTGAGTTTAACTAAAAACAAGTGATGAAAAAAATCAAGGCTTTTTTAAAAAACATATTTCCAAAATTATACAATATTTAATACTGAGTTTATAATAAACGAGGAAGAGTGTGGTAGAGTAGACTGTGTCAACTCTGGGATACCCGTATGACCGTTTTATAAACATTATATCATTTATAAACATTAATTACTTTTGACAAAATTTCAAACATAAAGCTTTATTAGGTGTAGTGTAATGCTCATATAAAAGAAGGAGTTGTATGGTAGCTACTCGAACCCTCTGCAGTAGACCAACCAAATTTTGCAGTAACTTTGGCCAATACACTAAACTATTTTTGGCAAAATTTCAGACACCCAGCATTAATAGGTATAGAGTAATGCTCATATAAACAGGAAGTTGTATGGCAGCTACTCGAACTCACTGCAACAGACCAACCAAATTTTGCAGAAACTTTGGCCATAAAACTAAACTACTTTTGCCAAAATTTTAGACACGTAACTGTAATAGGTACAGAGAAATACTCATATAAAAAAAGAAGTTGTATGGCAGCCACCCGAACCCATGGACCAAAATGGCTGGATTTAAATAGCGATGACGGCTATTGCAAAAAAACGAATTTGCGAAAATTTCAAGGTCCTAGCTCCCTTAGTTTTTGAGTTATCGTGCGGACGGACGGACGGACATACATAGCTAAATCAATTTTTTTTTCGATTCTGATCCGATCCATACACTTGAGTCTATATCTACCCCCCCTCCTTCTCTGCGTCACAAACGTAATGGCGAATTTATTATACCCTTTGCCTATATAGTCATACGGGTATAAAAATATATATTTTACGTTAGTTATTTAATCAATTCATTATTTACTATGAATTATTATTGAATTAAAAGTTAAAATACAATCCTAATGCTCTCAAGAGAATCTGTTAACATGTGTCGAAATATATAATGTTTCAGCTTCAATGTTTACGTTTAATATTGGAAATATAAACACAGGGCCCTATTTCATAAAACTATTAGTCTAATACTAATAAACTAATAATTATTAAAACTAATAAATATGGAATAATATTTTTTTGTTTCATAAAACTTTTCTGGAAGTAATAAAATTTGACGGCAAAGCATAAATTATTAGTGTAGACTCTTCATTAATAATTCTTATTTGAGTGTTCAATTATTTAGTTTTTATTAAATACACGACTTCTCCTTATTATAAAATATCAGAGCTTAACATGATTTTCAAATTTATACTGAGTTATGTTTAAGTTGTAATCAAAATAAAATGTTGTTGATAAATGTAAGGTATGTATAATAATGTGTAATTTATTCCTCGAATGGGGAAAGTTCCCAAATTTTGACTAAGCAAACTTATGGTGATTTTCGAGGATCTAATCCTACTCCAACAAACCCCACACAAAAGTTTTCAGCTCTAGAAATTAAATTGTGACTTCCGTAAATAATTTGGAATTTTTCTTAGAACTTCATTATCTAAGCAAAAATGGTTAAATATAAATGACAATTTCTTAATTTTTAAGGACCCTCTTTAAATTTAATAAAAACCATTTACATATATGGTGTTGTTGTTTTGAACTTAGTATATTACTAAAAAAAAATTTGTACAGGTATTAATGTTAGAAGTGTTTAAAAATAGCAAAATATCAATTTTTGACTCCTTACAGCTCCTAAACATGGGGTGTCATAAAAGAATTCTCTTAAACGATATCTACCGCTCACACGATTTAACTTTAAGTCATAAGATATGAGGGGTCCAAACATTTTGAAAAAATTGAGTTTTTTATAACGGTAAATTTTAGTACCGTATAGTAACTCTATACATTTGTGCAATATATTTTTATAAAGCTTATATAAACGGCTATCATTTATCATTATTTTCAAAAGCCTTTTTACGACTTCAGCGGCTTTAGCTCCGTGTGGGTGTGACTATAAAAAAAGGTCCTTCATGAAATTATTTTTTTTGCTATACCTCCCATTAGTTAAAATTTCTTCTATCTATTTGAATCCTTATTTTATATTTTCTCCATTAATATTAATATAGGGATTTTGATGATGATTTTGTTGTTGAATTATAAATATTTGTTTAAGAAGGTGTACTCTTAATTTTAGTAAAATATATTTTTGATATTGAACTATTTTCTGGAGTTTTTAATGCTCTCTATATCATAATGATTTCTGGGTAATTTTATATTCAAATTTTACAAATATTTATTCGATTAAAAATGCTTGTATTCAGATACAAGGTTTTCTTTGCTTACTAAACAGGGTCCATCAAGAGTTCATGACTGTTAAGATTTTTTTGCATATTTTTAGGAGCATTTTTTTTTTTATTTGAAACACTGTATTTAATCCAGTATTTTAAAAAATATGAGCATTTTTTTATTATTTAATTTTATTTTTTTTTATATATTACTTAAAAAAAATTTACATATGTATTCAAGTTCCAGGTACTTAAAAATGGCAAATTTTTAATTTTTAATTCCTGCTAACTCTTAAACGGAATCTTCTTTAAAAAGTTTTTTGAAAGAGTTATATTAATTTTTTAAGATATAACTCTTGTCAAAATTTTTTAGTTCCTTACGTAAACCGTGTGGAAAGTATATGGTATCAAGAATTTAGCAATAATTGAGCTCCAGATAGCGAACTTAAAAAACAAAAGAAAAAAAAGCACCCCACATTTAAAGTCATATATAATATCAACAACCAATATACCGGTGAAGCTCTTTCGAATGGTGATATTTTCAACTTCTGGAAAGAACTAGAAATAAAGTTTTTCTACTGGCAGTTCACCAAAATTATAACTTTAAGGCATAGGAAAAAATTGCAATTTTAGTCAGGGAAGGTTATTTTTTTAATATAAATTCGAATTCTACTTCTAAAAATAAGAAGCTCTTGCCATCTTAATTTTTTCCCTTTTTAGCATTTTCCTTTTTATATGAAAATATGAAAGATTTTAATTTGAGTTTATATTCATTAATTTAAAAAAAATTTATTTTTAAAATTATTTGTATATTTTGATGACAATTTTTATCGCTAAACTTACTATAAATATATTAACCTTTTTATACCCGTATGACTATATAGTCAAAGGGTATAATAAATTTGCCATTACGTTTGTAACGCAGAGAAGAAGGGGGGGTAGATATAGACTCAAGTGTATGGATCGGATCAGAATCGAAAAAAAAATCGATTTAGCTATGTATGTCCGTCCGTCTGTCCGTCCGTCCGCACGATAACTCAAAAACTAAAGGAGCTAGGATCTTGAAATTTTCGCAAATTCGTTTTTTTGCAATAGCCGTCATCGCTATTTAAATCCAGCCATTTTGGTCCATGGGTTCGGGTGGCTGCCATATAACTTCTTTTTTTATATGAGTATTTCTCTGTACCTATAACAGCTACGTGTCTGAAATTTTGGAAAAAGTAGTTTAGCTTTATGGCCAAAGTTTCTGCAAAATTTGGTTGGTCTGTTGCAGTGAGTTCGAGTAGCTGCCATACAACTCCTTCTTTTATATGAGCATTACTCCATACCTATTAAAGCTGGGTGTCTGAAATTTTGCCAAAAATAGTTTAGTGTAATGGCCAAAGTTACTGCAAAATTTGGTTGGTCTACTGCAGAAGGTTCGAGTAGCTGCCATACAACTCCTTCTTTTATATGAGCATTATATTTCACCTAATAAAGCTGGTATGCTTGAAATTTTGCCAAAAGTAATTAATGTTTATAATAATAATGATATAATGTTTATATAACGGTCATGCGGGTATCCCAGATTTGACACAGTCTACTCTACTACACTCTTCCTCGTTTTTTAACAAATTCAATTTGTAAAATAAATGGAATTCCAGTTAAAACGTATATTATCTGATTTTTAATAACAAATATTAAAAAAAAGAATTAATTTAATCTATAACTTAGATATTTATAAAGAATTTCTTAGGAATTTAGAAAACAAAGTTTAATTTACATTTATACATCTATGGGCATAAAGAGAGCGGAAAAATTTTTTTATTAAAACCTTTGCTATGTCTTTTAATTTATAAATCTTATTATTACCAATTTTTCTTTTTTATTTTTATACCCGTATGACTATATAGTCCAAGGGTATAATAAATTTGCCATTACGTTTGTAACGCAGAGAAGAAGGGGGGGGGGGGGTAGATATAGACTCAAGTGTATGGATCGGATCAGAATCGAAAAATAAATCGATTTAGCCATGTATGTCCGTCCGTCCGTCCGTCATCACGATAACTCAAAAAGTAAAGGAGCTAGGATCTTGAAATTTTCACAAATTCGTTTTTATGCAAAAAACGGAATCGAGTTTTAAATTCAGCCATTTTGGTCCACGGGTTCGAGTACCTGCCATACAACTTATAATTTTATATGAGCATTACTCTATACCTATGGAAGCTGCGTGTCTGCAATTTTGCCAAAAGTAGTTTAGTGTAATGGCCAAAGTTACTGCAAAATTTGGTTGGTCTACTGCAAAGGGTTCGAGTAGCTGCCATACAACTCCTTCTTTTATATGAGCATTACTCTACACCTAATAAAGCTGAATGTTTGAAATTTTGCGAAAAGTAATTAACCGGATGATATGATGTACCTGTTACGGTCATACGGGTATCCCAGAGTTGACACAGTCTACTCTACTACACTCTTCCTCGTTTTTTCCTAATTTTAGCCCCTTGCAGAGCATAAGGCTTTCACAAAGCTTCAGTATCGTATTCTATTGTGAGCTAGTTGTTTCACTTCTGCCTTCTGTTCTCAATTTCCTTAGCGACTGGTCTTTTCTAAGTTATCCTAGGTCCTAGGTTTACCCACACTTCTTTTTCCCCGTGGATCCCAGTTTGGTGCCTGGCGCGCGATATTTTCTGGCTCTTTCCAAAGTGTATGACCAATCCATCTCCATTTTCTTCTCTTTATTTGGCAGAGAATAGTTGCCCCTATATTCTCAGTAATTCTTCATTTGAAATTCTCCTGGGCCATCCAATATTTTAAATTGTTCGGAGGCATTTATTCTCAAATACTTAGAGCCTATTTGTTGAGGAGTTTTTGAGTAGCCATATTTCACTGCAGTAGAGAATCCATGGAAGGATCCATTTCACACAGGCATATATTCATGTTTTGGTGCCTTTGGCATTATTACCTATTACTATTATTATTATTACTAAAAGCCGTAATGAAGTGTTTGCTAAAATCTGATTAAAAAGTGTCATTAATCGAAAAATTGTATGAAAAATTATTGTAAGAAGAAGTAAGTAAGACTCTTTTAAATCGTCAAAAGAAATTATTACTGAATTTCATCAGTTTTTTAATGTATAAATCTCAGCTACAATGATCTGGAGACATCTTAATCTCGCCACATTCTTTGGATGCATAAGACACACATGCATAAGAGAGTATATTAGAAAAATTTTTATTATTTTGGAAAAATTTTATACTCTTAAGCGGGGAATTAATTATTAACCGGTTAGGATATATTAGAAAAGCATTTGTACATCGTCCAAAGCGAACACTATTTTCTTTGAATAAAAGTATATCTAGATAATGAAAAAAAAATATTCAAAAAAAGTAGTGCAATTTTTATGACCACAACTGTAGGTGTATTTATTTTCATTTAAATTTTAATTAAAGATTTATAATAAAATATTTGTTTCAATTGTCGGTAAATTTAAAAGTAAAGTATTTTACTAAAAAAATTTAAATCATTTTTAAGGCTATTAGTGCTAAACTACAGTAGGCGGATTTTTATTAAAGCCAGAGCTCTTTAAATGTGATTTATAAATAAAATTTAGTATTTTTTTATAATGAATAAAGAAATCGTTGGCCCGCTCATAGCCCAGGCCTTTTGGCTTTAAAAAATTAAGTTTCAGAAGTTTGTATTAATTATATTATGGCTTTGTACATTATCTATTTGAAACTAGAATATAAAATATTCTGTAAATGGGTTAACAACATTAACATTTCAAAAAAAAAAAAATAAAAACAATTCTGTGAAATGTAGAACAGATAATAAAATAAATTTGTTATGTATAAAATCACTTCAAATTTATCTTGTAATCTTATATTTTATTAATTAAATTTTATATAATTCTGATTTCACTACATTTTTGACTATCTTTTATATTTAACATTTTTCCTATTTTTATTAATTTAAATTTTAAATGTATTTTGATGGTAATCATTTAAATAAAAGAACATATTTTAAAAGAAATTGTACTTATTTGTAAATCGAATTTTAAAGAATAAACATTACTTGAAAATTAAATAAAAGTGTACAAAATGGTTATAAAAGGTAAAAATAAAGATTTTTAAAATAAAAATTTTGGAATTTCACTATGATAATTCGAAATAGTGAAATATATTAATTTTATTAATTTTTGAATTGCTTAAAACTTTGGTGATATGGCTATACTAATTAAAAGTTTAAATTAATATGTACTTGGTGTTAACTGTTCATTTACATACAAAAAAAATTATTAATTCATAAAAATTATAATATTAATTTTTATTATTTCTTTTCCAACAGTTTTTATCGTATTTGCAACTTTAATTTCTGTTATTATTGCTGCACCAAGACCTTTGGATTCAAATCTTCCAGAATGTAAAAAAGAAGATTTTAAAACATTTTGGCCAGATTATTCTGATAAACAATTTTATTATCAGTGTATTGACATCGGTCAAGCATTTCGTTTAAAATGTTCAAATAAAAAGTTTTTCGATTTTAATATACAAAAATGCGTAAATGAAGATGAATGGTCAGGTTATCCAACAAAACCAACTGAACCAACTAATACAACTAAACCGACAGAACCAACAACACCAACAACACCAACTGCACCAACAGCATCAACCGCACCAACAGGTAGACCAACACCACCAACAGAACCTAGTAAATCAACAGGAACAGTTATACCAACCCTACCATCAACTATGTCAACTGATTCAGGTCCAACACCACCTACACTAAAACCTGTTCCAACTCAGGGAACTGGACCTACAAAGCCACCTCGGCCAATTCCATCTACACCTCTACCAACTGCACCAACTGATGAACCAATAAACTAATTAAATAAATGAATAAATTATGAACATATTATAATTCATATTGTCTAAAATATCTGAATAATTCATCTTTGTGAATATTTTATTTTATTGATTCTAAAGAACAGAGACAGTACAAAACTCTGGAATAAATTTATCTTAAAAATAACTTATATAATTTAATATATAAATACATTAAATCAAGATATCCTACTAAACAATCTTTTTAATATGGGTATTAGAGTAATTTCAGTTAATTTATTTAAATGCTGTTTAGTTAGTCCTAGTTATGAATGATGATTACTAATTGGAGGTCCTCAAAACAAAGTTCAAGGTTCAATTCTTTATTAAGTTTAAGTTTCAGCTAAATAGGACTAACACGGCATTATTCAATCTTTGTTGATGATGCAATGCAATTGGTAAATGTTCTAGACTACGTGAACATGTAGTAAATTTAGTATAAACTATCACATCCAGTTCAAAATACGGTATTTAATAACAATTTGGAGTCAGGGTTACAAAAGCACTATATACTTAATCACTCACTATCTGGAGCCATAAAAATCTTATATAAAGACAACCTTATGATTACTCAACAATATTATTATACTCGGGTCAGACTTATATATAATTTAGAATTACACACAAGTAATTTCAAGAAGTGGTGAGGATTTTGGGGTGGGAGCTTCTAGAACTGAAAATTGTAAAAGATTCCTTCCAAATGCTCATGCTCTAATTCTTCAACTAATTAATTAAAAAAAAATTATGGTTTAATATTAAAAAATCTTTAAGTAAAACAAAAAATAATTAGTTGAAATATAAATATTGTAACCATTTTTAATGTATATATTGTATTATATTGTATTAGTTTATAAATTGGTTTTAAGAGAGATTTATATCACTTTTGTATTGTCTATCTCTGCTTTAGAATAAATAAAATAAAAAATTATAAATTTTTGTTACTTTTAGAGGAGAGGTAAGTAAATTTTATCAAACTGGTCAAATTATCTTTACATTCTTAAACTTTATTTGGATTTTTTGCTTTTAAATAAATTAAATATCTGCAATTGACTTATTAATTTTCATAAATTCCTGATTTACAATCTTGTTAATTTTAAATTTACGAAACCTAAAGAAAACATGTTTTAGTTACGCCTTTTACGAAATTAAAGGTTCTATCTTTATTATTTTTTTTTACCGGAACCGCCTAAATTAAGGGATTGTCGTTTACCCGAACCGCCAGTTTTAGCTTTCAGTTTATTTATATTACTTCAAGAAACTTTGGGAATGCCTGTCCAAGTTAAAGGTGCTTAAAAAGAATAAATTTTAAGTTTTTCACCACATACAGCTTATTTTTTTAATGACTTATATTTATTTCCAAAGGTCTAAGTCTTATCATAATTTCTAACTTTAGACATTTTGAAAATATTGAGGAAACAAGGTTGAAGTTCGTAAAACAGTAAATTAATATGTCGTATGGCAACCCTGTATGTTTATTTTACATATCATTCATTTTTTATAGCAAATGCCGTTTATGGTGTCCAGATTCAAAACTTATATAGAACTTTTCTAATATTGATTTAAATACAGGGCTTTCGAATTTTGAAAAGCTTTAGTTCCGTAATCGGCGGCAAAACAGACAAATTTTTTAAACATATAGGCAATCTGTGCTAAAATGTGAGTATTATTTGTGTTTGACGTTTGAAAATTAAATTATGATCGACACTTCATTGTTATGTTGTAAGAATACAATGATTTGATTTGTAAGAATGAGAGTATTATCTATTCTCTGTACTGCAAAAAATGTATAAAAGCTTTAACTAAATGTATATTTTAGATGTAGTAGTAGATGATAGTTTTTTTTGTACTCGTATGAGTATTAGTCAAAAGCGTATACTAAATTTGCCATTACGTTTGTGACGCAGAGAAGTAGGGGGTAGATATAGACTCAAATGTATGGATCGGATCAGAACCGAAAATAAATCGATTTAGACTTCTACTATCCATCCCTTAAGGACAAAAAGGACAATTAAAAGTATCCTTTTGTATCCTACCCTTGTATCTAGCGATCTATTGTGTATATATATATTTAATTTGTCTTATATGTCTTTGTTTTATAACATTAATTTTTATACAAAAAAAAATTATAAATCAATTAATTTTATGTTTCATAAATTCATATATCTTCTATCTTGCTTTAATGTAAAAAAACAAAAGCTTTCCAATGATGTAAAAGTATTCAGGGATACCATGGCAAAATTTTTAGATAATTGACTTTTAGAGAAAAATGTAAAGTACTTTTTCAAAAATTTTCAACTTTAAACTATAATATCTTAAGAACGGCAGCACCTATCGTCATATAAATGCTAAAAATTCTTCAACCCGTTACCTTAATTATAAGTAGGATTGAATTTATATAACCTCAGCCACTACATGTTTAAAATATAGTATCCAGATTTCCACATTGGTATTTAGAAATTATAATTATTTTAGATATAGATTGAAATGAATTGATTAAAGATAATCACCTGTCTGTAAAATGGGAGTCAAATAAATTAATATAGTTATGTGTTAATAACATCTGAGCAATAAATGGACATAAATAACAAAGACATTTTTTTTAGCTCCCACTGTACTAAAATTAACTAACGCATTTTAAATTGACTTATTGAATTGTTTTTCTGAAAATTCTTTAAGTTCTAAAAGTTGATGTACATGATGTACATGAAATAACATGAAAAAGAAAGGTTATATAGCATATGACACATCAAGTTGAATCGTTTTTTTTTAATTCAAAATGTGACAAGCGTACATATATATATACTTTTTTTTTTAAGATATATTTAAATTAACAAAGTCAAATATTTTAAATTTTTTCAACAGCTTATATTTTATTATATGCAACGTTAACGATATACTAAATATTAAGTGGGCAATAAATTTTAGACTTAAAGAATTATTAATCATTAATATAAATATATGATTCATGTCATTTAAAGGTTTCCCTCTGTCTATTCAAAAACAGATTAATTCGTAAGTATTATACACCTAACAACATAACTTTTTTTGTTATATTTCATTAACTTTAAGTTTAATTATGCTAATAACTTATAGATATATCAAGTAATTATACCTTTATGAACGTAGGCCAAAGGGCGTACTAAATTTACCTTACCGTTTGTAACGATGTAAAGGAGCGGTGATAGATATAGACTCAAAAATATGGATCAGATGAGAATCGAAAAGTAAATCGATTTAGCTATATCCGTCCGTTTGTTCGTCCTAGCTAAGATTCTGAAATTTTCAAGAACTTATCTTTATGAAAGAGCCGTCATCGCTATTAAAATCCAGCGAGTTTGCTCAATGGGTTCCAGTAGCTGCCATACTACTTCTTTTTAATATGAGAATAACTCTGTATTCCATAAAGCGGAGTGCCCTAAATTTTGGTAATAATAATTGACTTTTAAGGCTAAAATTTGGTCAACTTCTTTTTTAATTTGAACTTAATTTAATAGATTATATAGTAAAGCTGTGTATCTGAAATTTTGTCAAAGCGGTTTAGTTTAATAGGCAGCGACTGCACAAAATATAGTTTGTCTGGTGCATGAAGTTCGAAAAGCTGTCATACAAATTATATTTTCCTTTAAATTATCAGACTCTAAGATAAGTTGTGTGTTTAAAATCAATTAAAAGCAAAGTCATAAACCGTATGATAAGTTAATATTATGTTTATACGAGTATCCTTGAGTTGACACAGTCTAATCTACCCATTTCCTCGATTTTTATTCAAAACAACATTACATTTAATTACAGCACTTCTAAATTTATTTATTTATTTGTAGTATCAACCAATAGTAAATATTGCCTGATAATATTAACCCTTTACCGTTTTGACATTTCAACTTATTATTAAATTATTGTTATATATATACACTATATTTTGTTTTTAGATATGATTCGACCAGGGTTTGAACCCAAGACTTTTCGATTGAAAAGCCGTCACTTTACTACTGAGCTATCGGTCAGATAGTACTTTTAATATATAACAAATTAAAATAGCTACCTGAAAAGATTCAATGTTTCTAACTTACTTTTAAAAATAATTTTTTTCAAAATGGTTTTCTAAGAGTTCTTTGCTTTGGCAAATGTTTGAAATACTGTGTAGTACTAGTATTTCTACAATCTTTTTATGCAGTTTATTTCCTTGTCTTGTTTTATTACAAATAATAATTTTCTGAATTAGGTTAAGATATAAAAAAGCGTGCGGATAATGTTAATCTTTTGGCTAATGCTTCTTACTTCTGTTCTAAAATTTTATGTAAATAATGTGGAGGGATAGGATTTTAGTATATTGGAATTACGGAACGATTCAAATATTTGTGCAAATGATTGCAAAATAATAAAAAAAAACGAAGAAGAGTGTAGTTGAAAAGACTGTGTCAACTCTGTGATACCCGCATGACCGTAATAAAAACATCATATCTTTCGGTTATTTACTTTTAGCAAAATTTTAAATACGCAATTTATTAGGCTTTCAGTTATGAACAAAAGAAAATATAATTTGAAAGGCAGCTACATCCAGCTTTATTTTGTATAAAGTAATGCTCATGTGAAATATGAAGTTGTATGGCAACTTCTCGAACCCACTGCCGTAGTCCAACCAAATTGTGTAAAAAATTTGGCCATATAACTAAACTATTTTTGCCAAAATTTTAGACACCCAGCTTTATTAGGTGTAGAGCTCATAAAAAAGAAGAAGTTGTATGGCAGGTACTCGAACCTGTGGACCAAAAATGGCTGGAAAATTTTGTGAAAATTTCTAAGTCTTAGCTCCTTTATTTTTTGAGTTTTCGTACAGATGGACGGACATACATAGCTAAATCAATTTATTTTCGATTCTGATCCGATCCATACATTTGAGTCTATATCTACCCTCCTACTTCTACGAACGTAATGGCAAATTCAGTATACCCTTTTGACATATAGTTATACGGGAATAAAAATAGAATTTTTAATTTCTAATGTCGCCATATTTTAAAAAAAAAATTGGAATAATATCTCCGAAAATTTAAGTACATTTTCGGACATTCTGTCTGTCATATTGGGAGTAATAGCATAACAAAGTAACCTTCTAAAGTTAATTCAAAAGTTCAGTTAGTTTCTAAAAATAAAACATTTTTAAAATTTTATTTATTCCAAAATATTTGTTTTTTTTGATAGGCGGCGTAGACAAGTATATGTATATATATATATATATATATATATAAATTTTATTATGTTAATATTTCGTTTAATTATATTTACAAAAGAGTTGCAATAAAATAATATTAGTATGTTAAAGAGAATTAATCTAATCTTAATTAATTGATTTATAAAAATTTAAATTTATTACCAGATTTTGAAAAAATTTAAATTTTAATTTATGTATATTAATTTAATCCAATTATTTACAATTTATAATATTATCAGAATAATTAATTATAAAAAATATTGATAAAATTGTAATAAATACTTAAATATTAATTTTGAAACATTTAGTAACTGTCCGAATTTCCAACTAAAAATTTATAACGAAAAATAACGAAAATGTTGAAAGGTAAAACAAGAGTTTAAAATGTATATAATTAAATTTTAAAGTATTAATTAAGAAATAACATAAAATATGAATAAAAAAATAATAGAAAAGTTTCAATTAAATAATCTTAAAAATAGTAATATTTAATTTTAAATATTAAATAATTTTAAAATAAAATTAAATTTTGCTTAACTTTGATTTAGTGTTTAATATTATTTCAGATAAAAAAGTTGGACTTATTTAATAAAAATATTATGAAAAAGTTACATATTTCATAAAAATATAAAATAATGCTAAAATTATGATTATTTATTAAATTAAAGTTTCAATTATTATTTTGGATATTTTTAGAATTATACATTATAAATGTCAAAGTCAATAAATTTTATGTTGAGTTAATTATGACATTTCACTTAAGGTTTAAAAGACTGTGAAAACTTAAAATATATTTAAAAAATTAATAAAAAACCGTTTTATTTTAAATTAAAAACAAAAAAAAAAATTTGTGTATAATTTAAATTTTAAAATAAAAAATATTTATATGTAATGGATTAATACGAAATAGATTTTTAAAAACGTTCAACGATGATGAATGAAAATTTTTTTTTATAGAATTTTCCGATTAAATTAAACTATTTTTCAATTGAATGAACCTAAATTTCAACTGAACGAAACTTTTTTTCAAGTGAATTAAACCTTCCAAAAGATTAAAACCTTTAATAAAATAAATATAAAATTTTTAAAAGTAAATGAAACCTTTTTGAAAACAAATGAAATATTTTTCAAAGTAAATGAAACTAAAAAAATTTAAAAAATAAAATTAATTCAAATATTAATTAAAAAAGTTATTAATACATTATTATTAACAAAAATTAGTTAAACTTTGAAAATTACAAATAAAATGTATATTAACATTCAAATATTTTAATAAAATGTAACCACCAAAAGAAAAAGTATATATATGCTTAGCGTCACCTTTTGAGTCGATTTAGCGGATGTCGTCCGTCTGTTCGTTAACATTATAACTAAAAAATAATGATGCTATTTTAATAAAATTTATACTGTAGGTTAATAATAATAAAAAAAGTATAGCGGGGATTGAAAATGGGCGAAATCGAATCATTGATTCGGATACACTGGAAGCTTTTTATCGAGCCAATATAGATAGAACCTCTAAATGTATTGAATTTCTTTTTTTTTTTTTTTTTTTTTTTAAATAAACTTTTATTTTGTTATAATCTTACATATGAGTATCTTAACCTACAAAACAAAGTTAACAAACAAGGTATAACTCTTTTATTTTTAACATTTAAAAATATTTGAATTTTTTTATGTTAAATTTAATATATAATAAGTAAAATTATTTCTGTTTTGAAGTACAAAACTATTGTAGTACAATCTTATTCATACATCATTGAAAAATTTTAAAAAACCAATGTTTAATAATTTTTTTTTTTTTATAAAACTTAACTAACCTAACCTAACTTAACCTAAACTTAAATTTAAATAAACTAACTTATTGACTAAAAATAGCACAAATGCTTTTAAAAATTATATTAAGATGTATTTAACCACCAATAATCTTTATTTATAATTTTATCTTTTTCTGGTATGGACATTTCGTATCTTAAATTATCTCCGTTAATATTGCCTGGGATATACTCGATTTTTTTGCATGTAGCCCGTCTACTATAATGAAATAGTATAGGGACATGATCTTGGTTTTGAGTGTATCTATATTTGTCTAAGAAGATGAAGTGCTCAGGAGCTATAAAACCCGTGAGCAAGGTCTTCTTAATGTACTCCTCATTGTGGTAAAATATATGTGATATTAAACCATTTTCTGGAGTTTTTAATGCTCTATCAAAATGATTTCTGATTAATTTTATCATAAAATTATCTATTCTCATGATTTTGGCTTCCTTGTACAAATATTTATTAGAATAAAAATGCTTGTATTCGGACTCAGGCTTTCTATGTTTATTAATACAAACTCTTATGCACTTTCTTTCGAATTTACGTATTTTTTCCATTAAGCTTGCACTAATGTTGTACCATATTGGTACCCCATAGACAAGATTTGGCCTAATTAATGTCTGGTAGCATATTATTTTAACTCTATTGCTAATATTTTTGTTGTAAAAGAGTTTTTTAGCTGCCATAAAGGATTTATTGCCTTTATCTATTGAGTATTTTACATGATCTATGAAGTTTAAGTTTCGATGTAACTGAACTCCAAGATATTTAACGAATTTTTTGTTTGCGAGAGTTGACATAGGCGATTTAATTTTAAAATGTTTCCAATTTTTTCTAATGTCTGAACTAGTTTTGTCAACCGTATTACGGAATAATATGGTTTCACATTTGTTGTAGTTCAATTTTAATATCCATATCTTGCAATAATCCTGCACAATATTAAACATTTTTTGTACATTATATTGAATGCTATTTACAGTGTCATTCGCAGAGTATATTATAATATCATCTGCGAATGCCAGGGCGTAGTTATTTCCTTTTACTCGTTCTAGCAAGAATAAAAGATCTGCTGTATATATAGTAAAAAGGATAGGTGCATTAACAATACCTTGCTGAAGACCGTTTTCAATTAGGAATGATTTGTCAGACTCGTTATTTTTGCTATATACTAAAAATTTGTTGTTATATAACATATTTTTAATCAGTATAATTAAGCGTGGCGGGAACTTATATTTTATTAGTTTATAGATTAATCCATCCAACCAAACTGAATTAAAAGCCTTTTCAAAGTCAATCAGACAGGCACCAATGCCGTATTTCTTGTTTATGAACCAGCAGATATCTGAGGTTAATTTGGTTATAGTATTAACAGTACCATGTTTGTGCCTAAACCCAAACTGATTTTCTGGAATAAGATTGATTGACTTTGCATAATTTGAAATTTTATCGTTTATTAAGGTTTCAAATACTTTACTAATGTTTGGCAGTAAACTTATCGGTCGATAATTGCTGGGATTGGTTGGATCTTTGCCAGGTTTTTTTAGCAATATCGTTTTCGATGTTTTCCAAATATGCGGAAAATACGAATTATTTATTGCATTATTGAATAGGATAACATATTTCGAAATAATTACACCACTTAAATTTTTTAAAACTATGTTTGGGATTTTATCGATACCAGAAGAAACTTTATTTTTTAAAGCTTTAAACTTTAAAGAAAGCTCTGACTGGTTCGTGAATTCGCTATTTTCACCACTTTGCTCAGATGATTTGTTTGTGTTGGAGAAATTACTCAGAGTTGAGTTGAAATTTAATGTTTGAGAGTTATTGAATTGTGTTATTTTATTTATGATTTGGTTATGTATTCTATTATTTGTAGGTATGTTGATTTTGTGAGTGTTTTCAATGTATGTGCCAAGTACATTGTAAATTTGTGATTGATCTTCTACTATAAATTTATTTGTGGTGGTTTTATTTAATTTGTTGAAGTCTATGTTATTTTGAGAGAGTAAAGTTATATCGTTTTGGTCTATGTGTAATTTTGAAATCTGATTGTATTTGTTTTTGCGGAATATTTTATTTATTTCGGGGAACATGTTTGAACTATTTGTTGGAGTTATTTTTTGGAGACGAAGTTGCCAGTATTTATTAATTTCTATTTTAATTTGTTGTTTAATTAATGTATTGATGTTATTTAGGAGGCTTTTGAGCAGTTGAATTTGTTGATTAGAAAAGTTTAATCTTTGTTTTTTGATCTTATGTATATCGTTCATGAGGCTGTGTTTTTTGTTTAAAAGAATTTTTAGCTTAACTGAGTAGAATTTTTTTAAATTATTTTGATTTTTAATTTTTGGTATAACTTCATCCATAGTTTTAAGAATTATTTCGTTCAGCTGTAAAAGATGATAATCTACATTTTGGTTAGACAAATTGCAGTTATCGAAAATTTTATTGCAATTGTTGGAGTTGTATTTGGAAAAATAGTTTGAATTTAATTTAGTTTGAAATTTGCCCCAGTTTACTTTTGAAAATATGAATTTATTACTATGACTTGGTAACTCTTGCAATAAAAGCTCTTCATTTTTTAGTGACATTGGAATTTGAATGGCATTATGGTCACTATCGTATGGGAGAGTGGTGAGTTTGTTTTGATTTGTTTCAAAACAAATTTTTATTCTAATATCTGTTATCACTAAATCAATATAAGAATTTGCACGTGGTAGTGTTGGTGCATCGGTTAAGAGTAAGTTACTCTTGTATAAAATTTTGTTGTCTTGTAACCATTTGTATAATTGATTGCCTCGAGTATTGTTAACACAGTTTAACCAAGAAGTATGTTTGGCATTAAAGTCGCCAGTTAATATATAGAAATTATTGAGATTCGAAAGATTTAAAATTTCGAATATTTTTTCTAATTCTGTTAAAAAACTATTTGAATTCCTATTTGATGCATAAATAGAAATTATAAATAATTTTTTTCTTTGTTTTAATTGTAATGATATAATGCATGGTTCGATACATTGAAAACTATCGAAAATGCGATTATTTACAATATCAAATTGGAAACATTTTTTAATGCATATGGCAACACCGCCACCATCAATATCGATATTTCTATCATTTCTAATTATGTCATAATTATCCAATGCCATATGGTTATTTGGTTTTAATTTTGTCTCGCTCATGCAAATTATGTCAGGTTTATTGAACTCTACAAAGTGCATAAGAGAAAGCTTTTTATTGTTGGAGATTAGTGAATTGACGTTTATGGATATTATTTTTAATTTAGTATTGTTAAAATTCATTTATAAATTAGTGTTTAATTTTTAATGATTCCATACAAATTTTAATATTGTTAGAATTTTGATTAATTTGTTTTTTTAGTGTAATAGCTTCATTTTGCATATTAATTAAAATATTTTTAATTTCAATTAAAATGCTATCATTACTATTATTGGTGTTTAAATTTGAATTTGTATTATTAGAATTATTATTGTTATTTTTAAGGTTAGAATTATTTTGTTTTGTGCTATTTTTTACAATATTTGAGAATGAAATATTTTTATCAATAAAATTTGAATTAAAGTGCTTACTTACAATTTTTTGTTTTGAATTATCTTTAATTTTTTGGCGAAGCTCCATTTTTTTAATATAAACTGGGCATTTGGTGTATGATGCCGGATGCCCGTGGTTCCCACACAAGGTGCAGAATAATTTATCTTTTGGATCTTCTGCAGATATTGAACATTGTTCCGGCCTGTGATTATTGCCACATTTTACACATCTCAGCTGCATATAACAATTAGCAGCTGAATGCGAGAAGCGTTGACATTTTGTGCATTGTAAGTTGTGTGATTTTATTAGTTTTTCCCATCTTACTATTTGGTAGTCCAGCACATTAATTTTCATGATATCATTTGTCAAGCTATCAGCTGAAGCTTGAACGATATAATGTGGAAGAGTTATTCCGTTGTTAATTGAATATTTAGTGGTTAATCGTGTAACCTTTTCGAATTTTATGTTTGTTGTTTCTTGTTCTTTTAGAAAATGAAGAACTTCCTCTGGTGAGTACATACTATTTAAACCTTTTAGGATTAAGGTTTTCTTTTTTTCCGTTTTAGGTGTAAATGTAAAGTGATCAATTTTACCTTCTTCTAGCAATGCACGAGCTTTTTTAAAATCATCGATATCATATGTATACAATGATGAATGCTTTTCATTGTGCTCTTTTATGGCAAAATTTTTTATTCCTAGTTTATTCTTTATAAGACATTTTAGCCTGTCAACCCTTGTATCAAACATATTTATTGGTGGCATTTTTTCACCTTTTCCGCGCAGGAAATTAATAGTTGATGGTCTTTTTTCTTTTTCATTTTTTTTTGTTGATGTTTTTTTGAGGTTAAGGACGTCAAATGTATCCTCCTCGTCAATTTCAACAATTTTTGGCTCTGCTTGGTCGTTGTTATCTTCTTCTGTTTCGCTGTATTCATCGGTAAGATCCATTAATGAACTGTAATAGTTCGACTCGTTTCTTGGTGAACTAGATGATGTTGAAGGATCAAACTTTTTTAAGGCTTTTCGTAATTCGTTATTTTCTTTTATTAAATGTTCAACTAAATTTTCTATTCGGCTTGCACCGCTTTTAACTTTTTGTTGGTCTTTAGTTTCACTTTTGTCTAAAATTTCTTTAAATCTGACATTTATTGTCTCTTTTAATATGTTTTTTTTTTTTTTTGATGGCATGATTGCTATCCTTGATAGGATGCAATCTGTAATTACACCACTTATTTATTTTAAAAAATTTATTTTTTTATTAAAGTTTTTTTTTTCGTTAGATTTTTTAATCAGATTTTTAATCTTAAATATTATTGAATTTTTGATTTTTATAATAATTTTTATTTTTAATTTTCACAAAGAATACTATAACTTGATCGCTTGACAGCTGAAATCGAAGTCCATGTATTGAATTTCTAAGGTATTGAATTTTCTCCTTATTTCCGTTTTGTTCCTAAAATATGGGATCAATTGCGTGTTCTTGAAAGTTTGTATTATTTCTCCGAATAAGTTTCAGTTTCATTTACTCTAAAAAAAGTTTAATTTTTTTTAAAAAAAAAGGGAATTTATTTTGAAAAACGTTTAATTCTATTGGAAAAAGGTTTCATTTCAGTTTCAATTTTTTCATTTAATTGAAAAATGGTATATATCTTTAAAATTATTTTATTTACAAGTTCAAGTACCTACTTAATTTTAAATTAATTATTAAAATGTTGATATTTTTAATAGGACTCTTGTTTTTTACAACTTTAATATCTATTACTTTTGGAAGACCTTTTGATGCAGATTCTGCTCCACCATGTAGAGAAGAAGATCTAAGAACATTATGGCCTGATAATACCAGTAAACAACATTACTATCAATGCATAGATATCGGTGAAGCTTTTCGTTTAAAATGTGGTATTGATAAATGGTTCGATTTTAACAAACAGCGATGTGTACCACAAGATGAATGGACACCTCCAATAACAACGGAAAAACCGACAATACCAACAACTGAAACCACAAAAACAACAGAACCTACAACATCCGAACCTACAACATCCGAACCTACAACATCAGAACCTACAACAATCGAATCTACAACATCATCAACGAAACCAAGTGAGCCGACAACTACACCAACGCCAACTCCGCCTACTTTACCGACACGACCTTCTACGACAACTCGGCCAAGTCGACCAACCCCTTCTACCCCATATCCAACAGCACCAACAGAAGAACCACTGCCAACTACTTCAAAGCCTACTACTCAACCTACATACCCAACTACAAAACCAACTATACCATCTACAGAGCCAACAGTTCCAACAGAACCAACACAACCATCTCCAGAGCCAACAGAGCCTACACAAGAGCCAACAGATCCAACAGCTGAACCAACGGTAGAGCCAACAATTCCAACTGAACCTACTCAACAGCCAACAGATCCAACAACTGAACCAACTGTAGAGCCAACAGTTCCAACAGAACCAACACAATCATCTCCAGAGCCAACAGAACCTACTCAAGAGCCAACAGATCCAACTGAACCAACTGTAGAGCCAACAGTTCCAACTGAACCTACTCAACAACCAACAGATCCAACAACTGAATCAACTGTAGAGCCAACAGATCCAACTGAACCAACTGTAGAGCCAACAGTTCCAACTGAACCTACTCAACAACCAACAGATCCAACAACTGAACCAACTGTAGAGCCAACAGTTCCAACTGAACCAACACAACCATCTCCAGAGCCAACAGAGCCTACTCAAGAGCCAACAGATCCAACTGAACCAACTGTAGATCCAACAGTTCCAACTGAACCTACTCAACAGCCAACAGATCCAACAATTGAACCAACTGTAGAGCCAACAGAGCCTACTCAAGAGCCAACAGATCCAACTGAACCAACTGTAGAGCCAACAGTTCCAACTGAACCTACTCAACAACCAACAGATCCAACAACTGAACCAACGGTAGAGCCAACAGTTCCAACTGAACCTACTCAACAACCAACAGATCCAACAACTGAACCAACTGTAGAGCCAACAGAGCCTACTCAAGAGCCAACAGATCCAACTGAGCCAACTGTAGAGCCAACAGAGCCTACTCAAGAGCCAACAGATCCAACTGAACCAACTGTAGAGCCAACAGTTCCAACAGAACCTACTCAGCAACCAACAGATCCAACTGAACCGACTGTGGAGCCAACAGTTCCAACTGAACCTACTCAACAACCAACAGATCCAACAACTGAACCAACTGTAGAGCCAACAGTTCCAACAGAACCAACACAACCATCTCCAGAGCCAACAGAGCCTACTCAAGAGCCAACAGATCCAACTGAACCAACTGTAGAGCCAACAGATCCAACTGAACCAACTGTAGAGCCAACAGTTCCAACTGAACCTACTCAACAGCCAACAGATCCAACAACCGAACCAACTGTAGAGCCAACAGAGCCTACTCAAGAACCAACAGATCCAACTGAACCAACTGTAGAGCCAACAGTCCCAACTGAACCTACTCAACAACCAACAGATCCAACAACTGAACCAACGGTAGAGCCAACAGTTCCAACTGAACCTACTCAACAACCAACAGATCCAACAATTGAACCAACGGTAGAGCCAACAGTTCCAACAGAACCTACTCAACAACCAACAGATCCAACAACTGAACCAACTGTAGAGCCAACAGTTCCAACTGAACCTACTCAACAACCAACAGATCCAACAACTGAACCCACTCTAGAATCCACACTTCCTTCTCCAAAAACAATAGAGCTTACCCAAGAACTACCTGAATCAACTGGAAATAGAACAAACATTAGTTCATATATAGTTAAGAAACAAATTTTTAAATTGGCAACTGGAGGGGAGCAACAGCAGGTTAGGAAATTTTGATAAGTTAAAATAAGTAATTTTTATGTATATATAATATTCAATTTTTATTTGAATAAAGTTTTATTATTAGGTAAAAGAATAAATACGAAAAGAAGCCAAACACTATTATATTATTTATATTAGCAGCATCTTCAATATTACAGTTTTTATAAAAATTCCTATTAAAAATAAGTATCTTTCAAAAATATAAATAGCTGTCAAAAGTTTGCCAACCTGGGTTGAGGGATTGTCTGAACTCTTGTGAAGGAAAATCCTTTTCTGTACTGCTCAATATAAATGAATTAAAAAATTAGTCCGGGGTTTCATCAAAGTTTAAAGAAATGCGTGTAAGTAGAATAAAACAACAAGCAGTGACACTTTTACCGAAAAAGTAATAATTGATTTGGTAGAACTTACATTTAAAATACTTTGTAAAATAGTTAACGTACTTAATTCAATATTCTAATTAGTTGAATTTTTAATCCTTCCTTTTCAAAACTTCTTGGTTGAAATTATTATATTTTGTTTAATTAATGGTGACCTGAATTAAGGCCCTTTTAATGAGAAATAACGCCCTGGGGTTTGATTTCTCATAGTAATTAAAAAAATAAAACCCCCAAATTATGGAAAATGAAGCCCGGGGTTTTATTTCTTTTTTAACTTGAACTACGACTTCTGTGACAAATAAAGCCCCGAGGTATTAACGAGGTATTTAACTTGAACTACTTTTATGAGAAATAAAGCCCCGAGGTATTATTTCTCATTTCAATTGAACCTGCAAATGAAAAGAACACAATGGTTTCATATATTTTTAGTAAAAAGTTATTATAACGTAACTTTTCTTTTTTAACCAACCTTAATATGCTTCCTAATATAGAATCTCGCGTATGTTGTTTTACATCTAATATTTAACTTTATATATTTATATTTTAAACTTTGTTCAGGTTTGAATATTACAAAAAATAATTTTATTACATATTTTATGAGATATAATAACTTGAGGTTTTATTTCTCAAGAAGTCGAAGATTCAATTGAAAGAGAAACAGCACCCCGGGCTTTATTTCTCAATTACTATGAGAAATAAGACCCCAGGACATTATTTCTCAATTAACGGGAAATAATACCCCTGCGAGTTTATTTCGCAGAGCCTTAGTTCAGGTCACCTTAATTAAGTTGTAAGACAACAACATATTGTGTCACTAATGGTATTAAGGTTGTGAAAATCACTTTTCAGATTTCAAGTGATATATTTCTATTGAATTATAGAAACACAATATAGGGTTTAGGATTTTTGGTTATGGTTAACTGATGATTTCAAAAATGATCTCCCTACTTAATCTAATCAAATAAATTTTAATAAAAATATTTAATTAATTTTATTCTATATACATATTTGAAGTTATAAAATATAGTTGTTTTGCCGTATAATTAAAAGTCGTGTAAGTTAATTTTCTTATAATTGAGAAAATTGTTGATTTGTTTTAAGTTTTATTTAAAAACTATTATAAGATTAACGCTAAAGCGTTTAAGACAGTAAATACAACTAATAAAGTAAATAAATTAAGTAGATTTCCACGTTTAAGGCATTTATCAGGTAAAGAGCGAGCGGGCATTTTTTGCGATCAAATGTTCTTATAATTTTTTTCCCACTTTTCTCTTTTCTGTATGGCCATTTTTTTTTTGTTCTACGAGGAAATGAAAAGCTTGAAAGTCACTCATTGAAACTGTGCGTGGTTTCTTTTGAACCAAACTTTAGAAAGGGTCCTGCAATTTTTGGATTATGGGGAATGAAGAAAATTTGGTTGGGATATTTAGAAAAAAGGTGTTAATGCTCTTCTGAAATTTACCTAAATCGTTCATATATACATTATTAACTTTGGGGAGCACATTTGGTAGAATATGGTTCCATAGACAAACGAATTTTCATAAGCTATGTTATGCCATCTGGTTGGCTCAACTGATGAGAGGGAAGTGTTTTTGTTGCTCTCTTAGATTTCCGTTGGAAAATCTTGAGTGAAGGCATAAGTTATTTTATATAAATTTATATTTACCTATAAAACAAGGTTAGTGGTCCAAATGTTCGACGATGCCTGAGTGGTGTGAGCACTAAGGTAACACCGGGATAAGACTAATAATTCTATATTATACTTTATCATGATATCCCATCGCCGTACCGGGGAAACCAAATATGTTTGAATTATTTTTGTTTTTTAAATTTCACGGAAAAAATTACCCGCCCTGTTTCTGTGTGGCCATGGCCTAATAATTTCTTTTAATAATGCTAATCAAAATGATTTTTTAATTGAATGAATTTCATATTACTTTCTTTTAGTAGTAGTTCTGACTTTAGTAGACTTATACCAGATACACATAAACAAACTGTTATCATGAAAATATTTACTCATAATTTTTATTACGTTTATTTTTGGTAAAATGGACTTAAACCACTTACAAAATAAACGAAAAATTTTATAATTTACAATAATACCACTAACAATATTAGGTATATACACATATGTATGCGATAGCCGATAACATATGATAATTAAAAAATTATTAATTAATAACGGCTTTGCTTTATATATTTGAATGGCCTGCTTGTTGAAGGACAGTATAAATACAGGAAGTTTTTCAAAAAACTCTGCATACTAATAAAAGTTATTGAAGAAATCAAATATTTTATTTAAAAATTATTGAAATGAAAGGTAATAGAATTATTAAAGAATATTAAAAGATTTATAAATGAATTTGAACACTTCATTAAAAAATAATTTGTTTTTATTTTTATTTCAGTTGCATTTTTAATAACATTTTTAATTGGATTGACATTTGTCGAATGTTCAGTCTTACCACGTGAAATCAAATGTGACGTTGGATTGGGTGGTCTTCTTTGGCCCGATACTACAAGTAAAGAACACTATTTTCAATGTATTGGAAAAGATTTACATAGATTAAAATGTGGAAATGAAAAATTATTCGATTTCCGAAAACAAGAATGTGTTAAGAAAGAAGATTGGAAACCATATCCATAAATAATTCAAAATATTAATGGAATAAATAATTCAAATGTATATGTGTAACCTTAATAAAGTTCTATAGTGTTTAGAAATAAAGTGATTTTGAATTTTTCAATAAAAAATTATTTTATGAGAAATTTTTACATAAAAGTTTTGTTTTACCATTTGCTGGCCTAGTTATCTATGGTAATGTTTCCAATTACAATTGCTAAAGATTGTAATAAATCAGGAGGGTATATGTAAAGATAAGTACTTAGCTAATCAATACCTTAATTACTATATGAGTTATAGCATTGCCTGATGTTATTATATATTAAATAATTGAGTATTACAGTTTAAAAATTTAAAAACTCCTTTTTGGAATATGTAAAAAAAAGAGAATATTTTGCTTTATATATTATCGAAATTTCGAAAATAATCAATTAAATTCGAACATATAGATTGGGGTATTCAGAGTTGATTTTCTATGTAAAAGTGCAAATACAGAAGACTAAATAATGACTATTTAAATTTTTGATTTTGTACTACTCAGTTAAATTTACATAATCAAATTCTATATGACGTGTACACTTGTAATTATTATATTATTTTTGTAAAATCAATATATCTTTTATAGTTTTAATAGAGTCTTATATATAATTTATATTTCACTAATATATCTCAAGTTTTAAACTATGATAATATTAAACTTTTTGTTTACACTGGTAAATATTCAATTTTTATTTACCATTAATTAGAATAAAATGCTTAGTTTTTGTATCAACTGCAAAATATATGTAAGTTCTAATGATTTTAAAAATTCAAAAGACTTCAAAAAACTCTTGCGTAAAATAATAGATGACGCTCAAATTTAACATTTGTGTATTCATAATCTTATACAATAGTTACAGCCGAGTAATCAACGATTCAGTGAATATAACGATTAAAGAAACTGAAGCCAAGTCTAAATATACTTGGTGAATGCAATGTACTCCTTGAAGAATTGGAAGGACAAAGAAAAAAAATTATAAAATCATAATGTAGTCACAAAATAAGTAATAAATAAAAAGTTGCTCTAAGACAATACCTATAAGTTCTCCATATTCTTATATAATCTATCCGCCAAGTTAGGTGGCCTTCTTATGAAGTTTATGTCAAAAAAAGGTGGCGCAGAGAAACTTTTTTTAGAGGTATACCATACGAAACACTTAATAGTCAAATCCATTGATTTCACCTTCATATAAATATATATTTAGGCTAAACTTGATTTAGTTGAAAATTTTATCATTACAGGAAGTGAATAGTGGAAGGTATTCGAATATTCTGGCTTTTTTTTCCTAATTCATCTTAAAATTTAGAAAAGCATTAGAGGCATGATAGAAATCCGCTGTACGAAATCTTTTTCATCAAATCTTAATTGTCTTTTTTCATTTCGAAGATGAATTCGTTTTGAAAAATGCTCCTTTGCTTTTGATATTTTTTTTAATTATTCCTAGTTTCATTGTTCATCTGTAATTGATTCTATAAATTGGAATAAAATAGCTTCATTTGTTTTTGAGTTATCGTGCCAACACGAGGGTTGACAGACGGGCATTGATAAATTCATTAAGGAAGTGGCGCTTATTAAGAATATACAATACTTAATGGTACTCAACAACAATTACTTTAAATTAAACAAAATACTTAAAATGGCACTTAAAAGTTAAATTAAAAAAAATAAATATCGAAAATAAAAAAAACAATTCATATCTTTTAATTCTGAATCCCATGTTTTGTATATATGTAGTTGTATGGTTTCCTTACTTTTGAAGAGGTTGTTGTTGTCGCCATAACTTATACCGAGTATTTATTAATAATCACCATCATAGATAGCAACATAATTTAATTTCATAATTAAAAAAAAATCGCCTTTCTTCAATTGAAGTCGCAAAAAATAGAAAATTAATTTTGAAAATAATATTGATAATATTTTAATAACAGCTTGTTATGCTTTGCTATTATATTTTTGAATTAATTCAATTAATTAGCCAATCCAATTAAGTTTCATTCTTAATTTTTTTTTAATATCGATAAGAAAATTTTAAGTGTGAATTTGAATATAAATTATGATTAGAAAATTAATATAAACAATTTCTGAAATTCATAGGCCCTCTTATCTAATTATTACCTTTATATAGACAATATTATTATTAAAGTGTTTAGATTACAGGTTTTTTATAATCGTCTACAACATATTTTATGTTAATTATACATATTTGGTTTTAAATCAAACTTTACAATGATTAGTAACTCGTTTTCTTAGAATTCTATAATGATTATTTTATAAGTATAATTAAATATTTGATAAAACAGTTGTTGATTGCTTTATTTAGGTTGTGCTATCCACTACGGACGCATTGTACGCTAAAATTTAAATCCAATATTTACAAATGATTAAAACTCAATATTAGATATCTTTTTCAATCTGAAACTTAATATGCTAAATGTACTTAATTAAAATCAATTTGTAAATTTACAAATATGTAAAACCGTTGGTATGTCAAAAGTCCCCGGGGGACTTACTGGTTTTCCTCGAACATATCATCTGAAGAAAACATTCGAAGGCTGTCGCCCTCAAGCCCACCACCAAACAAAATATTGAAACTTTAATTATGTAAGTAACGATAAATTCCTTCTATAGATTAAATTTTTGGATACCGTTCCCAAACTTCTGTTAAGCAATTTACTTAAATCCTGATTTTGAATTCGATTCTTATATACTTATTAACAGTATGCATATTCATGTATGTTAATATTCGGAAAAAGGGGGTAACCCTAATTTAATAACCAACTATAAAATCTCTTCTAGTTTATAGATATTTTGAAAAAAAGTTTCTAGAAATTCTGTTTCTTAACAATTAGGTACAAATTAGAGTATTTCCCTTTTCCAGTACATTTGTATCCCTTTCTGTTATACGAGATTTATAATTAGAGATATAAGAGTTAGTTTCGAAATCAATTGACCATTTTCCTTTTAATTGAACAATTTTTATTAGGTCAGTTCGAATTTATTTCGTTTTTTGCTAGTTTTAATTAGAAACAAGGAAGAGTGTAGTAGAGTAGATTGTGTCAACTCTGGGATACCCGTATGACCGTAACATATACAGTATATCATCCGGATAATTACTTTTGGCAAAATTTCATACAGCTTTATTAAGTTTAGTGGAGTACTCATACAAAAGAAGGAGTTGTATGGCAGCTACTCGAACCCTTTGCAGTAGACCAACAAAATTTTGCAGTAACTTTGGCCATTACACTAAACTATTTTTAGCAAAATTTCAGACACCCAGCTTCTATATATATTCTACTATATAGTCATACGGGTATAATAAGATAGAATTTGGTTAATACTTTATCTGAATAAAATTTTTATAACGTTTAGCCGGTGCTGCATCATTCAATAAGGGTTTTTTTTCAGTAGAACCTTAATGCAGCCAAAAAAAAATTGAAAAAGTTCGAATTTCAAGCCGGCCGCACCAAATAGTGCTTAAAAATTATGGTGTCACTTTTTTCACTTTAAAACACGAACTTCAGAATATGGGATTTTTAAATCTCGACCGACTTCTGGATTCTAAGATATGGCGGTTTCAATTTTGAATTGGAATTGTTCGGAAAAGAAATTTATTTTTGTTCAATTTGAATTCGTTCCTCGGACCAAAATTTTTTTCGCTTTCTCCGCAACAAAATTTTAAAACAAAGTTTCGTCCCAGGTAGAACAAAGTATCAAAGAACGATTGAGTTTTGCTCCAATACTGCTATGCACCTTTGGTTGTATATGCTGCATTATTGAAGTCTACTGGTTATATTTAAATAAGTTAAAGGTTGATTCGGTGAATCAACTTGTGTGTGGTTTTTGTAACCAAAAGCCAAGCAAGTTAAATATGAACCGGTATTCCCATTCAGCGTTGCTCCCGGAGTCGATTTAACCACTTTCCTTCATCTTTTTATTTTATTTTGGATTAGATACTGAACAGTAATCTAAAAGTAATTCAGACAACTGACTTTTTCATTATGTGAAAGTTTTAATTAGGTGCTTGAAGATATTTTAAGAATAAATTGCATTATTTTTTATATATAGTTATTTAACTTCTATATCAAATTCGTTCATAGTATCTAACCTTGAAAACCTAGTTCTACCCTTGAAAATATTAATTTTGATAAAACGAGTATTTTTAGTCATTATTTTTTTATCATTTTTCTATTTATATTTTTAAAAATTTTTAATATTATGATGATTCAAATGACTAATTAAATTTTTAATTAATAAAAAAAAATTCCTTAAAATATGATTTGGAAATGTGTACGTCCAAAACCAATTAAATCTGATCATAATGTGTTTATTAATTAATTCTGATTTTCGTATTTTCATAATAAATTTAATTAATTTGTGTGAAGTACTTTTGATTTTTTTTTTAAAGTACTTTTGTGATAAGTTAAGTGTCTTTTTATTTTTAAAATTATTTACCGCCCATATTATATTTTTTTAATAAGTTATTAATATCTTAAGTTATATTACAGATAATCTTTAAAATAATTTTTATATAAATAGACATTGTCATAAAAATTTATATTCACTTCCTACTAAATTACTTATTTAGTATAAAGTCTAATTTTCGATATTAATTATTTCTTTTCAACAAATATGAAATGTAATTAGTTAATTTATATTATTATTAAAATTTGGTTTTTTTTTTGCTATTTATACATAAAATTGTTATTTAAAATAAAATTTAAGAAAATTAAATATTTATTAATTTGAAATTTTTATTTCAGCTTTTGTAATATTTGTAACTTTACAACTTTTTATTTATGTTGTAAGTGGTAAACCGCCAAGATGTAAAGAAGATGATTTAGAATTTCTTTGGCCAGATTATGATGATAAAGAAATTTATTACCAATGTATTGATATTGGAGAATCAATTCAATTAAAATGTTTATTTGGAACATGGTTTGATTTTTATAAGCAACAATGTGTTTTAAAAGAAGATTGGAATCCAACAACAACTGCAAGACCAACAACTGAAAAACCAACATCTGAACTTACTGAAAGACCAACATCATCAACACCGACTACAGTTGAAACAACTGCAACACCAGGTCCAACACCAGGTCCTACACCAAGTACTACACCAGTTCCTACAACTGTGACAACCCCAGGTCCTACACCAGGTCCTACATCAAGCCCTACACCAGATACAACAACTAACCAACCAACAACTGCAACACCTACACCACCACAGCCACCAACTGGAACCCCTACAACATTACAACCACCGGTTTCAACATCAACACCCCCACAGCCACCAACTGGAACCCCTACTCCACCATTGCCTCCAACAAGAACAACAAGTAATGTTCCGCAGCCACCTACTCCACCACCAACTGCACCTCCATCATTTTAAAAATTTTATATTTTAAAGAATAATTATATAAAAAGAACGAATAAATATGCTTGTATGTAAATAAAGTTTAACCAAAACTTACCCAATTATCTTCATTTTCTCTTTTATCAGTTAGATATTGCTGCAACCTTGGTCCCAAGCCATTTGGTGATGAAAATTGTTTAATAATGGCTTTAGTCCGTTCAAGTTGTTGTTTTGTTGTAATTGGTTCCAAAATGCGAACATATTCAGTCAATGTTTGATCTAGTGTGGGTACTGGAACCTTTGGTAAAGTCTAAAAAAAAATAAATTATTTAATATCAAATTTGAATTCAAATATTTATTTAATTTTATTAAGATTAGAAATCTAATATTAAAAACTATAGGAAGTTATGAGGCATAATAAGAATTTTGTACCTGCTCATATTTAGCTTTTGAAGTAATGCTGTATGAATTTTAAGAACAAAGAATAGTTAGGCGCCAGTTATAGCTATATCTTCAGAATATAGCATATGTCAATGAAAAAAAACATTGTATTTACGAAAACTCGTTTAAGCCAATCAGAGGAGTTTGTTTTTTTAAAATTAGCTGTCATTAACATTGCATAATTAAAGTAATAGATTGCATTAATTAATTTTTGCATTTAAAAATTGAGACACTATAGCTCCTGACGTATAATATGACACAAAATTAGCTATCATTAAATATTCAAAATTAAAAGAAAATAATTTCACAGATTTAATTTCGTCAGAAATTGTTTCAATTCATGAAAAGAAACAAATTTAAATAAAACGAGGAAGATGCAGTCGCTCTTTTCAACTTTTAGATACCCTTGCATACTCACTACGATGTTTAAAGTAAAATAAACCATGAATTAATTCCCTGATATTATATTAAAAAAAAATACAAAAAAAATAAAAAAATTGACACTATTATCAGATTTCGAATTTCTTAACCCATGCCGGCCGGACCGGTTAGTCAAAAAAAAATTTTGGAGGCAAATATTGTCTAATATCTAAAATACTACTTTGGCTAAAAAGAAAACCTAAAAAAAAATTTTGTTGATCTCCGTTAACCCATTGAGGCAAAACAGCTTTTTATAGGTTTTTTCGTTAATTTACTCTACATTAGAAACGGTTTGATCGATTTTCTTCAAATTTTGTATACGTCTTCCGTTTTGAGAATGGAGTTAACTCTATTAACCGACTTGGAATTTGTTAACCCATGCCGGCCCTACGAAAATATTACAATATAAACAAAAAATAGAATTATAAATATTGAAAATCTAAGACGTTTCTACATGTTATAAGGCCTAGTACTATCTCATGTTTAAATTGTATGTGGAATTCAATAAGACCAATTCTAATAACACGAATATAATATAACCCCCTATTCCAACATGTACCTATGGTATAGACAGGCTTATTAGCCTAACAGTTGAACAGTTAGCGCTTAAAAAAAAAAAAAAAAAAATTAGATTACAAACATATAGGGCCTGAAAAAACCCAAATGAGCGTTAGAAGGCCCGTTAAATAAAAAATATTTAATAATAATAATAATAATGTAAGTAAATTTATTTAACACTTTAAAAAGAATTTCTAAAAGATTTAATAAAGTGCTTTAAGAAATTACTTTTAGCACAATAAAAAAAATAGTTTTTGTTTAGAAAGCAACAAATTAATCGAAAATTTGTATTAAAAAAATTAAAACTTTTGGCTTTTGTTGTTTTTTATAATAATGTTGCCAATTATAAGTTTTTGTATAATTAATATCATTTTTTTATAAACATACTTAAGTATTTAGGTACATTTAATTCAAAAAGAACTTTCTAGTATACAAAAACCAAATCAGACACCAAAATTTTCATATTTTTTTTTCTGTTCAATGTTAAAAGATTTTGATACTTTGGAAAATGAGAGTTGGGGGATGAGGCAAACAAAATGAAACATTTTTTTCTGTTATTTTTTATGATTATAAACAATGAAAATGTAAACATTTGTAGAGAAAAACAAGTAATGAAAAAAGTCAAGGGTTTTATCAAAATTAAACAATGTTCCAAAATAAATTTTGGGAAAAGAGGAAAAAATAATTTATAATAATTTTTTAGAACTTTTGTTAGAAATTTATTAAAAATTGCAAAATTGTAAGAAATAAAAAGACACTTTTTACAATTTTAATAAAACAAGTTCCCAACTCCAAGTAAAACAAGTTCCCAAAGACAGGTGTGCAGAATTTTGCAAAAAATGATTTTGGTATAACAGTGAATTAAAATACTGTATGGCAAGTCTATACAATCGTGTTAGATAAATTTATAAAATTTTTAAAAACAGTTATGCATATCGAAAGTATACCTCATAAAACTTTTGTTATAACAATTTAAATATAGTGCTTTTCCGCATTATGCGGGGCAGTAGCTGTGGGCTACATATTGGGCCCTACTTTTTAGGGCTACAAGAAAAGATACTTCCATGAAATTGAGTTTTTTGAAATAGACCTATTGGATAGTTAAAATTTCTCTTCCTTATTTCAAACGCTGTAAAAATTTTGTAAACACACTGACAGATGGACAAACAGAGTGAAACTATAAAAGCACATTTTTTTAGAAATTTTTTTTGAAAATGGGCTAAAAAAAGAAAAGTAGCTACCCATCAAAATAAACATAAATTGAAGCAGAACAAGGGTATGAATTTTAGGTTGTTTCGACATAGGATTACAAAAACAAAAGTGTCTTAAAATATAAAAAGTAAAATAAATAAGGTATGGTTATAATGTTGTTGTTTTTTGTTTTTTGTTTTGTTATTTTCCCCCCGTCAAATTGTACATCAGCAGTCAAGTGCACACTAAAAACGTTTTTTGACATTTCTTTTTTCCTTTTGTTTTTCTGTTTTTATTTTTTGTTTTTCGTTTTGTATTAACGTTTTGTATCCCGAGGGAATATCTCCCAGGATACAACAAGAATAGTTAGAATAAAAGTATAAAATAATATAAAGGGTCGAAATTGGATCAGTCGTCTTTATAAGTGTTTGTTCTTTTATTTTGTAGTATTTGTTTTTTTTTTTTTTTGTATTTATTTCCATTCAACAAAGTTTATTTTTGAAATTTTATATTGGATTTTCTATAGTTTGACTAAAAATGGATTTAAATCTAGTATTTAAACTAAGTTTTTCTTTAACTATATAAATTTTATTAGAAATTTCGACAAATTCGATACGAAATCGAAAAATGACTTTTACTTTTATTTGAAGAATTACTAAAATAACTGATAGATTAACATTGAGATAAACTTTGGATTACAAGATAAAGATATTTAAATTTCTGGATCGCTCTGGTTATTTTGAAAATTCTTCTACCGTTTGTTTAGTAAATTTTTGGATTTTTATTTATTCGAATATAGTATAGAACCATTCAAAATATAGCAAATGCAAAAGCAATTTTTTAATGTACAGTTCGACACGATACGAAATTAGTGCTCTGCATAAGATGGAAACATTCCAATTATATTACGTAATATAAGTTAGTTCAGTTTCTACTTGGTATTTTTTTGTTTCCTTCTTTTCAAAATATGAAAAAGGCAGCTAAAAGTTATTTTTTAAAGAACTTCATAAAAATTGTCAGAATTTTAAAATATTTTTATAATTTTTTTCGAAATGTTCATCGTTAAAAACCTTTGGGTAAATATATCGCATTATGTTCCTACCCCTGAGGAACAATAGTAACTGGTATTTCAAAATTGATCTTCCGTTTGTAACACATTAAATTAAACATAATAGACATCGACTCAAGTCATTGGGATTAGAATTTTGTTTTACATGCTTACTGAACACTAGGAACGAGTTCCTTTACACGTAATATGCTAATAGACTGCTAAGATGTGATGGACATGCAACAACTACATCAACAAATGAGTTTTCATAATCAGTTATAAAGCAAAGAAATCGCTTCAATATTTTCATGAGAAAATATGTATATAAGTGGAATAAGTTTGGCAGGGTCGGTTATTAGATATAAAGTGCGGTTTTAAAATTTATCCAGCTAACTTAAAGAAGTTTGAAATGTACTCAAGCCCAAATGTGTGATTTGTTCTTCATCTTAGGTCGAATCTATGCTTAATAGATATCATACAGATCTTTAGGAGAGTAATTTGTTTTACAGTGGGATAGGAAGCAATAGTCAATCGTTAGTGTCAGCATGGACATTAAAAAACTGAAATATTTGAGGTTTTTAAATTAACTTAAAGATATTTGAAGACAATTTTAGAAATTTGCGTAGACTTTTGGTTACCTACTATACAAATTCTGGAATCAATTTGCATATCTTTAAAAATTAATAAGATAATAAGGTTGAAAATTGAATCACTCAAATCTCCTAACTGGAGAATCATCTTTGGAGAAGTTTTAAATCATTTGTACGATATGTCTGACAGTTGGCAATGTCAACGTGGGTTTATTTATAACTAACTAAACTTATAGATATGTATAAAGGTTCAAATTTTATAACTTTTGCAAAAAATATATTTTAGATGTTATTTTTATATTATCATTTATGGTAATCAAAAGTTTTATTCTAAATAGTTACATACATAAAAAATATAAATTTATTTTCCCTTTTTTGTTTTATTTGATTATTTCATTTTTTTATTATATTTGTGCCAAATATTTGCATTTACATTTATTTATTTATTGTGTTTTTTTTTAGTTATCTTCCCCCATTTTATAATAACTTGAATATTGGGTACATTCATATATCTCATGGGAATATGATTCTACTTTAAAATTGTATATACATTTTATCTTGTAGTATATTAATGTATGTGTATATACGAGTATATATATATTTATATGTCAATAATATTGTATTGAATTTTAAAATTACCTGTAAGTTTAAAGGGAAACATAAAAACTGCATTAAATTTTATCTTAATATATTTTAAATGTAAGGAATAAAAAGTTTTGAAATAATTTATAATTTTTATTATACATATAAATAAGTAGCAAGAAAAATTGAAATGTTTGACTCTTAAGCTCGCCCCAAAAAATGGCTCTCAAAAATGTTAGCGCCACTTTTTGGGACTTTTCTTAATATTTTTTCGCGGTTTAAGTTTTAGAGCGATGAATTTTGCTCCAATATCGTCATTACAAAATATCTTTACATGAATTTAGTCCTCTACATTCATTTAAAGTTATTCGAATTTCCTCAACGAAAAACTTGGCTTTAGAAATTTATTTATGTAATTTTCTACAGTAATAAATAAATTTTTTAAAGTAATAATAGTTTTTTCAAAAAACATTTTAGAACAATTAAAAAGAATGATTATTATACATTCCGATTTGATTTTTTGATTATTAATCAAATCAGAAATAAATTCAAATTAAAAAATTTATTTTAATGTAAATGTGTACGATTTAAATAAATTTAAGAAGAACAGTAAAGTAACATCGTTCATCTGAGTATCCCATTCAATTTTCCTTCATTCTCCCATAATCTTAAATGTAAAATTAGAACTAAAAATGTATTACTATGATTTTTTGAATGAATTTGTTTGGAATTGATTTTCGATTTAAATTAATGATTAGGAATGATTTTTAATTAGAAATATTAATTGATTTCAGTAATGACTATAATGAATATAGTTATTATTAACAATTACTATAGTAAGTACTTGGTAAAGTGAAAAATAAACAAAATGTGTGAGTATTTAAATGTTTGTTGGATGATTACTAATTACAAGTACTTTAATGAATGTTATAAATGTCGGGCTTTTCAGAGGTTTTAGTAGTATCCGCGTAGAACAAAATGACTATATCTAAAATATAGCAAGACTTTCAAAAATATAACAAAAGATAAATATTTGAAAAAAAAAAAAAAAAAAAATAAAAACAAAAAACAATGTTTGTCTTATATATTACTTTGTAAAAGGAATAAAATTATTTTATAAATGCTTATATCTTCTAAGCGCTTTAATATAGGCATACACTAAGTATGCACATATTATAGAAAAAATTAGAACTTTTCAACGATGTAAAAATATTTAGGGAATTTCTTGGCTAAATTTTGAAATATATGACTTTTAGAGAAAGATGTTAAATATTTTTTTTTTTGCAAAATCTTTCAACTTTGAACTACATTATCTCCAAAACGGCAGCACCTATCGTCATCAATATATATATATATATATACCGAACAGATTGCTAGATATAACGGTTTTTATTAAATAGACTAAAATAACAAGAATACTTTCAAATGTCCTTTTCGTTCTTAAAGGATAATATGCGCCATTAAACTTATATATTTTTTAAACGTTAGTAACACCAGCTATTTTTTCTATATAGTCATTTGCTCCTACACGGATACTACTTAAAACTCAGAATTCCCAAATATCGTTTTATTTTAATTGTTTAAAGTTTATTTAATAATAAATTTTTAATTTTACTTAGTCATAAAAATAACATAAGCAATTACTCTTAATATGCTGCAAAAATTAATATTGTATTGCTAATCACTATTAATACACATGCATGTACACAATTTATAAAAATGCGTTATTTTGTTTTGTTTAAGTCATTGAATTGTATAATTTTAAATATAAATAATAATTTATGAATTTTTTGTAACGACCTTATTTAGTTTGTAAAATAAAATAAAATAAGTTAGATTAAGCTTAAGCAAAACTTAATCTAATTAGAAAAGAAAATTGTCATATGACATATAAGAAAAATGTCATATTTTATTTTAGTAATTCCCACAGTCAAAGTGCGTTTTAAATATACCTATTGCCAAACTTGACATAAAAGTTATTATGTCCGCTTGGAATATGTTGACAACTTGCTTTTGTTTGTCATTAATTTTTGTATACAATACGCCCTTTCCCATTGAAGTTTTCTATAAAACGAGATGTGGAATTGTGGATAAGTATTTGACTTATTAGCCGAAGGAGATCGTGTTCAATTCGGTATACTGCATTTACATTGTATACGGTATTGGAGACTTTTTATAAATAAAAAATTAGTATTCTAAAATAATATTTTTACTTACAGTAGGAAATCCATATTCGTCGTTTTCTTGTGAGTCGGTTGTTGAAAGCCATTTTTTTGGTATCGAGAGTATTGAGTCTCTCCATCCTGTAATCAACAAATAAAATTTATATTATATACTGTTTATTTATTTAAATTAAAAAAAAAATAAATGCTAAATATCTACATATTTTAATAAATTCTTATTTTTTAAAAATTTAATTATTAAAAAATTATTCTTTAAATTTAAAAAAAAGTCACAGCAGGAGTTTTTGCAAGTGTATTTTAATAATTTTTTTTTTAAATTTTAGTTTTTCATAATTTGATCTTATGTATCATTCCCCCCTTTTTTAAGAATGTAATGTAAAAATTTATCAAATATGATATAAAATACAATTTCCCTTTAAGTTTCTTTCAAGGTAAATTTATACGTATGTAATAATATAAAAATAAAATAATAATGTCCTGTTCACTCCAGGTGGGTTGACACTGAATTTGACAATATTGCAGAAAGTAGAAAAATTTCAATTTTCTATGGAAATTGAAAATAAACAAAAATAAAATTCTGATCAAAGGGGAGATCCTTTTATATTAAGTTATATGTATATACCTACATACATATATAATTATTTGTTAAAAAAAAATAATTAGAAATTTTCACGGGTTGTTTTATTAATACATCAAACAGAGTTCAAAGAAACCAGAGGCATTATTTTAAATTTCTTAATTTTCATATAAAAATAATTTGAAAATTACATTGAATTTCGATTTTTGTCAGGTGGAAGTTAAAGTAATATTTAAATATGTTTTGTATGTAATTTTTGTGTTAACTTTTTTCAATAACATCAACTTAAATTAAAACTCAATTAAGCGAACCCTGTATTAGCTAGTAGTTCTAGCCAGTAGTAGTAGCCATCTTTGCTTTGGAATCTAAACAAGTTTTATTAGGGGTTCCAGTAACTCCATACAACCTCTTTCTCTATATGAGCATAACTATTTAAGAACGAGGAAGATTATAGTTGCCCTTGTCAACTTTTAGATACCCGTGCATACCCACTATGGTGTATAAAATAAACCGTAATTTACTTCCCTTATACATTTAACTCATTACCCCATAATTTTGACGAAAAAAAAAAAAAAAATTAACAAAAAAAAAAAAAAAATCACAAAACAAAAAACAAAATTTTCATTCATTGTCCCATAACTTTAGCTTAAAAAAAAAAAAAAAAAAATTAACAAAAAAAAAAAAAATCACAAAAAAAAAAAATCACAAAAAAAAAAAATCACAAAAAAAAAAAAAAAGTTTTCATTCATTGTCCCATAACTTAAGCTTAAAAAAAAAAAAAAAAAAATAAAAAAAAAAAAAAACAAAAAAAAAAAATTGGCCCACCCTAAAAGTCCGATGGTCCGAGTGATGTCCAACTTTGCCAAGTAACTTGCCCTATTAATTTACCTGCCCAATTTTAATTTTAACCTTGTAGCTTTATTAGATTCACAGTTATTGAATCGAAAACTTTGTATGGCAGCCCCCCGAAAATGGGGCCCTAACATTTTGAAACTTCATATAAGTGCTCGATTCATTATATAACTAACCGTGTGTAATTTTCAGCCTCGTAGTATAATTAGTTTTGAAGAAATTCATATTGGTGCAAAGAAGTTGTATGGCAGCCCCCCATAAATGGGGCCCTAACATTTTGAAACTTCATATAAGTGCTCGATTCATTATATAACTAACCGTGTGTAATTTTCATCCGCGTAGTATAATTAGTTTTGAAGAAATTCATATTGGTGCAAGGAAGTTGTATGGCAGCCCCCCGAAAATGGGGCCCTAACATTTTGAAACTTCATATAAGTGCCGGAGTCAATATAAAACTAACCGTGTGTAATTTTAATCCCCGTAGTATAAATAGTTTTGAAGAAATTCATATTGGTGCAAAAAAGTTGTATGGCAGCTCCCCGAAGCCTTGGTCCGATTTTAACCAAAAACAATAGGGAACCTAGAAATTGTCTAAAAATGACTTTGTGTGAATTTCAAGACTCTAGCCCTTTTAGTTTTTGAGTTATCGTGCTGACACACGGACGGACGGACGGACGGACGGACAGACACACATAGCTAGATCGACTAATTTTTCGATTCTGAGCCGATACGTACCCTTGACACTATATCTAGCTCGTCTAGATCGATGCGTTACAAACGGAGGAGCAAATCTAATATACCCGATGTTCATATATATATGCACGGGTATAAATATAAGAAAGTAAAATAGTTAAAAAAAAATTTACCTTTTTATCTCATAATTTTAGCTTAAAAAAAAATTAAATTTATACTATCATAATTTTTGCTTAAAAACAAAAAAAAAAAAAAGAACAAAAAAAAAAAAAATAGCTTCATTAGATTCACAGTTATCGAATTGATTACTTTGTATGGCAGTTGCCCGAAAACGGGGCCGTAAAATTTTGAAATTTCATATAAGTGCTTGATTCATTATATAACTAACCGTGAGTAATTTTCATCTTCGTAGTATAATCAGTTTTCAAGAAATTCATATTGGTGCAAAAAAGTTGTATGGCAGCCCCCCGAAAATGAAGTCGTAACATTTTAAAACTTCATATAAGTTCTTGATTCATTATAAAACTAACCGTGTGTAATTTTCATCTTCCTGGTATAATTACTTTTGAAGAAATTCATATTGATTTAAATAAGTTGTGTGGCAGCTCCCCGAAACCTTGATCTGGTCTTAACCAAAAAAAATAGGGAACCTAAAAAATGTCCCAAAAATGTTTTGTGTGAATTTCAAAACTCTTGCTCTAATTTTTCAATTCCATCTCTTATAATTAATTTTTAATTCACGAATATATTAAACTTAAGCCAAATCAACTTCATATTATCATATTCATATAATAATCATCATGATGATTCATCATATATATTCATAATTATCTATCAATATCAATAAGCCATTTACTTAAAAAAATCTTTGTCTTCTTTTTTTTTGCTTATCTTAAATAAACTACGCATCATTTAAATCATATGAAATTCTAACTCGAAATCTTTATCTACTTTTTGTAACAAAAACAAAAAACAAAAAAAACAACAAAAAAACAAAAACAAACAAAATTCATATAATTTCATGTTAAATACTTCATGTTAAAATTTTTGTATGAAAATATTGGAGTTAAAAAAGTTAGCTGTTCGAGAGCTACCCGAAGTTTTGGTCCGATCTTAACCAAAAAAAATAGGGAACCTAGAAATTGATTGAAAAATATTTTGTGAAAATTTCAAAACTGTAGCTCTTTTAGTTTTTGAGTTATCGTGCTGACACACAGACGGACGGACGGACGGACGGAGGGACGGACGGACGGACGGACGGACGGACGGACGGACAGACACACATAGCTAGATCGACTAATTTTTCGATTCTGAGCCGATACGTACCCTTGACACTATATCTAGCTCGTCTAGATCGATGCGTTACAAACGGAGGAGCAAATCTAATATACCCGATGTCATATATGTATGCACGGGTATAAAGAAAGTTGCGTCTCTAAAATTTTAGGAAAAACAGTTTAGTTAATGGCAGAGGTCTACTAGAGATTCGAATTGCTAGCTATATCATTTTTTTAATATGTATAACTACAGGTATATTTAAAAATTGTGTAGCGAAATTTTGTTAAAAATTGTCTGTTCCGTGATATTGTTTTATCTCAACGGCCTCTGGTGAATTTATTCAGTTTTACGTAACAGGTTTGTGTAGCTCTTTTCTTATTACTCAGAATTCTGAACAGTTCAAAACTCTGAATTTTTATTGAAAGATCATTAAGTTTTATGCAAAAACCTTTTATAAAATTTGTTATATCTGGTACAACAGGTTCGAGTAGCTGCCATGTAGCTTAAAATATTTGGAAAATTATTTTGAACTCTTTAAATCGGATCATGTTCATATTACATTTAAGTTCACAAGTCAAAGCCTTCTTAACTCTTTTCCTCCTAATGTTATGTAGAGGAATGAAAGTTTTTTTAAATATGAGTTTCAAATAATTCTGAAGATTTATAATTAAAAAATCAAATTTAAATTTTATAAATATAGGTAAGTATGTCTGCTTTTAGAAATTAAAATATTTTAAATTCAATGTTAAATATATAAAAATTAACGAGTGTTTTTATTTTATTTAAAAAAATTTTATAATAATAAAGATGGTAGGTAGGTATATATTTCAAAGTAACTTGCCAATTACTGTCAAGACCTTTATTAATGAAAATAAAAATAAATATTGTTTATTTTAAGGGGAAAATGTATATAAACATTTATTAATACGTACAATTTAAATTTTTTTCAATATTTAACAAAAAATTTAAAAAAAAAATATCAAATTGTTTGTCTGTTTGTCTAACTCTTACATGGCCTATAATTAAATGTGTATAATGCTGATGCTAACAGCCGTGAGAAACCACATTTTGTCAAAAAGTTAAAACACTTCCTAATCTATTATAGGGACTTGAGGTAAAATATATTTGATTGAATTAAGTGTATATGTGGGGTATCAATATTTAAACCCGATATCTTCAAGTGGGATATCATTGTCAATACATTTTGCTGCTAAGCCCTTAGCTCTATTAATTTTCAAAATTTGAATCATTTCATGTTACCCTTAAGCAGGAACTGCTGAAGTAAGCAGTGTTCAAATATAATCATAAATATCGTTTCAAGGATTTAGAAGGGTTCTTAAATTTTTTGGGATTTGATAGTTATGTAATTTTTTTATCTTTCTTGGATTTGGAGGCTTATATTTTTGAATATGTCATGAGCGTATTTTTAACAGAATATATTAAGAATTAAAATTTAATTCAATCAATTGTATTAAATTTAATCAAGTGTTGTTTTAAGTTTTTAAGAAGTCTAAAATACAAATACGTTTCAAATTGTTGCTAATGTTCTATTTTATTTATGAAATTATATTTTTTTTAACAATTTTTTTTAAAAATAAAAATCAACAATCCAATTATATTATTTTTTTTAAAACAGCTAATAAACGAAGCAAAATATTGTAATATTTTTTTTATTTAAGTTTTCCCTTTTTTTTTTTGAAATTTCAAAATCAAAGGAAACTTTTTTGAGCGAAAAAATCGAATGTTATATTTGCTAAAAATTGCTTATTTTGAGATTGTATATATGTATGAATGTTTATATACGAAAATTCATAAACATTCGTTTACAAACCAAAAGTTTACATTTTATATTTGTAAAGTTAATTTCATCTTTCCGTTTATTTTAGAAAAATTATAAATGAAATTAATAAATAATAAAACTGTTATTGTAATTGTAATTGCCGTAGATTATTAACATATAAAAAAGTACAGTTAAAGTGCAATTTCTTCTATAGAAACCAACATATTAGCAACGAAGATTTATTTCTTACTTTTCTAATTTCTATTCTCAGAATCATATTTTACATTTGTGCAAAATGCCTCGACTCTTTGAGTCTTAAAGGGTTGAAAATGAAAACTTGGTAAAGGTTGTTAGCAAGAGACTCGATTTTTCTAAGTTTATCCTGAAAAATGCATTTAAATTTTAAATTAAATAAACGAATACCAACGAGTACCAAGTTTATATGGGTATATATTGTATCAGAATTGGAAAATTGGTCGAGTTAGCTATGTGGTTTCTTCAGTTTACGCAATAACTAAAAAAATTAAAGATCAAGAGTTCTCAATATTTTCAAAAAATCGTTGTTCTGCAAAATTAGCTTGGAAAACCTTTCAAATAACAGCTTATAAATTGTTAAAACATTTTGACAATATTTTGAACCAGAACCTTGAACCAGATGATGGTCATATAATGTTTTTGCGATTTTCTCAGAGTTCAGAAATTTATTTTCAAAAAAATTTAAAAAAAAAATGTTTTGTTATAGATTGACTCATTTCGTCCGTCCGTATATCAGTGTATTTCGAAAACTTCTAGACCACTTAAAATAAAGAAGTGAAATTTTTATTAGGGATATGCAAAATTAACAAACATGAAAAATTTCTTAAACTTTGTAATTTTAAGGCAAGTTAGATCCTTGAAAATAAATAAGGGTCATTCAAAAAATTTTTGAATAGTCTTCTGTTGAGGAGTCGTTAGGTCAGAAAAATTATATTGGAAAAATCAGCATTTTCCAGCATTTGTTACTTTAATAGCTGCCCAATTTTAGTAGTTAATACCTGCCCACAACTTTATATTTTAATCTTTATTAATAGTTTTCATTAACTATAAAATGTTTTATTAAAATGAGACTAAGTGGCTGTTGATTTTTTACATATCTTATAAAATTTACATACATAAGTATAATAAAATTCTATCTGACAGATAGCTGAGTGGGAAAGTCTTGAGTCCAAATCCTGGTCAGATCATATCTAATAAAAAAATATAATTTATATTTGATATCGTTATATTATAAGTAATATTTGAGAAGGAAAGGCAGATTCGCCCAATTATCACATTGGATGTGGTAGGGGGCTGTACATTCAAACTGGACTGAAACTTGTTTAATTTTGGAAATGTGCTTTCATAAAAACCCTTCTTTCTTTTCATCTTATACATTTTTTATTATATTAAACATTTTCATAAACTTTTTATAAAAAACAAACAAAACATATCAGCAAATTTAAAAAATTTTTTAAATGGTTTCGTGAATTCAATTAGATATATACATAAAATATTATACGTGTATTAATTATATACCTAATTTATAAATTTATATAATAAAAAAATCAATTTAAAAAAAAATTGTTCTATAAAATTTTCCCAACAAAATTTAAAAAATAAACTTTTATTTTACAACAGAGTTAAAAGTTTTTAATAAAGGTTTTTAAAAAAATAATGCGGTTATTCCTTACGTTATCTACAGGTATATAATATGTACCAAATACCAAATACATATATATGTATCTACCATAATTGATTTGCTATTTTTTGAAGCTCAAAAAAAAAAACACATTTTAAAAATGATGAAATCCAAAATATGAAAATATTAAAAATCACGATACGTTTTAAGTTTTTTTGTATTATGGCGTATGAATAAAATAATAAATAATAAGTTAAATGGTATTAATATCATATTAATATTATTTGTATGATAATTTAAAAATATACATATATAAATTTGATTGATTTATTGAATATTAATATCAATGTGTTGAATTCATTATATAATATTTATTATATTTTAAAATCATTATTTGGCTATATAACGGTAACTCGATTATGATTCGGAGGAAGTTCGACTGATGAATTTATCATCGAAATACCATATGCGCAAATGAGATAGATGTTTTATTCGGGATCTCACAGATACTCAATGTTTATTTTTAGTTTTTATAACCGTATGACTATTAGGTCAAAGGGTATAATAAATTTGCCATTACGTTTGTGACGCAGAGAAATAGGTGGGTAGATATAGACTCAAGTGTATGGATCGGATCAGAATCGAAAAATAAAAACGAATTTGCGAAAATAATGAGAGCCCTAGTTCCTTAATTTTTTTAGTTATTACGTAGAAGGAAGAATCCACATAGCTTACTCGACTCAAGCATTATTATCAGTATTTTGGAGACTTTTGAAAGACTTTATTAAAAACAATGTAATATTTGAATATAAATAATCGTTACTAAGTTAGCATGCCAGACATACAGTGCATTTTCTGGAACAACTTCGACAAATCGACCAACCTTTTGCTTAACCAAGTTCTGGTTTACAGCCCTTTAAAGACTCAAGTGTGGGTTTCAAGTTTAGGTTTTATTTATTTGAATCTATTTAGAAACTAGAAGATTCCTAAATAAGAAATTATTTTTAATCAATTAAATTAAAGCTAATATATAACATGCTGGCAACATCTATTAAAAATTACCTTTTTATCTAAATAAAAGTTTAAAATTAATAAAAGACTTAAAGCGAAGTCACTTAAAATTGACAACAAAATGATTTCAGACAATAAATAGATAAAAATCTAAAAATATTTTAAAAGATTTTTTAAAAATAACTTGCAGAAAATATAAAATAAAAGGTCATCAACAAACTATGTAATTAAATTTCAAGTAAATTTTATAATACTGAATTGTTCCTTTTGTACGGAATTTCCTTTCTTTTTTAATTTAATAAAATTGGATTAACATTTTTATTCAATTACCTTGGAGTTTAATTAGTTTTTAAAATTCTTACAATTTTCTTAATTTAAATAATTTAAATTTTTTCCAATCTGCAGTTTACTTTAAGATCAAAAACGTATACATAGGTATAAAATGATAGCATATTTCTTATTCTGTCATTTTGAATTAAAATTTTTTTGTATCAAAATTGACGTTGTCGTCCAATAAAAATGACGACGTTCACTAATCATTCCAACCACAACACTATCAGTACTAAAGATAACAATGGCAATACGACATTTTTAATTGCTTAATTTGACTTTCATTATTTGACTTTAACTTGCCCTTCATGTAAAATCACTTGTTATCCTTAATGTCATTATCTATATTTCTATCTTTATATCATATATTTATATATACAGAATATATATTAATAAATATTTTACAATTCTAATTAAATGATTTATTTATATAGATAGTGTATATAATAAATATATAAATGATGTATAGATGGTGATAATGATAATAGAATTATTATTGTTGAAAAAAAAAAATTGAAATAATTTTAAGGAAAACGGATTTCCTTCAATATGGAATAAATAGAAGAAAAATTAAAGCCACGTGACTTTATTGTTAAATTCCCCTTTTATTTGCGGGTAAATATATATATATAATAATATTTATTTTTTTATAAAAATCCGATTATCAAATAGAACATAGCTTTTAAGGTTTCATTCAAATTTCTAATAATAATGAAATTATTATATTCTTTTAATTGTATTAGTATTATTCTTTTCAGGATGATATTTTATATAAGTATATGAATATATATATATATATATGCATATATAGCTATAAATCAAAATTTTAAATTACATATAATAAATTAATATAAGTATACATGTGATTTATTAATGTATTAATTTATATGAATTTAAATATTAATAAAATGTAATAATAGTAATAGATAAATAAATTTTTGATATTGTTTAATTTCTATTCAATAAATCAAAATAATTATAAAAAGTACCCTTGATGTCATTTTAGAAAAGCTTAAGTATGTATTGTATTGTTTCTTAATAAGTATAGGTACTTAAAAAGTAATCAAACTAAAAATATTCATTGGGTACTTAAAAAAAAAAATTACAGTGATGGAAAAATTGACAGTTCTTTCAGTTAAATAATAATGACAAATGTAAATTGAGTTTAATATTGGAATTGATGTCACACTATGTAAACACTGTTATTTTTTTGACAGTTCGTTAGTTAAAATTAATTTTATTGTAAGTTTTTACATTTTAATATTTTCATATCAAAAATATGTTGTTATTAATTTCACTCTAAATTCAGAAATTATTCAATCTATTTTATTAATTTTTCCATTTTATTTCTACTATATCGTCAAAATACCTTTAGGCTTTAGCCTCTATAGTAATTATATTAACATAAAATAAATTTTAAATAAAATGCTTAATAAAATTAAATGAAAGTGTAATATAAATGATGTTGTATCTGTGCAACGATAACTAGCGTAAATTTCAACCCATTTTAATGAAATTTGGTAACAAATGCTATTTTCGTTAATTGTAAAGTTAAGTTCTTAGATGGGCAGAATCGGACAAAATCACGGGACTTTTCGAAAAATATCGAGTTCTAACCGTCGGAAAAAGTTCAAATTTGGTACATGGACGGTGAAAACCAATAAAGAGTAGTTTTCATAGTTTAAACTAGAATCCAGAGGTCCCCAGATGTGATGCAGAAATTGTAAGAGTTTTAGTAATGTTAAGTTTTAACCGATTTTAATGAAGTTTGATATGAATGTTTTTTTTTACAAAAAGATAAAACGACTACGCAGATGGGTCAAATTAGACCACGGGATGTGGCTCCATTTACAAGAAATATTAACGTCTGATTTTACAGACTTCAAAATGAAATCAAAACTATGCACGAAGAAAAGCTTATACAATCCATTTTGGATTTAATTCTACGTTTTTAACTTTAATGTATTATTAAATTTTAAATCTGGATAATATATTTAGTTTATATATATTTGATAAAATTTTGTTCATACATCTAGAAACCTATTTGATTAGTTTTTATATATATACAGTAAAATTTATATAGTATGTTTGGATTTAACGTTCTTTGGTAAGTCATTACTCATTATTGTTTCTAATAAATATAGTTTTTTTTTTATTAATCGACAGAATTGAATATAGTCACAATTTCTATAGAAAGCATTAAATGTAAGAACTTTTATTTGGTTTGCTACCTAAATCATCTCCCAAGATTTAGATTCAGATTCTAAGGTTGAAATTATTTAGAGAATAATATCATAAACATGATATTAAAAATTATATACGATTGGGTGACATTGTGGTTCGAGAGCCGAACTTTCATGCGAACTTTTTAATAAAAAATACATTAATATAACAATATAAACAAATTTAAAATATAAACAAATACAAAATTAATTGAATAATATAACTCACAGATATAGAATTATATTATAATTGAAATATAAAATTATTGTAATTTGTAATAAAAAATAAAATTTTTTCTATTGAAGGTCTGAGAAGTTTTTATATACCATAAGGCCTAAAAAATAAATAATTAAGTATATGTGGGGTAAGTTATTGTAAAAATTGTATTTCTACCTGATGAACGCATAGTACAGAGGGTATAGTATTAGAAGTATATCAATATTACATATGAATAAACAAAACGTAATCATTCCATCTATGTTCTGAGAAGTTTAAGTATCAAGACCCTCTAGGACTTGTTGTAGCTTTCATTTAATAGCTTAAACTTTAAAAAATTACTTTATAATAATGACCAATAAAAGTAAGATTTACTTTTTAAACGAACTATAATAAAATACTTATTAAATACATATTAAAGAATAATAAATGCAAACCACGTTTAAATACTTTTCCGAATCCATTTTTAAAAATTGCTTTGCCCCATAGTAAAATATGTTTAAAAAAATTTATTTATTAAAATTTTATCTTTTAAATAATCAAACAAATATGTATACTTTATTTTATCGATTAACATTAAACTATAGGTATATTAATATGCATTTATATACATATATATTTATTAATATACTAAAAAAAAAAAACCGAGATAAATGGATAAGAACTAAAAATTGTTATTCTAAAACAAAAAGTTAATCATTGAGAAAATCCCTTGGTGGTTATTAATTTTTTAACAAGCTTTAACTAAACGAATCTTGAATCTTTCTATAAAGAATAAGAAAATTTATTATGGTTATAAAAGATATTTTGGACTTTATATACGTATATATGTGTATATATATATATGTAAGGTATAAAAGAAATTTGATAAAAGTTATTGTTTATAAAAAAAAAAATTTTTTTAATTATACCTTTAATAAAAATTACTTTATTACAATATTTTTACCCTCCTCAAATACAATCACAAAATTATAATATAGAAAAGTAACAGAATGTAACTTTAATTTTCTAATATAAAAAAAAGAAAAAACAAAAAAGAAAATTCGGAACAATATAATATTAGCAACATCCCCAGCATACTATTATTCAGTATCTATATTAGGGTATAATTTCATCTGACGATGAAAGAACTTTAACCTCTGAAGATGGAATTATTAATGCGGTTTGGTACAACAAATTTATCTTTTATTTTTGTTTCTTTGTTTTTTTTTTAATATCCTGTCAACCCTCCTTTTTTTTTCCTAAATTATCTCTAACACATATATATATACATGGTTTATAAATGTATATGAATGTATATATGTATATATATAAAATAAAACAATGCTGGTACAATTGCTTCTGTCTTTATAATAATGTACAATTGAAAGGATGAGAACCTTTTTAACTGTTATATCTTGTTGTCGTTTTTATTTTTGGTTTTTTTATTGTTGTTATTGTTGCTGTTGTTATTATATTTGTTTTATTGTTCTGTTAAATCCTCTGTAACGAAAATGTTAAGCCCATAGGCTTACAACACTTTGTATTTTGTTTGTGTAAGGATTGTTTTTTTTTGCTTTTGTATTCTTGCTAGCAAGGATTTGGTTATTTTGTTGTGATTTTTTTTTTTTTTTTTTTTTTTGGGGATTCATTTGAAATATGCGTGCAGACAATTAGGATTTTCTTTTGCTACTATTTAAGTCTTTCCGAGAATTTTTCTTGTGGGTTTTTTTTAAAATAATATTTTTTTTTTTTAATTTAATGGTGTAAATGTTGTTTTAATATTTTTTATCTGTCTTTCTAACCGTCTATCTGTTGTAATTTTATTTATAGCTAGCTGATATACGGTGTGCGTTCCTGAACTCGCATTGAAAAATGTTTTCAGATCTCCATTTGGGTCAAGGCAGTATTGTACATTCGCAAAATTGTACATAATTTGCTTCCAACATTTTGACTAATCGGCCGATATGGGTTAAGAAATTTTATGTATGTTGATAGAGTCATATCCATTGTGAAGGAGTAATACGTATACGAAATTTGAAGTCAATCGGTCATATTTTTTATATCTTCGCACAAAAAAGATTGAAAACTTGCGCCACAACTCCAACTTGACGATCCGTTAGAGCAAAATGATTACTCCAGAAATACACTCACACTCAAAAACGATTATATGCAAATTTCCATGAAATTCGGCTGAACAGCTTATAGTTTATATGCTACAGGCAAACAAACAAACATTTACTTATATATATATATATATATATATAATTGTATACTCGCGAATACCAAATCGATACTCACCACCTCTTTATCGATTTTAAAGCCGCCTATGACAGTATATTTCGAAATACATTATATGACGCCATGTCCGAATTCAGTGTACCGGCCAAAGTCATACGATTGTGTAAAAAGACTTTGGAAAACACAAAATGTATGGTAGCGGTTGGAAGTAATATGTCTGATGAATTCCAAACATACTCTGGATTCAGACAAGGTGATGCACTGTCCTGTAACTTTTTCAATCTTGTGCTGGAGTATATATTACGTCGTTCTGGTGTTAATATGGTAGGAACAATTTTTTATAAATCAGTTCAGCTACTAGGTTTTGCTGACTACGTTGATATTGTAGGAAGAATACGACGTTCAGTCACTGAAGCCTTCACCCAAATTGAAAAAGAGGCAAACAAAGTGGGTCTTCGTGTAAACGAGAATAAAACAAAGTATATGCCTTCGACAAATTCGGAATCCAAACAACATCCTATTGCATGCAATTTCACTATCGGTGCATATATCTTTGAGGTAGTTAAGGAATTTGTCTACCTTGGGACCAATATTAACATCGAAAATGATATAAACGTAGAAATAAGACGTAGAATAACTATGGCAAGCCGTTGCTACTTCGGTTTGTCAAAACAGCTTGGTTCAAAACCCCTATCGCGTAATACTAAAGTGCAACAGTACAAAACGCTTTCAAGTTTTGCTGTACAGTTCAGAATCATGGATACTGCCAAAAGCAAGTAATCTAGCACTAGGTATTTTCGAAAGAAATATTCTACGTAGAATATATGGTCCAGTAAACGATGGCGCGGTCTGGCGGAGAAGATATAATGCCGAACTCTACGAACTGTATAATGACGTTGATGTAGCCACGAAAGTTAAAATTAAAACATCGGCAGATTTAAAAAAATTTCACATCACCAATTGGAAGAGATTTGCGCAAAACCGAGAGGAGTGAAGGGGATATTACATCAGGCCCAGAACCTTCATGGTTTGTGATGCCTAACAAGTAAGTAGTAAGTATACAGAGCGTCCTCGGAAAATAAGGTTTCTGTCAGAAGTTGAAGGGAATCTCGTATCGAGATAAACAACTTAAGCTTCTAAGATAATAAATATCGATATTTACACTGATTGCCTGAAATAGAATGCTCTGGTTATTATTGGACTTTAACCGACCAAAATTCCTTCATTTTTAACCCTGCTTTCCTAAATTTTTAATACAAAAAAATTTATACTACGTTTGAATTTTGGGAAACGGTATAAGCAAAATGAGTATTTGGGAAGAGGATTGGTAAAATTCGTTTATGAAGAATAACTAGAAAATTATAGGGAACATTATAAAGTATCATATTCATATCGAGTTCATATTTAATATACCAACTTTAAATATAAAATGAGAAAGTAAATAATTTCATTTTCGCAACATAGACATAGCTAACTAATTTCCGATGATCATTGACGTTCAACTTACCAAGTGTTAGGTTACGCCATCTTTACAATTTTTCACATTCAAATTCCAACTAACTAAAGAAATAGAATTTTATTTATATTATAGTATAAAATTCATTTATTGAGGCCCGATTCACCGTCCTAATTGTCTGATACATAATATGAGAAGTTTTTAAGAATCTAATTTTACAAATTAATTATACGTCTTTAATTAATTAGAAAATTTTATGTTATGATTTGAAAAATTTTAATGAGATGTGGTTTTAAAACTTTATACATAGATGATTTTGATTATGTCAAAAATTGTATCTTTTTAATGGAATTTTCCAAAACTTATTCCTTATTTTCAATCATAATATATACATATAGATTGAGTATAATGAAAAAAAAATCGTACGCAATGTTCTGTCATAAAAATTAAATTGTTTTAAAAATATGCAATGACTCCATAATTATTCAATACAAAAAACGAGGAAGAGTGTGGTAGAGTAGACAGTGTCAACTCTGGGATACCGTATATTATACCATCCGGTTAATTACTTTTGGGAAATTTTAAATATACAGCTTTATTAGGTGTAAAGTAATGCTCATATAAAAGAAGGAGTTTTATGGCAGCTACTCGAACCCACTGCAGTAGATCATCCAAATTTTGCAGAATCTTTGGCTATAAAACTAAACTACTTTTGACAAAATTTCAGACAACCAGCTTCAACAGGTATAGAGTAATACTCATATAAAAAATGAAGTTGTATGGCAGCTACTCGAACCCGTAGAACAAAATGGCTGGATTTCAATAGCGATGACGGCTATTGCATAAAAACGAATTTGTGAAAATTTCAAAATCCTAGGTCCTTCATTTTTTGAGTTATCGTGATGACAGACATACATAGCCATGTTTCAATATGGCGGATGACAATTCAACATCGTTTTGTGATAAATGTAAATCAATTTGTAAAAAAAGTGGAAATAATTTCATAATTTGTAATGGTGATTGCAGAAAAATATTTCATAAAAAATGTAGTGGATTATCTGTAAAAAAGTTTGATGAAATAAAAAAAGATAGTCTATTATGGTTGTGTTCAAAATGTAAAACAATTAGTGATCGTCGTAGTACAATGTCTACTTCTATAAATAACTTTGATTTTATGGCTAATAGTAGTGTTGTTAATAATGGCCAAAATAGTATATTAAAAAATAATAATAAAAATAATGATTTAACAAGAAGCATTGAAAATTTGAGTAAAAAACTAGATGAGTTACTACGAAAAAATGAATCACTTGAAAATGAAGTCAAAAATCTAAAAACAACTATAAATGATTATAAAAATATTGCAGAAAAACTTATTTCTGAAAACACTGATCTATATAATGAAGTTGATATCTTAAAAACAAAATTGAATCGTATGTCAATAAAAATGAATGAACAAAAACAGGAAAAATTAAGTCATTCTATACAACTAAGTGGTGTTCCTTTTCATGAAAATGAAAATTTGTCTACACTTGGTTCTAATGTGCTAAATAATTTTAATTTAAATCCATCTGAGCATATCATTAAAGAAATTTATAGAAAAAATAATGAAAAATTAGTAAAAAATGTTAATGAATCAGCTGGGCCACCAGCAATTGTGATTAATTTAATGCATAAAGATTCTAAGCTTAAACTAATGAATTCATACAAAGAACATAAAGTTAATAAGAACTACTTACATTCAGGAATGGTGCTAAAAGATAACAGTAATCATCCTGTGTTTATAAATGAATGCTTAACCAGCTATTATAGTTATATATTTAAAAGGGCCAGAGATTTGAAAAGGGAAAAACATATTGCTTACGCTTGGGTTAAGGAAGGAAAGGTTTTTATTAGAAAAGACTCCAAAAGTAAAATTATTTTTGTGCAAAACATTGATATAATTAATGATTTTACAAAATAATAATTCAAACCCATTCCTAGTTAACCCAATTAATAAAAACATAAATACAATAAGTGAAGTAAGTTTAAATCAACATAACAATACATTAAAAATATTGTATCTAAATGCGCGTAGCTTGAAAAACAAAATTGATGAGCTGGAAATTATTCTTTTAAATCTAAAAAATTCCATTGATGTAATCTGTATTACTGAAACATGGCTGAAAAATGATGAAACAAAATATTATAATTTTTTAAATTTTCAATCCATTTACTCATGTCGCCCAGATAAAATTGGTGGTGGTTGTGGAATATTTATCAACAAGAAATTAAACTTTGACACACTGTATTCATTCAGTAATAACAATGATAGCTTTTTAAGTGTAAAAATTAAAAAAAACAATAAATTTTTTATCTTAATAAATGTTTACAGAGCTCCGTCTGAACTAAATGAAACATTTAATAATTTCTTAACTGAATTGGAAAAATGTATTATGGAATCTAAACACTCAATTGAAACATATATTACAGGTGATTTTAATTTAAATTTATTAGAAAATTCAAACAAAATTAACAATTATAAAAACTTAATGTTAATGCACTCTTTCTATATATGTAATGAAAATATTATATCTAGAAACTTAACTAAAACTTGTATAGATCACTTGTTTACAAATAATGTTAATGATCAGATTATGTTATCTCATGTCGCTATTGACATTTCAGATCATAATGTCATTATAATTGAAGTGTCAAAATGTCTAATTAGGAATGAGCTTGACAATACAGAAAATAGAGATGGGTCAATACGCTGCACAAATATAAATGTGTTGAAAAATTTATTAGCAAGTGATTTGATAATTCTAAATGATGAAAAAAATTGTGAAGAAACATTATCTGAATTTATATTGAAATTAAATAAAAAAATAGATAAAGCCTCTAAATATAAAATCATTAATTATAATAATAATAATAATAATAATAATAAAAAATGGATAGATAAAGATCTTATCTTAACTACAAAATGCAAACAATTTTGGTACTCAAAATGGATCAAAGATATGTCAAATACGGACTTAGAACGTCTATACAAATATTATCGGAATAGAGTTACCAGTATGCGTAGAAAAAAAAAAAAAGAATATTTTGAAAAGAAATTTAAGAATAGTAAGGATAATTCTTCTAAGATCTGGAATTGCATTAATGAGGTAATTTATAGAGGGAATAGTAAGAAAAATAAAGTCGAATTATTAAAAGGAATGTGTGATGTTGATGCTCAAAATAAAATAAATGAGTTAAATCACTATTTTGCTACGATTGGAGAATCGCTGGCCCTGGAATATAAAGATAAATTATTTCACACAAATGTCAAAACTAACAAATCATTTAAATTTGAAAATACGGATAAATATGAAATATATAATATTATAAAAAACTTAAAAAACTCAAATTCGGCTGATATTTTAAATATATCTACAAATATGTTAAAAATATGTAATGAGTATCTATATGAACCGATTGCGGTAATTGTTAACAAATCTTTAAGTGAAAACCTAGTTCCAGAACAACTTAAAATCGGGAAAATAATACCTATTTTTAAATCTGGTTGTAAAAATGATTCTTATAATTACAGACCTATTTGTTTGGCTCCCGTTTTGTCTAAAATAATGGAAAAAGTAATTAACAAACAACTTTGCTCATTTCTGGAAAAAAATAATCTCCTTTCCAAAAATCAATATGGTTTTAGAATAAAATCTAATTCAGAGACTGCTGTGGTTGACATGATAAATACTATACAAAATTTAAAAGATAATAAGAACGCAGTATCGGTATTTTTCCTGGACTTAACGAAAGCATTTGATACTGTTGATCATAATATATTATTGAAGAAATTGCAATGTTATGGTATTAAAGGGTTAGCATACAAATGGTTTGCTTCTTATTTAAGTCAACGAATACAATTTACTCAAATAGGATCAAAAATAAGCACAAAGGAAAAAGTACCTTACGGGGTACCACAGGGTAGCATACTTGGTCCATTATTATTCAAAATTTTTATAGATAACATAACTGATATTGGCCTTGATGCAGAAATAATATTATTTGCCGACGATGTTTGCCTTATTTTCCATGCTAAAAGCTATAATGAACTGCAATTAAAAATGAACGCTGAGATAAACAAACTATGCTCTTGGATGACTAATCAAAAATTAACAATCAACATTAAAAAAACAAAATATATGGTAATTGATTCTTCACCTCATCTACTCGACATAAAAATCTCTACGAATTCATTACAGCAAGTAAATGAATTTAAATATTTAGGGATTTGGATTGACAACAAATTAAAATGGAATACTCACACTTCTAACCTTTGTAAAAAGCTTTCTTCTACAGTTGGTGTATTCAATAATATTTCTGATTTGTTACCAAATAGTGTGAAATCATCAGTATATAATGCGCTGTTCCATTGCCATTTAAGTTATGGTATAAAACTATGGGGTATAGCAACTCAACAAATAATTGATAAACTTCAAGTAATTCAAAATAAATCAATAAAAAGCTTGTATAATTACAGTTGGCAAGAAAAAACACATTATATACATAGTGAAAAAAATTTGTTACTGATAAAAGATTTATTCAATATAAAACTTATACTTCATATTCATGACATAAATTGTTCAAATATTCATACTATAACTTCATTGCCTAAACGTAGTGATTTTCACCAAGTAAATACAAGGAATCAAAATTTAATTCATATAAATAGGAAAAGAACTTCACATTATGGTTCATCTACAATGTTACATCAAGGAATTAAATTGTATAATACCTTACCAAACCATCAAAAACTTTTAAGGAGTAATCAACTAAAAATTGAATTAAAAAAAAAATGTATTACTCAATATAGCAGAGAACGAAATTGAATTTAAACTTCTTCTACAATTGTTTTGTGTTCTGAAATCTTCCGGACTTATATAATATATAATTAATTTTAGCACATTCATTTTCATATATTTTTTTTTTTTATTGCTTTTGTTGGATTATATTCTGTGTTATAAATTCATTATCTTTTTGTTTTCTTTTTATTTTCTTTCTGGCTTTTCTATTTAATTCTAATTATTTTTTTTTTTAATTATTTAATTTTTTTTAATTTTTAATTTTTGATTTTTTTTATATTTAATTTTTAATGATAAAATTATTATGATTATTTTGTTCCACTTGTCTTGCAAATTGATTAATACATCTTATTACTTTCTATAAATAATGTTTGATAAAATGAAATGTATAATAATCTATATAGCCTAACATGAGGGTTATTATTCTCTCTTAAGGCATTGTAAATTGAAATAAATAAATAAATAAATAAATAAATAAATAAAGCGTTTTATTTTTCGATTCTAATCTGATCCATACTCTTGATTCTATATCTACCCCCCTCCTTCTCTGCGTCACAAACGTAATGGAAAATTTAGTATATCATTTTGACTTATAGTCATACGGGTATAATTACTAACAAATTATTAGAAGAAGGCACTAAAAGATGAAAATCAATTGACATATTGTCACCTTGTAGATAATGATTTAAAGTGTATTCTTAATAAACTCTACTTACTAATTTCAATAAGCCCTAGAATAAAAGTTCAAAAATAAAATATGTTAATGTTTAACGAATTATAACGAAGTTAAAATAAACTAATTTCCAGTAAAAAACCACAAATTCAATATATATTTACAACTTAATTCAATGCGTTTTTTTTTGAATTTTACAATGGTTACAAATTTAAACTCAAATTAAGTTTTTTTGGCAGAATTACGCGTACAATATTATTTTTTCCAATTTCAATATATTTTTTATATATAAGAAAGGAAAATAAAAGTTAGACTTTTCCTAATTATATGTTTTTTTAATAAACCAATACTTTATATTTAGGGTACCCAACTTAAGAACCTTATATATCAGTTATGGTGTATGAATGTGGTAAAATTCCACTTTAGTTGTGTTACGTGATTTTTCATTAAAAAAATCTGTAATTTTTGTTTCTTTCTTTCATACAATGCCTTTCTGGGTTTTACCTCACCCTGCTTGCCCTAAATAGTAGTATGCTGTAACTGTTATTATATTATGCAGGAAACCTTGTATATTATTGGCTATAAACTTTTTGAATATCAATGACTAAAAGTTGAAGTTAAGAACTCAACTTGATAGGATTGAATAATTTCAGAATGTAGAGTGAAATTTGAAAAATTTAAAAAATTTTTAGTTGAAGATCTCTTTTGAAAGCATATGCAATTCAATTTCTATTTTAAAAATTGCATTTTCAAAATAAAGTATTTTTTATTTTGAAAATAAATTATTTTTTTTATTACATTGATAAAACTTTTCATATGGTATATATATTTATATATATATATATATATATGAATACATAATATGAAAATTCTTTAAAGGACGTAATGTGGGTTTCCTTTATCAAAGAAAAATTGATTCAATGTACTCAACTTTTATTTTTTATATTTGTTTTGTGGTTTTAAACTCAGAATTTTATTCAAAAGATTTGATGAAAAAAGTGGATAAAAATTAAATCAAATGAAAAGTCAATCAAATGACTTGAAAAAGAGGTATGAAATAAAAAGGGATTGGTTATCCATTACAAATGCAACATAGTGGAATAAAAGATGCAATAAATAAAGAATGCATATATCAACTATGTTAACATTTTAATACAATATTTTTTGGTTTATTCTATTTTTAAATAAGATATTAATAGAAGAACTAGAAGGAATTAATTTTTGTCTTTAAATTAGAAGAGTTTCTCAGTTTAAGAATCTGAAATACAATTTTTAAAAAATAACGTGTCGGAAAATTTTGATATTTTCTGGAATAAAAACTCAAAATAAGATGGAATGAAAAAAAAGCGCTTCGTTACATCATATTTCAAAATTTGTTTCTATGAGGTATAAATTTAAGTATGGATTTGTTTTTGAAAGAATTTAACCAGAATTCAACACTTAAAAAAAATAGCACATTTTCTTTTAAATGTCATTAAAAAATTGTGATCCTAGAAATATGCAATATTTTGTATTCGATTTCAATTTATCTGTCACATATTTTAAGTGTCAAATTCTAATAACAAATACCTACACATATCTATTTAAATAAAAAAAAAAAAAAAAAAACGCTTCAAATCAAATTAAAATTGAGCTTAACTCAAGACGTGTTTTATCTCTTAATTTTGAGTAATAAAATTATCACTAAGGTCAGATTTGACATCTCTTACAAATTTTATCGACAGGAACCGAATTATTGTATAAATTATTCATTCAAACACTTCTGTTCTTGTTTTTGATGAAAAAGAAATCTTTTCTACAATAAATTGATGATATAAAGATTTAATCGCTGGTAAAAGACCAGAGTTTTTCTAACCCAAGAGGTAATTTTGGGTAGTTCTAAAAAAACGCTTTTATGCAATACTCTGTATATTTTTTGGAACCCTGGACTTTGCCGAATTAATTTGAGATTGAATTTATGTCAAACATAAATAAAATAAATGTGTTTTAGTTCTTTTTTATGTGCATAACCTATTAAGAGTTGACGCATAACATATTTGACAGTTCAAGTTAATTCTGTTACAAGATATTGCATATTTCTTTTTTTTTCTTCCTTTACATTTATTTCAAAACACGAATAATAATTAGAGAATTACAATTACAAGTAAAAATAAAATTACAGATACAACTATAAACTCTACAATACACGTATTTTCAATAAATGCCACTCCTGTCGGAGCATAGGGCGGAAACAAACTCCTTCCATCTATCTCGATCTTGCGCTATTCGCCTGACTTCTGCCCAACTCTGCTGCCGGGACTCTGCTAAGACCGTTCTGACCCAGGTGTTGCGTGGTCTTCCGCGTCTTCGTTTTCCCTGAGGATTCCATTGAAATGCCTGCTTGCCAATATCATCGTCCGGCTTCCGCAGGGTGTGGCCTATCCACCGCCATTTTCTACATAGGATTTCTGTTGCTATTGGTTTGCTGGCAGTAAGTGTTAGAAGATCCTGGTTTGAAATTGTATTAGGCCAAAATATCCTGCATATTCTCCTCAGACACCTATTAACAAAAGTCTGTAGTTTTCTGGATATGTTATCTGTGACTTTCCAGGTTTCGCAAGCGTATAGTAGAACTGGTTTAACGCTCGAGTTGAAAATTTTTAGTTTGGTTTTTCTACTAATGTTTCTACAGCACCAAACATTGCTGAGTTTATGATAAGCATGCCTGGCCTTATTTATCCGGGACGATATGTCCTCCTCCGCGCCACCGCTTTTTGTTATCATGCTTCCCAAGTAGCAAAATTCATCAACCTCGTCGATTACTATAGATTTGTTGTTAATATCAATTGTAAGTGGTGTCTGAATACTTGTTTCTAGTCGCATTAGCTTCGTTTTGCTAAAGTTTATTTTTAACCCAAAATTTTTAGCATTAATAATAAGTTTTTCTAATTTTGAGCTAATAGATGGTAAACTGTGCGACATGAGGCAAATATCATCAGCGTAATCAAGTTCCCCTAGTTTTTCGAATGGGCGCCACTGTATTCCATCAGATGTTTCAGCGTCGGTTTTTCTGATTACACTGTCTAAAACTATTAGAAACAGTATGGGGGAGAGTACGCAACCTTGACGAACTCCGTTATTTATTGCAAATTCAGCGCTTGTTTTCCCTTTAAATCGTACTGTACAAGCGGTATCCCTATAAAGTTCTTTTATTAGTTCTGTTAACTTATCAGGGATTCCCAGAACTCTTAGCGCTTCCCAAATGGCATTTCTTGAAACGGTGTCGAATGCACGTTCAAAATCGACGAAGAGAAGGAACAATGGAGATTGCCATTCAGCCGACTGTTCGATGTTCGATGTTCGCATATTTCTAGGATTTCAGTAATTCTTTTATTAAAAGTTAAGCTAAATATGATTTTATTTGTCATATTCTGCATTTTATTTGAGAGGCTTAGCTTTGACGATTGAATTGGAAAAGGAATTGACACTTAAACATAAATAAAATAACTAAAATACAAATACAAATAAAATTAAATCAGCAACAAGATATTGCATATTTCTAGGTTTTAAATTTTGGTTTATTTAAAGTTATATTAAATATTATTTTTAAATTACTAAAAATTTTACAAGTTCATATTTGAAGAGACCAGCTTAAAAAAAATACTCAATTTGAAAAATCTTATAATAGAATTTTTATTATTATCATATTGTATATTGTTAGAAAAATAGATTATACCTTTACTAATTTAATTTTAATTTTTTTTTTCAATCTAAATTATGATGTCTGAGTTTAAAATAAAATTATTTTAAAAAGAAAATTAAATTTTCTGAAAAAGAAAACTTTCTTTAATATTTTCTTTATTTGCAAAATTCTGGACTTTTACTCAATTTACTCTGTTTTTTTTTTTATTTGTATTCCTCTTACTTTTACGATTAAAATTCTTAGAGTGTCCTTTAAATGGAGTATTGTCTTCAATATCTTTGGGTTTGTCTATATATATTTATTTGGTAATGGGAAAATTTTTTGTTTAACATCAGATGTTCTTTTTTTTTTGAGAATTGTTTTTCTTTGCAATGAAACTTAAAAAAAAGAATTGCAAAATTTCTTACAATATCATTTCGTATATATATGTTCAGTTTTTTAAGACTGTTTTGTTTAATTTTGTTTCTTTGTTAGGTTGGTTATCACATGAGACTCGTAAAGTTATCAGTAGTTGGGCGATGCCTATATATACGTTCCCATGGGAAATAAAAATCCAAGTTATATGCCATAAACTTGATCTGAGAACAAATTTTTCGAAGACAAAAGAAAAAAGTTTTGTGAAAAAAAAAACAAAAAGTGATGTGGATATCAAATAAATTGCCTGAAGATAATGGGAAAATGAAAATAATAAAAATAAAAAAAAAAAAAATTTGGGGTGAAATAAAAGATAAAAAAAAATGAAAATAAAATACTAAAGATAAATTTTCCATTTGTTAAAAAATAGAAACGATAAAACGGCTTTACAAAAAGATAAGAAATATTTAAAGATTTTTTTTTTTAAATAAATGCTTAGATTGTTGTACGTAATTCGATCATAAAAATACAAGTAATGCATTTCAATTAGTTTTAAGATTGGTTAGGATTTCAAAATTTTTAAAAATTCAGATTTCACGAAATTGGTTGAAGAGTTTTTGATATTCAGGATCCTGCTATTTTTAGAATTAACTTTGAGTTTTTACAATATAACTTTCCTAATGACTTTAAAAACGATATTTCAAAAATTTATGATTGTAATACCAATATCATTATCTTATTTTTTTTTTATAATATTGTTCATGTAAATCATAAAAAATTTGCCCTGCTGGTCTTGGTGGTAAGCACATTGCTAATTAACAGTTGGATAGTAATGTTAATGTAGTATATGTAAACATACTTTAAAAGTATAATATATGTAAACACAGTCAATCATAAATATCAAAGTCATAAAATGTCAAATATCAAAAAGAAGAATGTCTGAAGGCGATTAGATTAAAAAAGGGAATCTCGTATGATTTATAATAAATTATAATATTTAATAAATAAATAAATTTAAAATAAAATACGAAGATTTTAAATTATAAATCCTCGAATAATTTGGATTTAATGCATTTGCCAGTAAATGTTTTTATATTTCATTTATTGTTTTTGTAAAACCTTAAAGGTGGTTAATTTTTTTGAATATTTAATATATTTAATAATACCTACACTTAATTTGAATTATTTTGTATTCTGACATCAAACCTTAAAGTAAGTAAAGAATGCAAAGTCTTCATTCAGCCTTCATCTCAAGGTCAATTTCATCACATGTCAAAAATTTTAATTTAATTAGAAATTTATTAAAAACACAATTTAAATTTACAAAATCCCCTTGGTAACCAAATATAAAAAGTAAAAGTATAAATATTAATCTATATATATAAAAGCGAAAGTTTGTTTATTTGTTTGTTTGTTTGTATGTAGCGAATAGAATCCTAAACTGCCCAGCCGATTTTCATGAATATTTGTATATAGAGGTTTTTGGGTACGGAAAGAAATCGTGCCCCAAAAAATTTTGGGTCCAAATTTTGTCTGATTTTATGAAATTCATGTCGGCCCGACGGTTGGTCAAAATAATTTTGGAAGCTAATATTATCAAAATTTGCGAAGTACTGCTTTGTCCAAAGAGAAAGTGTAGTTCCGTTAACCCAATGGGGCAAAGTAGCTTTTAGTAGATTTTTGCGTTACTTAATTCTAAATTAGAAACGATTTGACAAATTTTATATGTGTGAAGCAACTTGAAAATGGAGTTGAGTCTATTAAAAGTGTCGGTCCTACGGTCAAAAAAATTTTAAGGAAGGAAATTACGTCAAATTTTAGAAAGTAGTTTGTACTGCTTTGAATTACAGAAAGTTTCAAAAATTACTAGAATAATCCTAGAAAAATCGTTTTAAAAAGATTGCTTTCATACATTTTAAAATTTGCATGTGTAAACCGTGTGTAATTTTTGTGTTAACTTTTTACAGTAACATCAACTTCAATTAAACCTCCATTGAGAGGCGCAGAAACGCGCACCGGGTATTAGCTAGTATCCTATAATTATAAGTAATATTGTTTATTTTTCTTTTATTCTTAGAAAGTATTGGTAATGGAATGCAGAACGGTTCGCAAGGCCTACATGTAAGAATATCTCGCAAGGCCTACATGTGAGAATATTATGCATGATATCTCCGCATTAAAACACTTGCAATAAAAATAAATCAAGTCGTCAATAATATTCAGTATTCACGACTTAAATATTTTGCAGATATTTTAACTGATTCTAAAAGTTTGTACAGTTGATTCAAAGTTATGCTCCTTATTTGTAGAAAGTACTTTATGACTCCATGTTCTGTAGTTAGTTAGCCTGTATCTCCTTTAATTTTATAAACTTTTGCCATTTTTGATAAAAGTATTAAAATAAATCTATGTTCGTTTTTAAATTCAAAAATTACAATCTATAAATTCTTAATAATAACTGCAGAATTAACGCAATATGGAATGCTTTATTTAGATCAATTTTTAAAAAATTCATTTTAAAAAAAATATAATTTTAATTTTTAAATTTTATATCAATTTAAATAATTTATCAGAAGACTTTTTTTTTAGAGTATAATGTTTTTTTTTTTAAATAACCAACTACCTACAATAATGTGCTGCAATGCATTGCATATTATAATATATTCTTAGTAGTAATCAAATATTTATATCATATTATATTATTATATAACATTATATTCATATTTGTACAAAATTAATTACAAATAAAAATACATAAATTTATTAATATCATCAGCAAATTTATAAAATATATATTACAAGCATTTACAATATACATATACATATATCTTGAAGATACTGTATAATATTAGTTAATAAATAAATAAATGTTATACCTTGATTACTTTTTTTGTGTTATTAATAAAGCCATACACATATTTCTGATATAATATTGTATATATACAAACAAATATACATTTATATATGCATATGATTATATATATATATATATATATGGCTTTATATAATATTATTTGTTACTTTATATATTAAGGTAATATTAAACCGGTATCTTCTAGATAAAATTTAATATAATAAAAAAAAAAAAAAAAAAAAATAAAAATTAATTTCCCCCTTATTTTTCATTCAATATTTTTTTTTTTCATTTAAAATAAAAAAAAAATCTTTACATTTTCTATCTTTCATCTCGTATATGATTTATACATACAAACTGTTATATTTTGGTAACTGTATATATATATATATACATATTAATAATTCATTCATTTATTCATTCATACTTTTATTATGTCGTACCTTTCTACCTTTTCATACTAAAAGTTTTTTTTTATTTTTCATAACTTGGGATTCTTCTCTTCTTCGAAAAACAGAGCAGCAAAAAAAAAGCAACAACAACAAATCAAATAGAATTTTAAATTGAAAAGAGAAAGAAGACAAGCAGAGAGAGGATATAAATGTATAAGCAATGATCATCAATGAAATCCTGAATCCAAAGAAAACCGGACGTGATTTTTATATTGTATTGGTAATATCCGAATCCGGTTTCCTTTTATATGTTATTTTTATTTTATTCTTTTTTTTTTTTTGTTATTTTTTTTTCTACCCAAATGAGAGGAAATGTTTTTTTTTTTTTTTTATTTGATTTGTTTTTGTATTTGTTAATCAATCTATCTCTTTATTTTATATATATATTTTTGTACCATGTTCTGACTATTAATGATTATTATTATGATGATGATGATTGTATTGATTACTTTGCATGATGCTTTGCAAAAACTGTTTTTTTTTGTATTAAATCATATGTACACATATCTAAACAAATCTAAAGCAAATGATCCGCATATTTATTTTGTGGCTATATGAAATAATTTCCCAAACTTATAATGAAATAGAATCCTAAAATTAATGAAATTTGGTGAAGAAATTAAATATCACCTCAATGTAGAGTTTTACAGTTGAATATGAGATTAGAGTTTTAATAATTGGGTTGGCGTTCACAGTATTTGTTTTGCAAATGGTTTACAAAATCAGAGATTTATATATATTTATAATATATATACATATATGTGTATGTAAGTGACAGATTCTTAATTAAAAAAAAAATAATTTAAAAGTTGGATACAAAAGCAGTGGTTTGACATTTCAATTATAAACAATTTTTAAGTACACATATTTACGTGAGTATATTTTTATAACAGTAACATGTTGCAACAGGCGGGAATGTATTGGTAAATATTCTATTCTAATTGATCTTAATGAATTCCACATACAATTATTACATAAGATAAATCTAGGCCTTATAACATGTAGAAAGGTCTTAGATTTTCAATACATACAATTTTTATAGGAATTTGTTTCACTTTGTAACAATTTTCTATTTGAATTATAAGAAATTTCAGAATCTGTAAGTTATATAATTCAATTGAATTATTTATTTATACTTTGTAAATGTATTTATAATTTGAAAATCAGATAAAAGATTTTTTCTTCGATTCAAAGTGAGGTTTGAATGCGTGCCTTTCGAAATGTTGGCACTCTAACTACTGTACTGAATTAAATATGTTAATATATACACGGTGTTCATCGTTCGTTGGTCCATACACTTGGAAGTGATAGAGAAAGAATTGGCTCACAAGCATTTTGCCTCTTCCTAGAGTTATACGGCTTCAAAGTCGTGAAGTGCGATTTGGCATTTGAATCAATGTAATTTTAAAAAATTAAATAAATCCTTAATTTGAAAATGAAATAATTCTCCACAGTTCATTGAATTGCTGAATTGTATCACATTCAAACTTTTGGGGAATTATTTCATGTAGTCTTATTTTTGCAGCATTGACGATAATAAAACATATGTATATAAATAAATATACATTTAAACAAACAAATATATTGCTTGTGTATACATGAATTGCATATGGATGAAATTGTGAACAATGTCCAGGTTTATAGCGTTTTTTTTACTTTAATTTAAGTTGCTGCTAATGCTGCCGGTACGTGAATAAATATTTTTTTGTATATGTACATTCGTTTATATAGTAACTATATCTGGTATGCATTTAAATATATGTATGTATATGTGTATGCGCAAGGATGTATATAGAAAGAAAGGGAATTCAATTTATGTACATTTTAAATTACCCAAGGGGATAAAATTATAAAAGCATGACTTATTTCAAAATATTCAAAGTAAAACACTGAAAAAAAATTATAATTTTTTTTTTCTGCAGTGAAGGATTTGTGAAAAGTGCAAAAACGAATAAATGTAGAAATTTTTATCGTCTACAAGTGTTAAACTATTGTTCTATTGTAGTAAATGCACTCATTAGTTAGCTTCAAATGTGTTGGTTTTTACTGTAAGGAACTTGTTATGAATTATGTTAAGTGAAAGTCAATATAATTACGGACTACTGAGTAGCTTATCAACTACATGTCTTCCGTTCTTTTATGATTCTTGTGTCTATGACAATGCCCTGCGGCAGTAGGTCGTTTATTTATCCCTAAATTGTCCTATTTCCGGTCGTCCTATTTATTATGTCCTATTTATATAGGTCGTTTAGATTTAAGATTTTACCTTATATCACGGGGAAGGCGAATTTTAAAAGTCAGTTACAGTAACAAAGTTCAAGATGTACAAATATGTTGACAATCTAAAGTGAGATTTTATACAATGACATATCACATTGGGTGGACTTTCTATATTTTAAATGATTCAAAAAATCATTTGAAACTTTATAGTACCTCCATGTCGATAGAATCACTATATAACAGAAGTTTTACATGTACCTATACTATAAGTATCACCAGTTTCACTTTAAATGACTATTGACAAAAGTGGCTTTGGCAGGATATATCAAAGTACAAGCTTTCTATATATAGATATCGTTTGATTTCTAGTTGATCAGTTTCAATCAAAAAGTTTGGATTGTACAAAATTAAAAAAATTAATTAAACCTGTGACAGTCTTCGTCTTAGAGAATGCAGGAAACCAGCGAGCAAAAAGGCCATATAATTTTGTACTCATTTGTCGCTCCTCATAGGGGCTCTTTTATGGAAACAAAGAAGGTTAGAAATTTTTTCTTATTCTTTCGTACCCTGCCTGCATATCCTCAACGAGGTCTTCGACTGAAAAAGATACAATTTAAATGTCACACTGAATTTTGTTCATCCACTTATCAACTTTTGGAACTTAATACATGGTTTCTTCAAAACCAACTGTAGGGAATTAGTTTTAGAAAATAATTTAAATGACCAAATAGTCAAATGGCTAGACAACTTGATTCAAAAAATTGTTTTTTCTAAATAAAACAACCCCGAAAAAAAAATGTTAATTCGTATTTTGCACTTCGTTATCCATTTCCACAATTTAAAAGTTAAAATACAAGGGTAAAAAGAAAAAATGCCCATTATTCCTCATTTCTTCGGTCCAGTTATATTCCGAGATGAATTGAAATTTATTTTTTTCTTAATTTTTTTTATATTTTAAAACAACTCTAAATTAAGCCATTAAGTTTTACTTGCTTTTGAGGTCTCGAAAAAAAATTTTTTTTTTTTTTTGAAAAAATGTCGAGCTGGTGATGGCTTTTGTTTTTTTACGTAGGATTTTGTTGATGGAACGAAGCATTTTGAATTGAATATGTTCTAGTATTTGAACAACTTTGTTATTATTATTACTTTTATTTAAAAATTTTTTTTTTTTTAAATAAAGGTTCATTAAAAATGAATGGAATATAATTTTAATAAAATTTTAATTTAGTTTCCAATGGTAAGGAACTTTCTATTCTATACTTTTCAAAAACAGGACTTTAATTGAAATTTAGTAAAATATATTTGAGTAAAAGTCGTTAAATTTTAAATTATAAATTTTTTATTTCAAAAAATTCAAAGGAATTATTGTAGAGACATTTGTTTCTTTTAATTTTGTAAAATTTTATAATTAATGCATTATAAATCAGATTATTTCTTAAAAGTTCTTTTGAATTTAAATTGAATTCCATTGGTAAGTACAAAAAATGCATTTAGTAAATTTCTTATAGAAAAGCAGTAACTAAAGTTATTAAAGAACTTTTGTATAACTATTTGTTGATTTTTGGAATCTAGTTATTAAATAAAATTTTTTTGATTTACGAATTTCGCAATTATTTTGATAGCTTTAGCATAGCCCCCTTCTTTACAGGCCATTATTAGTTGAGTTTACTCAATTGCTGTATATAAATATTATTTATACAATACCTAAGGACAGATTTTGTTATTTAAAGATAGATGAGTAAGCAAAATGCATGCTGATTTGTAGGTTTTAATAAATTAATGGAAGAAATTGAAGATGGGCTTAACAGGTTGACAGTATGATAGGTAAATCAAAAATTAAATGCTTTGTCGCCAGTGTTTGGCGGAAGTGTGGATATGAAGTTGCCGAAAGTAGTTTAGTTTTATGGCCAAAGTTTGGGCAAAATTTAGTAGTGGTGGTGCAGTGGATTCGAGTACCTGCCATAGAACTTCTTCTTTTATATGAGCATTACTCTTTTCCCAATAAAGGTAGATGTCTGAAATTTTGCCAAAAATAGTTTAGTTATATGAACTAAGTGTGTACAAAATTTGGTTGATCTACGGCAGTGGGTTCGAGTAGCTGTAATACAACTTCTTCTTAACATTACTCTATTCCCAATAAAGGTGGATAAAGGGGTAAGGGGACAATAAAGGGGTTTAATATTTTTAAAAATTTGTATTATAAACTAATTAACTTCGCATGGACTGTTATGCTATTACTTTGCTTCTTAATCAGCTAGGTCATTAATTTCACAGTGGTAATGGGAGCCAAGATGTTTTAATTGTTTTTATTGTTACCCGGGTTCTTATAGGAACTTATAGGAATTATATAGGAATTAATAATACATATTATGTGTTTTACACTTCATATTAAGGAGATTCAAGGGATCAAGAGGAATTTGAATAGAAAATTTACCCTTTCCGATTACAAATGTGTGTTCGGTATAAGAATCGATGTCGCACACCCTTGCTTAATCAGTTTCGTACTTACCCCCTATCATTCTAGGGTAGCAAAATTTAAAAACTAAATTGCATATATATAGGAGCTATTCATAAATTAGCTTATTGTATAATTAACCACTACCCTTTAAAAATTTTCAAAAAATTTAAAGACCAATAATTATATTTTATTGATTTTTGCAATAAAATAGAATTTTATATTTAATTTTAAATATTAAAGGCTATAGGCATAATTTTTTATAAAAAACTTATTATTCACATAATAATGATAAGTACAAAAAAATATTTATATTATAATATAATAAAAGAATAATAAATTAAGTTTTTAAATAGCAAAAGGTTAATGAGAATTTTAATTATTTAATAAAATGCATAAATAAAAAAAAAATTAAAAAATTTATCAAGATTATACTTTGTATTTAGTATTATATAGAATTTTAAGTATTTTTAAGTATACAAGTACATTCGATGCAATAAAATATGCTTTATTTAGAGATAATTAAGTGCATAAAATGAAAAAGCCATTTTTAAATGGGATGATGCTAATTTTTAATGTATTTTTATTTTTCAACTTTAAAAAGTTTGTCTATTATTAAGTTTATTAATATTTTATGCAATTTTTATAAGTGTTTGAACTGTTAGTTAACTTTAAAATACTTAAAAATAATATTGGACTTTGAAAAGAATCTGTTTTAAATAATTTGAAATCCAATATTATTTAATTAAATTTTTTTTTAGTTTTAAAAGAATAATTAAAAATTATTATAAATTTTTCCCGGGTTTGATCTCTGGCTGGGTAAATTCAACAAATAGGATATAACAATATAAAATTATATTGAAATAGCTTATAATTAAATATCTATCAGCTAGCTCACATGTCTATTTGGAAAAGGGTCCAAAATTGCGTGCAATTATTTATAATAAATAAATAAACTATACATTTAATAGTTTCTCCCCTAATTAAATAATTGTGGAATATGCAGAACTTAATCCCAATTTATATAATATTTGTTCTGAATTACATAGAATTTTAGGATTTTGTTAACACTTCTTTAGGTGGAATTTTACAACCCTATTTTAGGTTCGATAATATTGTTAAACTATAAGTAATACTATTAATTGTTTGTATTATATATTTAATATTGACATGAAATTAAAACGCATGCGCGATTAGTTAAGAAATAGTTCTTATGACCTGTGGAGAATTTGACCTTATTCTTCCTGGTTTTATAAGCCATGTGTCAAACTGCCTTCGAAACCACTTTCTTATTTTTTTTTTAATTAACTGTGTTGACGGCTTAGCCTACCCTAGCCATCTCATGCATACAATTTAACAAACTTAACCTATTTTAAGTCTAAGATGTAATCGTTATACTATCATCTAAATAATTTATGTTATCTAGCCATCAATACTCTCTTTTGGCTAATTTCCCTTTATACGGTATAGACATGTCATATTTTTAATTTTCTCCGGTGATATTGTCCGGACTATATATAACGGATCGGACTCTGCATAGTTTTGCATGTAGCCCGGATTTTATAATTTTACAAGCTTTTGGTTTTGAGTATAGCCATTTTTATATAAAAATATAGATCATCAGGTGCTATTAAGTTACGTGACTTGTTTAACATTTCTTAATAATCTTATACACTATTTTTTCAAATTTATGAACTTCTTATAATTTCCATAAAGCCGTCACTAATATTATACAAAATCGGAATACCATACTACAGAGTGCCTCTTATGGAAAATCGGTACGCAATGATCTTAACTCTTAACCACCTAAACCTTTCATTTATATTACAATCAACAATAATAATATTTTCTTTATTTTAAATTGCATACTTATTGGAGTAAAAATAAAATTATTCTATAAGTAATATATAATTGCAGTTAAAACTATATATATATTTTTAAATAATGAATTATTTCTTAAAAAAAAATTTTTCTTGAATAGAAAAAAAAATGTAATTTTTTACTTTTAATTAAAACTATGGAATGTTCTTTTCATTTAATATTATTATGTAGTTCTAGAGTTCTGAAATGCTTGCTTGAGGCTTTTTAAATTAAAAAAATATTAATAGACTCCGATTTTCTACTTAACTTGTTTTAACATTTTTCTTTTGTATATATTTACATGGTCTTTATATATTTTCCTTTTATATATGTGTCTGTATATTACATAAAAGTAAATTATATTAAAAATATAAAAAAAAAATGAAAAATTTAAGAAGAGTGTTTTAAGTTCAGAGTTCAAACGAAATTTTACACAAAAATACCCTTCTAAAAAAACAGGAATTTGGATTTTGTTGAGTTATTCATTCTATTGAAAATTGAGATGAAAATGTTGGGGTTTTTGTTTTTCTTTTCATGTACCTTTATATGTATATATATATATGTACTGAACAAGAAATACGTGAGGGTGTTAAAATGTTATTCAAACATTCTCATACTTTTTACTAAATCAGTAACGAGGAAAATTTTAATGATCAAAAAAAATAAATGAAACGCATGACGAATTCTAAAAAATTTTTTTTTGTATTTTTTACTCTAATAAAGGAGTTTTTCAATGATTATATTAAAGAATGGCTCATTAAATGGAATTATAAAATATGATAAAATTATTTAAAGGTGGTCTAACAGATTTCAGAGTTGGAATAATAGCAATTCAAAATTATTTTGCTTAAAAACTGTAGCTTGGAGTTGAAGTTAATTTTTAATCAACACTCAAAATCAATAGAAAATTAAAACCGAAGTAAGGATCTACGTCTTATAGATCTATATTAAGAAATATATTAATTCCTATTATTTCGGATATAGATATTTAAGGCACAATTAATATGAGAGGGGGACTTGTATAGTAGACGAAATTTTAAATAAGTGAGTCAAGTTTAAAATTTATTTGTTTCACCATTTATATGACTCATTAACACTCAAAACTTTAGAGAGGAACTATGATGGATATAGTTGTAAATCCATAATCTAGTTTATCTCAGTTGGTGATTGTTGCATTTTGGATTTACTTATATCTACTGACTACCTCAAAAAGCATCTGGAAAACCAACCCTACCGTTAGTGTGAGATGTCTACTAAAAAAGCACCCCTCTCGTCTAAGTAAAAATAATGGAATAGGCAGTCAAATTTGTCGAACCTATAGCGGCGAGAAGTTGGATGAGAAACGGATAAGAAGGACAGTATTATGTTTATTAAGGAATTTAAATGGGATATTAAGTAGAAAGAGGTTAACTTTTATCTTGGATGTTTTTAAATAATAAGAATTAGTGGTAATAGTACCAAAATTTTGGAGACGTAACTTATAAAAGGGTTTCAACATTTAAGAGTTTTAGTTTCAGAAGAGGAGTATTGTGATCGAAAGATTGTAATACAATTCCAAGTACACGCGGACTTATTTTATTCTTTAAAACCTCACTGTGATGTCAGAAGTCCAATGACCAGAAGTCCTATACAACAATTAGGACAATTAGGACAATGCTCTTTAGGACAAAGAGCATTGTAATGAGTCAAAAGTCCCATTGGACCTTACTAGTAAAGTGTTGTTAAAGATCCTTCAATACTATCATAATTAGAGTGACTTAAACCGTAAATAGTTCCTTTTAAAGATTCCCATTTCTTAATTCCTGATCAAGCTTTAACATTCAAAATCTCAGAATTAGCAATTTCGTTCCCCATTTTTCTTGAATCCTGCAATTCCCTGAATTCAGTAATTTTTTACAAAATTTTTCCGAAAAATTCCAAAGCAAAAATCTTTTCGTGAAAAATTTCTTAAATCTTTTAAAAAAAAAATTTTCTGAAAAATTCCAAAGATTTTCTTTTAGGAAAATTTCTAAAGTAAATAAAAAAAAAAAAAAATATTTTAAATGTTTTAATACAGTCATCTCTGAGACATTATTAAAGAACATTTAACAAACAAATAAAAAAAAAAAAACAAAAGAAAATCATTGATGATAATGAGGTTTTCCCTAAAATTATACAAACAAATATTGTTTGTTGTTGTTTTATGGAAGGATGGGAGTAGTTTTCTATTACAATTTTACCATTTTTTTAATAGGAAATAACACATAAAATGAAATTAAGTCAACATTACAAAGAAAAACAATGAAATAAGTTTTTTTTGGGGGAAATTTACCAATTTGTTACCAGTATAATAATTTGGTAAGCATTTTTTTCGAAACACAAAACGATATAATTTGAAGAATTAAAAATATCTGTTGTTTTTCATCAAAAAAAAAGGGGGAGCGGGAAAATTTCGAAGTAATGCTAAGATTAGCTCGTAATTCAGTGTAAGATTTCTTTATCAAGAAATTGAATTTATACTTCTAAAAAAAATGGTTCTGGATTTCTTTTCCTTTATATTAATTAATTAAAATCCAATTCAATAATTTAAAAGATTTTAATTAAACCAAACTTGATGTGAATTGAAACTGAAACATTCATCTTATATCTACTAGGTAATACTTGTGCCAAATACGAGGGTTGTCTGAAAAGTCAGTGATAAATGAAACAAAGGATTAAGTTATTGACCAGAAAACATTTTATTTTTCAACATATTCTCCTTTTAGCTCGATACACTTCGTTCAACGATATTCCAACTTCTTTAAGCCATCTGTGTAGTACGATTTGCCGAAGTCTGCAAAATAGGCCTTTTTTTAAACTATAACTTCAGAATTAGATGTGAATTTGTTTCCAGCGAGCCATTTCTTCATATTTGGAAACAGGAAAAAGTCACTGAGGGCCAATTCGACTACTTCAAACAGCTGTCAAAACTAACTAGTGAACAAATGTTTGTAAAAATTTATTATAGCGTCTTTTGAAGGTTGCCACATGTAAAAACGAGTATCGTTTTGTCAATATCAAAGCCATCTCTTGGATTTATCACTGACTTTTCAGATAACCCTCGTAAAATGGCAAAATTCCAAAAGTTTCTATATGTACCATAGATTTCTTTCGAACTAGAATTCTGAAATATATAGGAAATGTTTTATAAATCGCACCTCCAAATTGTAGAACGCGTTACCACCTTATGTGTTTCCTAATACTTGTGATTGAGAAAAATTCAATAGAGAAGTTAACTTATCTTTTCTGAGATCTCTACTGAACTCTTGATAGACATTATTTCTCAACATTCCAGCCATTTTACTGCGCAAGCAGGTTGAACGCTTATTTCTGACTTAGGGGCGAGGTGTTTTTATTAAGTAAGAATACTACCACTGGCAAAAAATTAATAAAATAGTTTGCCTTATTTTTGCATAAAATACTAGAAGCTTATTCTAAACATAATATTAAATCTATAACACCTTTAAAAATATTATCTGAAGAGTAATTTCATATACCATGTCTAACATAACTATTATGTATTCATATATTCAGGAATTTAAATTCTTCGAAAAATTCCAGAGGAAATAACTTAACTAATTAGACATCTTGATATAATTGATATAATTTACTTAAATTGTCTGTACTAATTTTATAGTTTTAATTATTATGTCTAGATTATATGTAAGAAAAATGTTTATATTCAGTATAATGTAATTATTATTAGTACTTTGTTTTTAATTCAAAATTGGCTATTTATTATATTTGGAACAAATGAAAGATGACAAGGTAATGTTAAATCGATCGATTAGATAGTTCGAAATTTTCTTATTAATATTAAGATAGATTTACATTGCAATGAAAACGTATCGTGATTAGAAAGTTTATTTTCAGATTAAATCGAAGTCGGACGCAACGTGGCTGCAATGTATTTGTTATTTGCAAAGTAAATTAGACTAGGCGACACATTTCAGGATAAAAGACAAACGAAGTTGTTCCGAATTTTCAATTACATATACCTAATTGATAAACCGTTCCGAAACTCAATTCTAAAATTGCAATTTCAAATTTGAAAATTCAATTACACTTATGCTTTGTCAAGACAAAATACTAGCTACAACCTTTTGATACTTTGGTTTATAAAAGAATATTGTATTGGATAAAAGAACATTGGAGCAAACTCCTCAAATGTTGATTTCAATCTATTTTTTTTTCTGTTCGGATTTTTCTCAGAAATTGCAAAAACTAAGTGCTGGTGGTCTGTGAAATGTCAAAATCTAAGGCACCATATAAATAATATCTTAGTGTCTCTAAAGCCTATACAATGACAAGAAGCTTTGGCTCATTTGTTGCGAAAGGGTCTTTCGTCTTCGACAGTATTCTCAAAATAAATATAATTGGTTTACCACTTTGAGATACTTCATCAGATGCCATCAGACCGTTTTTACACGATTAAAAGCGTCAACGGCTTGTTTGTCAAGAGAAATTTTGACAGTTATAGAATGTCAACTCGCAATTTTACTGTTACAACTACTTAAATATTTTGTTAAAGATTTAATTATTTTTGCGTTATCCCGAATAAAACGTCTATAATTGTCTGCATGGAGTGCGGGAAGCGTTCGTAAAATTTTAAGCTCTTCATATTTAAGAAAGTCATTAATTTTACTTAGACAAGTTTTTATTCCTTTTCCAACGCATATTTAAAATATTGACTCATATTATTTTAAAAGATCTAAAAATTCTAGAACATATTAGAAAGGATAATTGAAGAATTACTGACTAGTCTTCAAAGCCCAAAATATAAAAGTCGCCGAAAAATGTGAATTAATCTTTGAGGAATTTTAAAAATTATAATTTAGGGACTTTTTATATTTGAAGTAACTTAATAGAGTTTACAACAGTTAGAATCAGTCGATTGTGTGGAAACTTCCCTTTTGTTCCATTTAATAGATGTAACCAAACAATTTATTAGACTATAAATTAATTGACTAAACAATTTACTGAACTCCTGATTTTGTAACCAACTGTACGACCTCTTCTATCTTTTTTTCATAAATAGCAAGTCATCAAAACAACATTTAATTTGCAGAATTTTTTCCTTTCTTTTCGGGACTTTTAATAAAAAGTATATTTTGGAGACTTTTTGCATATGAAAAAAGTATCTAATATTGCGGAATTTATAAATTTTGCATTTGGTGACCATTCCCTTGTATAATTTTTTGTACAGCCGATGATGTCTTTTTTTTCCTTATAATTAATTTCAATTTATAATGTAAAAATAATTAAATAAAATATTAATAATACTTTTTTAAAACCAATTTAAATAATGCAATTATTTCAATTTCAGTTTTTTATATGCAATTCAAGGCTTACATTTTTACGACTATGATACCACAGTTTTTTGACATTTTTCCCATAACCTTCAATTTAAGTTCAAAAACGTTGACAGCAGTAGAATGAAGATTTACTTAACTAATTATTAAATGAAATCAATGAAAATATTTTAAAATAATGTGTTTTTTCACTAATTCTATTGATGTCTCATTCATTTTATTATAGTTCACGTACAAGATTTGTATAACACATTTTGTACGTGATTGCCTTGAAATTTGCGAAGGGGAAAAAATGACAACCAAGATATTTTTAAATTCTTCAATTACTTAATCTTTGTAATAGTATTTTTGTGATTTTTTTAACCAATTTGGTTTTAAATTAAATCAGTTGTATTAAAAGAAAAAGAAAGCATAAAAGAAAAGAAAGTAAAAGTAGGCAAAATGACAATTTTATCTATTGAATATGTCTTTCTAGGCTTTCTTTCTATTCTTTTATGTATTATTATCTTTTTATCAAAATCTTCTTTTATTTCCTTCCTTTTTTTCTTTTCTTCTATTTTTCAATTTTCATTCTTTCTTTTTTATTAATTTAATTCTTTGATTTTCTTTTCAAATTTTTGTTTTGAATTTTATTTTTGCGATTTGTTTTTTTGTTCAATTGAAATTTTGATTTTTTTCGTTTTACACAATTTCCTTTTACAAATTTTTCAATTTATTGTAAATATTTCTAGTAAATTTGAATTTCAATTTAAAATCTTTTGGATTTAAATAAAATTTAATGTAGATTAAGTAGAAAAGAAATGGATGAATAGATACTAAATGTTTAACGTGAAGTTCAACTAATACTCGTAACTAAATCGACTTGTAAATATATATAAATATATCCATATTAAAATCCTCTTATTTCAAAATTTCGTTCTATAAAACGCAGAAATTTTTCAGAAATTAACTTAGATTGTAATTAAATTTTGTATTATTATAATTAAATGGGGTTTTACCGTTAGTTTTATGCAGCAAGATTGGACAACATATACTTTGCCCAGATTATTGAAGTTATAAGTATATGGTTATGGAAAATTTTGAATTAGGAGGGCCCAACCAGAATTACATAAAAACCAGAAGAAGTGTAGTAGAGTAGACTGTGTCAACTCTGGGATACTGTATGAGCTTCATTAGGTATAGAGTAATGCTTATATAAAAGAAAAAAACTTGTATGGCAACTATTAGAAACAGCTGTACTACAATAACAATAACATAAAGCTAAACTAATTTTGACAAAATCCAACAAATATTCAAATATCCAGCTTTACCAATTATAGAGTTATTTTCGTATAAGAAAAGAAGTTGTAAGGCAGCTATTTGAACCCGTGGAGAAACTGGCTGAATTTCATAATTGATGACGGCTAAATCCTTTATTTTTTGCGCTATCATGTAGATGGAAGGACATACATAGCTAGAAGGATTTACTTTTCGATTTCGATACCTTTGAGTCTATATCAGGACTTTTAATGTAACTGTTTATGCGTTGGGCTATATAAACCTTGTATAACTACTTTTTTATACTCATCTTTTACCCTGTTAACCATCATTCTAACATTTTTTTATTCTGTGATATCAAATTAGTACTAATATTATTGTTAATTAGTTTATATTCTATTTTGTAGACAATAGTTTCCTTCTAAACAGCTGACAAACTCATTTTAATGATGACATTATAATGCTTGATTTAATTTAATCTCGACTCACTATGAGTATTGGCTATAGGTGATGTTTTAAATGTAATTTAAAAATAAGCTTAATGCTTCATCTATACGCAATCGTCTGATAATAAGAAATAAAAAAAATCATTTAATAAATTTAAGACCACTAAAATTGTTTTCTATTTAATATCTAACTTTCATTAAAAATTGTGTTTGATTCGTCTGACTCCCGCAGAGCCAAAAATTCTATTTTTATGGGAAACTATTTACAACGCTTAACATGAAGAATACAATACAATTGGTTGGTTGATTGGTAAATTCAACTTTGATTTATAATTGTATTAAAAATTGGTATTTTTCCAAAAAATTGAATTTAACCACGGGTAAATTAATCTTCAGTGACAAATTTAAATGAAGTATATGAAAATCAAATAAAAAACAATTTCTTTCAATATTCGAAGTTTTTACTGTTTCTTGTTTGTTTTTAAGAGCCATTTGATTTACAATTCTTTATGATAATGATTTGTTCTTCTAACATTAATGCTTTGTTTTCAGGAAACAGTTTCAAGGGCTCTAAAAAGCTCTTCTAAAAATTGTGTTATTAATTTAAATGAAGTCCAATTTTTGCAAAATTAATTGATTTTTAGATAAGATTTTTCAATATAAGTAAGTATTTAAGTTAAAATTTTATTTTTCAAATTTGAGGCCTCTTCAAAAATTTGCCTATAAATCGGTCATGGACTCTAAACTGGGTAAAACTCTATAATCTTATCTTTTACCAAATTTTTAATTTATTTTAATTAATTCTGCCTTAATTTTTCAACTGTTGAAATATTACCAATTGAACCTTGAAAAATTATCTTATCAAATTGGACTAGATCAGAATAGACAAAAAAAATTAATAAATAAATGCCAAATTAAGAAAATTAATTATTTTTTTTCAATAACAATTTTTATTGTAACCTTCACCTATAATAGGTGGTATAAGATAGAAAACTTTGATAAAGCGCCACTTAAAAGTTACCACTTAAAAGGAAGCAAATTATATATTAATATGTGTATTTATTCTTGATAAGATTCACTTTTTGAATAGCTTTCTAAATCCTTAACGAACTTCTTAATCAAATTTTTTTTTCAAAGGTGTTTCTACCTGTTTCCTTAATATTATTATTTGAATTTGGTGTGATGTGATTCAGGTACCCCTTACATGCTTCTCAAGATCAACCAAGCATATCTTCGAAATTAAAAAGTACAGAAACTTAAAATTTAAAAAGAAAGTATTTAAAATTAGTTCGCTATGTTCCTGAAATTTGAAAAGAAATAGACTGACAGTTGGAGTAGTTTTCACACACTTCCGAAACTGTATATCTAAGAAATAAACAGGAAAGTGAGTGCTAGGGTATTTGCCAAATATAATATATCATATATATAAACTGTATTTTATAGAGAAATCATAGATTCGTTTTCAAGACTGAAAAAGACCATAGAATCTGACACAAATGGATTTCCAATGAAACTTCTCCAGGCAGACACAAGATATATAGTCGATGTTACATAGTTCATCTTGGAAGATATTTGGAATTCTGAACACATACCACAAAACTGGAAAACGGGAATCATAATAAAATTTCCTAAAAGAGAAATCTTCAAGGATTTAGTAATCGGCGCGTTATCACAAACGCGTTGTTTTCAACATAATAAATAAACTCCTGGCTCTAGTAATACACTCTAGAATTGAAGCACAAATAGGAGACACCTTGGGAGAATTCTATGAAAGAGCATTTCTATGAAAGAACATTTAAACAAAAGAGAGGACAATTTGGAACGCTTTTAGAAAGATTATACCAACTAAAATTAGAAATAGCATTCAAAATATGAATACCAAAGCCGAATCCAGGGTTCTTAACAATGGAAACCTCAACATTGCGATCAGTCTAAAAACTGGGTACGACGACATGTTGGAGAAAGTACTTTAGAAATTAATTGGACTCTTACATCTCACCTTGAAGACCTCGAATGTGCAGATGGTTTGCCTGCTTATTCATACCCACAGAGATATCCAGCGAAAACTTGATTCTTTAAACGCAGAAGCAAAGAATGATTGAAATCATAATTAATATAGAAAAAATACCGTATTGAAATTCTATACATTAAAGCCAGAAGGTCTCTTTTTCGGTTTATAGATTGAAAATATACCTTAGAGAACTCTTCTTATACCAATTTGAATATAGGGCTTTTTCCGACTTAAGGGGTTCTGTATAGTTCCGTAACGAGTGGAGCTACAGAAAAAAATTCTTCCATGAAATTATTTTTTTTGCAATACAGAATTAAACCAATTAGCACATTTTTTTTTAACTTTTTTGAAAATGTTCTAAAATAAATTAAGATGTCTATTTTTTTTGTTTTTAGATATAATGTGTCTGACATGCAAGAATATAATTTTTAAGGAAGATTTACCCTTTGTATCCGTAACACTAAATAAAAAGCATTAAATTAATGAGAAATAAAATATTCATGAGAAATTATACTTAAAAGAATATAAGATTAATAAAAGTATAATACAAAAAAAAACGCACAATTTACCATTTATTTCATTTTATCCGCCTTCTATTAGCCAAGACATAAAACAATATTTCATATACATATATATATATATATATAAACTCACAATTTTATAATAGGATATTTATAGCACTAAGTTTAGGCCAATTTTTACTTTCATCTTCATTTAAAAAAAAAAAAGTATAACCTGTTTAATGTTCGGTATGTAGTTTGTGCTCTTCGGTTTTTCCCCCTTTTATAATACCACGACTAGAATAATATTTGAAATTGGTTTGTTTATGTGTTTGATGTACAAACTGGTACAAACAACATGGTATTAATCCGTTAACATCACCATGAAAACCAAAGCAACACAAGGACATACATTGCATTATAATAATCATAATAATTTAACAACCGAATCTAATGTTTCTCATTCCAAATTCAAATAAAACTTTTTTTTTTCGCTCTTTCATTTCATTCCCCCATTCCATTCCCATATCATTCCCATTTTATTCACCCCAATCCAGATTTCTACATTTTATACCACAAATGAATCTAACAGATACAGGAAAAAAATAAACATGTTATGTACTTAAAAAGAAACTAAACAGTATTAAGAAAAGGGAGTGAAATTTTATTTCTTAATAAAAGTTTTTCTTTAAAAAAAATTAAAGGGAGATTTTTTAGACGCATACTATCTTTGGCTGAGCGATGAAGTGGGGCATACAGATCTCCATAAAGATTGTATATAGAAGACACCAAAAATCCATGTAATTTCTTTAAGAATAGAATCTTAAGATGCACAAAAAGTAAAAATAAGAAAGCAAAACGATATATTGTTTGATGTGACATTTAACTTTTTATGAAAAATGAATGGTGGGGCTAAGAACGGCGCAAAAGTTTATATATGTATATATATAGAGATGTAGGAATCACGAAAACTTTTAATGTTTAATATTTTGACATAAAATACATTAAATTGTACAAATATAATAATAAAAACTAAAAAAAAGGCAAAAAGAAGCTAAAACACCTGCTAAGAAATACATCCAGTAAATATAAATATAATATATACATATATATGTAGATATTTTGAGTTATATACTTATATTTTGTGTATTATGTTACATTGGGGATACATAAAGTATAGCAGATACAAAGTTAAGTTAAAAAGTTCATTATTCAGTTTTTATGATTATAATTTAATGTTAGTTTTACAAAAAAAAAAAAAAACCAATCTCATATTTTATATATCTACATTAAAATTGTAGGTATATACAAATATATTTAAGATTTTTGGAATAGTTCAGTATTAATTTAGGATTCTGTTACTTAAAATTTGATATTGTATAATATGTTTATATATTAATATCACAAATTATATTAGATCTTCCATTAAAATAGTTTTTTTTATTATTATTTAAAGGTTCAGTGACTTTCAATATAAATTTATAAATTGTTCTAATCTGATCTATAACGATTTAATATTACCAATCTATATTAATCTAATTTATTAATAAAAAAAAAATTTTCAAAATCTTTTAATATTGAGATAAAAGTTAATATTGGTAATTTTAAGTTTTCTATACCTCACACATATTTTTCAAAAATTGATCTGTCAAAAAAAATATTCAATCCTCAATATCATATTGTCAATATCAAATTTTTAATAATTTATTATTTTCATAAGTGTCCCATCCCTGAATTTTTGATTTTTAAATTAAATATTATTAAAATTTTTTTTTACATAACCCATGTTTTACTTGCATATAAAATTTTTTAAATGTTTTTTACTGTAAGTAGTTAGTACGAATTTTTGTAAATTGTTTTAAAAATTTAAAATCAAACAAAATTATTATAATTTTTAAATTATTTTAAAATGTTTATAAATTAGTTCATTTCACAGTATATTTTCTGGAAATTTTATATAAATAGTAGAACACTTTGATATTAAAAATAAAGACTATGCTTCACAGGAATATTTCTGTAGTAAGTCTTCATAATTTTCAGTGAAAATCTGAAATAAAGGCGAAGGCCCAATTTACGCTGTATTGCATTGGTTGATTTGCTTCGAAAAGCAAATAAACCAAGCAATGTAATCAAAGCAATTTCAAAATTTCCCTCATCCCTGTAAAAAAGCCAAATGAAATGTTTAATGCATCATAGAAATTAAACAAAATATATTTTGTTGAACTTAAAAATAAAATTTATTTATTTGAATAGTTTCTTTAAAAATTTGTAACTTCAAAATCTAATATACTTCTCTTTGATAATGCAAAACTTTTCAAAACTCAACATATTTATTTAATACAATTTTACGTACATATACATAGGTACATGATTAAACATGGTAGGTACAGTACAGGTACATTGATTAGGTACATTATAAAATGACTCGAATCTAAAAAAAGGTTGTGGAACAATATAAATTGCTTAGCAACATTTTTTAAAAATTATGTGTACCAAAAGTATACAATTTGACCTTCCGTCATTCTATGACGGGCCAACAGCTAGTTAAATATTTTTTATTTAGAATTAGAAATCATTTGAGGATAAGTTACTTGAGATGTATACTGTAAATTTTAAATAAAATTGAGTTTTCTTATATAACTTTCAAAATTAGATTCATAATTACTAAATACGTTTTTTTTTTAGTTTTGAAATTTCTTAATTAAATTTTTGAATAAATTTGAATTATCAGTTGTAAAACACCTTAAAAATATTTTGTACTTATCAGTTATCGTTGATTAGAAGTTCATTATCTTAAGGTCATGAACAGTAAATGGGGTTTTCTTGTAATCTTATCTTTTATACGCATTTTTTAATTTATTTTCAATAATTTCTGCTAAAAAAAAATTTACCGATGATTAAATTATAAAAAAAATTTAAATTGAAAATTTTTAGTTTAAAATATCAGGACAGTGAACACTTGATTTAAGCGTTATGGATATACAGTTCTCAGTGGTTATGTTTGACCATTATTAGATACTAAGCGTAAATGCATTTAAGTGCTTCATTTTACGGTGTCTCTAATTTAAAATTTTTTTACAACTTTCGGCACTTAAGAGATCCTGTAACACTTAATTCAATAAGTTCTGTTTACCAATTGATTCGCAAGAGCTTTTAAAAATTGTTTTAGGTTTTGCTTCGTCATTCAACTGCAGCTACAGCTTTAAATTTTGTGCATATGCATAACACCTTGATAATGGAGTAAACGCCCTAAATGAGGCTCCTCAGTAATTTTTTCTCTTTAATATACAAAAAATGACTTTAACTTTATAGTAGAAAATGAAAGTGTTACAACTTCATTATTGAAATTTTGGAAAAAACAAATTTCTGAATTCTGAACCTTGAAAAAGTTTCTTATCAAATTACGCTAAATCTAGATAGGTAGGCATATAATATTGATAAAATAAGTGTGTAAAATAAAAACAATTAAGTATTTTTTTTTTTCAATAACAATTATTATTTTTCATTTCAGTTTATTATTTAATAATAGGTTTTTTTTTTTTATCTTCTTCATTAAATTTTCATTATTTTAATTAATTTTAATTTAATTTATATTTATTTTTGAGTCCATATTTTCGCATCATACATTTTAATTTTGTTTGTTTGTTTTGTTTTTTTTTTAATTAATTTAAATTAAAATTTAATGTTTTTTTTTTAAACATCATCAGAAATATAGTTTTTGAAATATCTGAAGCTTTTTTTTTGTTTTTTGATAGTGTAATGTTGTAAACTTTTAATATTTTTATTTTAATTTTTAAACGTATTTTAATGTACTATAATTAATTTTAAAATTGATTTTGTTTTAAATTTTTGTAATTAAAATAAAAATAATACATTTTGTTTTAGTTTTATTTTAAATTGATAGATACAATTAATTAATTAACATAATATTTATTTGAATTTTTAAAATAATATTAAAGAAAAGTCATGAATTATACGAATTAATAGTTGTATATGTTTATATTTGTAAATTAAGAGAATTTTGAAAATTATTAATTATTATATTAATAGCATATTAATATTATATTAATAAAATAAATTGATTGATTAATTTTTGGAAAGAATAGGTTTTTTATCGATTATTTTATTAGTTAATAATAACTTTAGGAAATTCGGAAAAATAAATTCGAATTAAAATTGATTGTATTAATATGTGGGGAAATTGATTTGCTGATAACATCTGATAACATATTTATAATCTCTATAGGTCATTCAGTTGAGTACTCAAGTATTTGATATTCTTTATCATTTTATATTTCACACATTTACCTTACATATTATTAATATTAATTATAAATATTATTTAAATATTATTAATATTAATCACTTGTTATTTCAAATTTTATATACTTTCAATTCTGTAACTTTAAATAATTTATTTAATTAGAGGACTGCTTGAATTTAAGCCTAAATTTAATAATTATGGGAATTGAGATATTGTGAGAATCAAGTTGACAAGTGTATTAATAAATTATTTTAAAAAAAAAGTTCAAATTAATTGTTTTTTGTATGAGATTATTTGTATAAAATAAGTGATTAGAGACATAATTTAAATAAAATTTCTAGTATTAATTTGAAGTGTAATTTATAGTTTATTTACTTAAGTTCAAAAGCCAAATGGATTAGTTCAAAATGTATATTTAAAATAAAAAGTAACCGTTTAGAATAAAATTATTAATTTTTAAAATTAAATTTTTAATTTTGTATAATCGTTGTTTTCAAATTTACGGGAGCAGCTATTTTATTAATAGCTATTATATTTTTTAAATGACTTTTCTTTCATATATAATTATATGTATATATAGATAAAATTAATCACATAATTTGTATATTATATAAATTAGTTAATTTAATTATTATTTTTTATATAAATTAATTTATTTTGTATGTATTTGTTTTAAAATACATAATTTATAGTTTTTGTTTTTTTATTTTAGTTTTAATAATTTAAACGTGTATAATGCGCATATACGTATGTATTTTTTTGTTTTTGTAGTTTTATTTTGTATAATCTAATGAATATATATATATATATATGTAAACTTTGTTGTAATTTACACTGAAAATTCAACATTAAATTAATATTTTGTTTTTATTTTTTTTTTTTAATTTATTTTTGTATGATTTTTTTTTTTAATTAATTAATTAATTAAGTAGGTTTTTTTTTTTCATTTTTAATATTTTAACACAGAACTATTTTTTTTTTTTAATAATTTTTTTATTTTATACAAAAAATTAATATAATTAATATATTAAATATTTATTAATTTAATATTTAATTAAAATAAAATGATAACATTTAAAAGAACTACATTTAATTTAATTAATTTATTCTATTTTCTTTTTTTTTTTTTTTAATATTTTGTGGGTATATTTTTTTTCACAATTTTTATTTAATTTTTTTTTTTTTTTTTCATTTGAATCTAAAATTTATATATAATTTTTTTTGAATGTTTAATTAATATAACACATAATTTATTAAAGACAGATTTAAATATATTGTTATTAATAACGTTTGTTTTTTTTTTTAACTAATGCAGAAAAATGTAAATTTGGTTGATTTTTGAAGAATTAAAATTGAATTAATTTGAAACAAGATTAAATATTTTAAAGTATATTATGTTGTATGGAAGATATATTGATAGATTGATAGTTAATATATAGATTAGTTATATATGAATGGATATATTAATTTTGTATTTGAGATAAATTTAAAATAAAATTAATATTAATATATATTATGTTATTTATATTTTGCATACATAATATAGATAGTTTATGGTTCGGTTAATTAATTCTGAAGTATTAATTTTTAGTAATATTACTGATTAAATAATTTTAAAAATTGATATTAATATTGGTTTTTAAATATTAAATAACTCATTGGAATTTGTCTAAATTTTTTGGGTCTTAATATATTGCATTGTTGGGTTTGAAATGAATTGTCTTAGTAGTGTAAAGGAATTTTAAAATAAATCATAGAAAGAAGTTTACTTAATAGCTATATATGTATATATAACAATTAATTAATAAATAACTTAATAAGAATTAATAATAAACCAACAATACAGTTTTTATAATTTTCAAATTATTAATTAATTGGAAAGATCAAATTAAAATATATGAAAAGTATATTATTAAGAAATAGAATGTACTATAATTAAATAATAATTTTTCGATAGATCTTTTAAATTATTATTTTATTAGAAAAATTTATTTAAAAAAAATTTGAAGTATGTATTAATAAACATATTTATATTCGTTATATTATAAAATTAAACAACGATACATTAAATTGTTTTTGTGTTTTATTTTTTTTTATCTATTTATGAATGTATTTATGTTTTATGTATTTTATTTTAAAATATACACGAATTTACTAGGTATATATAGCTCTTTTATATATAAGAATAGGTATTTGTGTATATGAGTTTTAATATACTTATTTTAAATGTTATTTTGGTTTTAATTCGTTTATTTATATTAATTACAATAATTATAATTATTTTGTATTAATTACAATATAATTATATATATATTTTTTAAATTTTTTTTAAAGCGTTTTCATTGTTAATATATATATATGGTATAGGGTTAAATGTTTAATAAAAGCTATATTCAATTTTATATATACATTATATTTAAAATATTTAGTAATTTTACATAAATACAAGCCATATATTTAAAAATATTAATGAATTATATGTATGTTTTATTATTATATTAAATATCAAATATATAAATATATTTATATTAATAAATAATTTACATATATTATGCTGAATTTATACATATATACGAATATAAATTCGAATTTTTTCTGCAATATTTATGTATGTTCTTTATATGCAGAAATTGATGATATACAACGTTCAATTTATATTTTACATTTATACTTATTATATATTATATTACATATATATACATATATATTAATATAATTTAGTCTGAAGTAAATTTTTGAATATAGTTTTGGATTAAACTGAAAATATAATCATATATCTAATATTTTATCCGTATATATACTGCATTTAATATTTCGAATGTATATTAGATTTAATTTTTGAATTTTTGAAAAAGTATATATTTATATATATATACGGTTTATATAGTTTATAGAATATATTGGGTTGCATTCTGTATTAATAATTTAAATATTAGCTTTTTGTTTTGCTATTTTGTTTTTTTTTTTTATTTATTACTGATTTTTATTACACATTTCCGGCACTTATTTTATTTTTTATTTAAATATTTAACATTCTTGTTATATGTATATATTAATGTCGTAGTATATATATATATATGTTTATTTTTTTTAAATTGTTTCCATATATTTTCGAAATAATGTAATATAATTAATTTCTATTAATATTTATACAGTTTTAGAGTGATTTGTATACATTATATATAAATAAATTAATATACATATAATTTTTATATTTATAATATTTTTTAATTAATTAAAAATTGTATAAAAGGTGGTTCATTATTATATTTATATTTTTAGGATATATGAGTTATTTTTTATTTACATCAAAAATATTTAAAAATTATATTCAAAAAAAAAAAAAACAGAGCTTGTTTTAACAGAAAAATAAAAGTGTTAAAGTATAATCTGAAGCGAGCAATTAATATAACTTTTTTTTTTATTAATATCGAAATTAATAATTAATTTTAATATTTATATATACTTTTCTTATTAATGTTAATGTTTGTAATATTTAAATTTCCAGTCCATTTTATTTTTTAATTACCTGTTTAATATTTTGTTCGATGCAATTTTTGTATTATTTATGTATATATATATATATGTATTTTTTTTAATTATGTATTACAGTATGTATTTTGGAAAAACGAAAATATAATTAAATAATTTTGGAAATAAAATTTTTTATTTAAAAAGAGTTTTATGATGAAGCTATAACAAAATATAATTTATGTAAATTTTATAAATGAAAACGAATTGGATGTTTTTTGTTATCACAGATATATCTATATAAAGATGGTATAGAATTACATTCATGAAATCGTATTCATCTATAGTTGTCATAGATACAGACAAATTTTTGAATTTATTTGAATTTTAAAATATTTTATTAAAATTTTATATGATTTTTTTTTTTTATCTGCTGCACTTTTTGTCTATTAATAAATGAAATTATAATAATTTAAAGAGTTGAGAAATATTGTGCTATGAATATATATATATGTAATATTAAAAAGCATGTTGAACAATATTAATGGAAATAATATATTTTATGAAACCACCATTTTGTTATTTATTTTTGAATATACATTAATATTCTATTGACACGTTAAAAATTAATTCTTTATAACTAAAAAATATTTATTTTTGTTTTTTTTTTTTTTTTTTGAATATTTTATAGCTTCAGATTTACTCTTAAAATACTAATTTTTCATTTATAATACATTATTTTTAAATATTTTTTTTCTACATGTTTTTTTTAATAATATTTTATAATATTTTTCTTTTTACAACATTATTGCTTTTTCCTTTCTTCATTAATTTTTTTCTTTTTTTGTTATATTTATAACTATTAATAGTATTAATATGATATTAATAATTAAATATCATAGTTACATTTTTAATATTTATATATTCAATATAATTAAATTATATATTATAAAACTTGTTAATAATATATATGTGATACTTTGATTAATTTGTATTAATTAATATTTTATATTATTTTCTGATATATTTATTTTCATAATATTATATTAATTTATATTGTATTTTGTATTTATATTATTATTAATATAATTTATATTTAATTTAAAATAAATTTACCTTAAATCTACTTAATATTTATAACTTATATTTTTATAGTGTAATATGCATAATACCTTTTTTAATTAAACCAATTAGTTATTTTTTGTTTTTTTTTTTTAACTTTAATTTTACATTAATATTAAATAATTTTATTTTTAATTTATTTTACATATTTTTCATATATATATAGTTATATATTTTTATTATAATATTATTTAATATCATATCTAATTGTTCTATATTTCATTAATTGATACGTTTTGATGGGAGATTTTTAAATGACATTTTTGTTTATTTTTCTATGTAATTTTTAACATTAATATTAATTTATATAGAAAAATAAATATAATTTATATATTGGTGATATTATAATTTAAAATAATATTTAAATTATAAATATTTGATAAAAAAAATGAGCTAAATTTATGATAAGTAAATTTACAAAATTTATTAAAAAGAATTTTTTATATAAAAATTAATATTTTTAAATTAATATTAAATTAAAGTTCAATTTAATTTAATTTTATTTAATTAAAAGAAAATAAAGTAAGGAAAAGGTTTTTTAAAAGAATGCTGTATAAAAAAAGGGGTATAATTAACTCATATGATATTTAGACTAAAGCTTCATGTTAATTTAATATTAGTGAGAAAAGTATCTGTTAAAGAAGGTTGTATTAATAATAGCCAATAATTATATTAGTTTTTATTCAAAATCGAAGAAGGCTGAAGTATAATTTTAATTGTCAGATTATTAATGGGAAATTTTAATATATATGTATTTATTTAACTGAGAACTGAGAAATAAAATATTAATGTTGAAAAATTCATAATTTTAAATAAAAATAACATTTAATTACATAAAATATTAATTTAAAAAATTATTCTATGAAGCTATAAACTCACAAAACTCACTTTTAAATTAATTTTAAATTTTTTTTACTTCATATATATTTTATTTTTTTACAAATTTCATTTTTTTTTTTAATTTATTTGTTATTTATTTATATTTCATTTAATATTTTATTTATTTTTTGATTTAAAATGATTTTATTTTTTTTTGTTTAAAAAAATGGCCGTTTTTACTGATATGTTTTTTAAAATTTCATTTTTATATTTATAATAAAATTTAATTGTTTTATAATATTTTTCTCATTTTTTTTTTGTAAATTAATACATTGTATAATATATGTATATATTAAAATAATACATAATTGCACGGTAATAATGAAATTGAACATTTGAAATAAATTGACATTTTATATTAATAATTATCTTAAAGATTTTACCAATCATTATGAGACTGCATTTAATTATACAATTGTAAGTTGTATGTTGACAACTTAATTAATTGAAGTTGTAATGTAAAGTAATTAAGGAATAAATTTAATAAAAATAAAGTTAATCAAATTGACTAATGATATTAATCTATTTGGTGCTCAAAGAGCAGCTCCGAAATTGTAATTAAAACTTTGAAATGATTTTCAAGAAATTAAAATGAAATTGGAAGTAATTAAAAATAAAACCTTTCTTTGTTTAAATAAAATTTTTTAAATTAAATATATTAAATATTTAATGAATATTGTTTTTTTTTTAATTCGAAATTTTAAAATTAATGTGATATCTTAAAATTAAATTTATATAATATTTATATATTTATAAATATATATAAGTGCTTATATATAATAATTTGCACAATATAATATCATTTGTTACTGTGAACAGATTTTTTTTAATTTTTTTCGTTTCCTAGATAATTTTACATATATATATTTATTGTATATAATAAATTAAAATTTGATGAGTTTTTTTGTTATTTTTTTAATTTTATATAATTGATGCACTTAATATTACGCCTTAAAATATGTTAAAATATGTATAGCATTTTAAAATATCATTTTATTTATATAATATTAATGAAGTTAAAATATACACTATTTGCAGATTTATACATAATCTAGCTTAATATATTATACTATAATATGTATATATACAAATATAATATATTTTTTTATATATATATATATTTATAAAATTTAATATCACTTTGGTAATTAAACAGGCGAGCCAATTGACTCTTGATATGTATCGTTACCTTGGTTGTGTCTTATGTTTAGAAAAATGTTTTGAGGAAAAAAACAAATTTTACTCTATATATTTTTCTCAATTATGCTTGATTAGTTCATTAGTTTAGTAATTAAATTAATTGTAACGGTAAAATTTTAAATTAAATACTTAAACAATTTTTTTTTTATCAATTTGTTAATTAAAATTTAAATGCGATTGTGACTGAATTTAATTTAATAAAAGTTATATGCTATTGGAAATTTAAATAAATTAAAAGTTTTGTTAATATAAGTTTATATAGTATGTTCCATGCTAAAACCATGCTTCGTTCTTGATTTCTTTTTGGTTTTTTTAAATAAAAATTCTGTCAAAATCGAACTGGATTCAAAAATAGTTTTCTTTTGATTCCTACTATGCAATACCTACAATTTTAAAAATTAAATACATAGAAAACACAAAATGAATGCACACAATGAAATAATCATCAAAGTTTTATAGCATCCCTGACGCAAAAATTGGTCAACTTTATTTGTAGTTTATTTTGTAATATTTTATCAGCTCAGTTAATATTTATTTTTACGTTATTAGCTTTAAATTGGAGAATATAGAATTATACAAATTAAAAAATTATATTTATTTATCATGTAAAATATTTATTTCATTAATTATATTTGTTAACATTTTACAACTTCGATAGCTGCGTGATGGCTACGCTCATTGTGCTCAAGATACAAATAACTTTCTTAATTTATTTTCACTTTTACGAGTTCAAACAAAAACAATTGTTGTGTCAAAAAATTCAAAACTGTCAAAACTAATTTATTTGTCTCAACTGTATTTAGTGTTCTATATTTCATTTCCATATTCTAAATATGGTAATAAATAAATAGAATTTTGAACATATTAAGTAAATTAAAAAAAAATAAATAATTTTTAGTTTTATATATATATATATATATGTGTATTTATTTATTTACTTATTTGTGGTATCAGACAGTAGTATAAATACTGCCTGATATTAAAATAGTCCTTTGCCTATTTGGCATTTGAATTTCTTATTAAACTATTATAATATACCCTACATTTTTTTTTAATTAGATATGATCCAACTAGGGTTTGAACCCAAGACTTTTTGATTGAAAAGCCGCCACTTTAAGCGCTGAGATATCGGTAAGATATTTTGATTTAATATCATTTGCTATGGTAATTAATAAATTTTGCGAATTTAATAATTTTACGATTTAATCAAACATAATTGAAAAAACAACAACAGATCTAATCTTTCATTTTTCCTCGATAAATTAAAAATTAATATTAACTAAAAATTCATCAATTCAAAATCATTTGAATATTTGCCATTGCACCCGAAAATTAAAAATGTGCAAACTTTTTTTTTTTGATATGTATGCGATATTGATGCAATATTAAATATTCGGATTTCGAATTGATGAGCTTATTTTCTAATATTTACTTATTTCTAAAGTATGTATGTATATATTTATATGTAAATTTTATATATAATTATTATAAAATCAAAATTTTCTAAAATAAATTGTTGCATATTATATATAGTGCATAAAAATTGTTTTGTTTTTATATTTAAAATTTTAATATAATACCTATGTATATTTATAATTATTTTTAGATAAGGTTTTTGTTTTTTTTTTATAATACTATATATTTTTAAAAATTTTTTCTTAATTATTTAAATTAAATTATAAATAAATGTGAATAAAATTTAAATGAAAATTGTCTATCTATATAATAATTAAAAAAAAATAAATAGTAAAAATTTATATCATAATTGCGATCAAATAAAAACTATATTACTTTTTAAACACTGTTGAATTCGTTCATGAAGTTTAGTTTCTTCAAAAGTTATATTGTTGTGTTCAATTAAGATTTAAGTCTGATTTTAATATACTTTTTTAAACTTGTACATATTTTAACTTGATTCCAGAAATAGATGACGTCAAACCATAGTAGCCCAATCTAAAATTTTTAGATTGATTTGATTACTTTAAATTAAAAAATGCTTAACTCGAAAAATATTAGACTAAAGTCGTTAGTATTAAAAAGTTTCTTCTATAATTTTTTTTGAATAGTTCTTATTTTTTAAAAACTAGAAAATTATAATAAAATTTTTTAAAATTAATTTATTAAATAAAGTTATAATTTAAGCAACTGGAACTAAGTGCCTGTTGGAAACAATTTTTTAAACTAATTTGAAATAAAAAAAAATCAATTCGTGTTTAATAGTCATAAATTAGATTAAGTCAATGTTTTATTATTTTTCTTAAAAACCAAATTTTTGCTACATAGAACACTATGGTTTTCAGCTCCACTAAAACTTTTGTTGAACATTTTTTTAAAAGTTTGATTTTATCATAATTATGATATAATTTTAACTAAAAACTAATAAAATTTTACAATTTCACTGTACATATTTTTAATTAATTTATAATTTTCTTTTTTTTTTTTAATTTTCTATATTTATTTTAATATTCACGTGATAAAATTGTTTCGTTTTTTTTTTATATTCATACATAATTTGTGTTTTTATTTTTTTTTTTAAATTAATTTTTTTTTAATTTGACTAGGAGTTTTATTTTTCATTTTATTTTTCATTCGTTTTACATTTTGTACATAAATTTCATTAAATTAACAAATAAAATATTTATAATTATTATTTTAATTAAACATTTACAATTTTTAATGCGTATAATAGTGATTCTATATATAATAATTTTTTTTTTTTTAATTTACAGTCATTAATTTGAAATTTACAATGTTTCAGATGAAATTTTTTGCATATTTTAATTAATGCGAACAATTTTTAGTTTTAATTTTTTTTTTTTTTTTTAATAATCGATAATAATATATGTTTTTATATTTGTATCTTTTTAATTAATTAAAACGATTATAATAATAATAATAATAAATATTTGTTTTAATGGTTATTTTAATGCGAGTCGATAATTATAAAAATAAATATTGAAAATAACAATCCTAAAAATTCTAAAAAAAATATTATAAACAATATCATAACAAAGTAATTTAAAATTTCAACAGTATAATAAATTTTACAAAATAATGATAATGATGGTAATAATGATAATGGTGGTATTGCAGTAGATGATATAATTGATGATGATAATATAGGTGATTGTGATATTGATGATGTTGAATTATTATAGTTGTATCTACTTAAAATCCCATACCGGATCTAAATGGATTTGATACTTTGCTACTAGTTGTACTACTTGTATCTTGTTGTTGATAACTACCACCTTGTGGTTGAATTTGTGGTGTACCATGTCTGAATGGATTAGCTACTTGAGGTTGTGTAGAAGGAAGATGTCGTTGTTGATCTTGTTGTTGTTGTTGTTGCTGTTGTTGTTGATATACGCCACCTTGTTCTTGATAACCAGGTTGATATTGTTGTTGTTGATAACCACCTTGATATTGATATTGCTGCTGTTGTTGTTGTTGTTGTGGTTGTTGATATTGTTCATTATCAATATTTGTTTCAACTACACCACCAGTTTCTTGTCCTTGTTGTTGATAACCATATTCTAAATGATTTTTGTAATCAGCATCAATTGGTTGTTGATCTTGCATTGTATAAGTTTGATATTCTTTCTTTGGTGGATCTGACATTAATATATTTGCTTCCGATTCAAATGGTTTGAAATCATAAATATTTCTAAGTTTACCAAGCACTGGAACATAAAGTAAATTTGAAAATGCTATTATAAAATTAAGTGCAGTAAAACCGATCAATTCAACAACACCTCCAGCTATAATAGGTCCTACTGCATATGCAATAGAATATGATATATCAGCAATTGCATATATACTACCATAAACTGAAACATAACGAACATCAACTAAATAACCTAATGTTGGCAGTAATGCGGTATCAATTAATGCTATACCAAAACATATACCACAAATTGGTATCATTAGTACTTTATATGACGATGAAAATGGTATTATAAAACAACACATTCCTTCTAATGCTAAACCGCCAGCAGCCATTAACCATTGATGATGTGGATATTCTCTAGCCATTTTAACAGTTATTATAACACCAAATACATGGGGGAAAAATGCTGGCAGCCATATCATACCAATTTTCCAATTATCCGTTGTCATAGTATCTTCCATCCAGAGTGATATTGTTGGTTCAATAAATGCTAATGCAACATTTGACATTGTTAAAGCGCCAGCACAAACAGCAATATATGGATCCATTAATAATTTCCATATTGGAATTGTTTCCTGATTCACCTCCTTACATTCGCTCAATTGTTGACTAATTGGTTTCATAACTAATAATAATAATGTGCCATCTATTAAACAAACAAATGCTAATATTAAAAATGGAACTTCTTTGCCAGCAAATTGATATAATGCCCCACCAAATGGCGGTGCAACTAAACAACCAAAACTAATAAACGCTAAAGCAATACCAAGTGCTTTTGAGCGTTCATTTTCTTCTGTGAAACGATCTGCAATCATGGCTAAACCGGATGTATCAGCAAATGCTGAGCCTGCACCTTGCAATGATCTTGCAAAAAATAAAACACTATATGATCTACCGCAGGCAAATACAGCCGTTGAAAAGAACATAATAGTCAGACCGATCATCATTGGTATATCATATCCAATACGATCAATTAATGCACCAGAAAATGGATTTACCATTAACTGAACGATAGCTTTGGATGCAAATAATAAACCAGTTGCTGAATCTTGACCATGATGATCATGAACATTTGGATCTTTTGGAATAATGGTACCATTTGGAAAACTTGGTGGTGGTTGTGTTGGTATTGGATCGCCATTATCATCTAATGATGCAAGATATTTTAAATAATCTGGTATTATAGGCACTATTACCATATATAACATATTATCAAGTAGTAATGCTATTGATACTATAATTAAAACTAAACGACGTTGATAAACTGGCTCTTGAATTTTCTCCCATATTATCGTTTTTACTTCACTGTATTGAAGATTAATAATTGGTATTGTGAAGGACATTTTGATATATTTTTTTTTTTGTGTATTTATTTTACTTTACTATATGTGAAATTAATTGAATAATTAAAGGGTTTTAATTAAACTAATTAAAATTATTTTACTAAAAAACAAAAATTAATAATTAAGTGATTTTTTTTTTTTAACTTTTACTTTGCAAAAAAACACAAATAAAAAAATATTTTTTTTTTTTAATTTTAATGCAAAAATATTAGGAATTTAACGAACATGCAATTCAACAAAATTAACTATTAAATATAACTGTTATACCAAACAAAATTTTTTAAACTTAATTTGGTTTATAAACAATGTTTTTTTTTTAAATGTTTGAATATTTTGTTTGTTAAAAACTTTCTATTTTAGTGTTCATTGTGATATTTGCATGCTTGGATCATTTTTTTTTTAATTCAATACTAACTGTTATATAAAACAATTATTTTTCTACAAAAACTAAAATCAAAAAGGGTATAACATTTTGTTTTAAACTAATTTTTGTATAACAGTTTCAATATAATTTCTTTTGTTTGTTTTAAACGTTTTTTGTTTTTTTTTTGTTTTCTTTTAATAATTTAATAATTTGTTATATATATATGTATATTTTTTTAATTAATATATTTTAATATCACACTGTATTTAGAGGATGATTTAATTTTTTTAATTATTTTGTTTTATATTTCTTTTTTTTAATATTTTGTTATATTTTGTAGTATAGATATATTCCTTTGATTGCTGCTTTTGTTTCCTGTTACTTGTTTCAACTTCATGGATTTGTTTTTTAATAGAACTAATTAAATTTTTTAATTTTTTGATAATTTATTTTATTAAATTTAATAATATTTAATTGTTCTATTTGATGATATGTTCAATAATTTTTATACATAAAGATAACGATAACATGCTATCCTATATTGCTTCAGCTATGATGATGGTCTGGCCCACCAATAGACAACCTTTAATGACAACACAGAAACAATATTTCGTTAGTATCAGTTTTAATTTTTAAATATTTTTTTTTTTTTGAATTAGTTTAATATTTTTTATTTAAAAAATTCATTATTTGAAAATTTGTTTAATTAAAAAAAAAAAAATTAAATAAATTAATTGATTAATTAATTAATTAAGAAAAAAATTTATACAAAAAAAAAAAATATACAAAAAAAATAATTAGTTAATTAATGATTTTAAAATTATATTAAAAAATATTTTATTCTTACGATTATTTTAAAATTTTTAATTAATTATTAATACAAAAAAGAAAAATGCATTAATTTAAATTTTTTTTTTTTTTTAATTAATTATTTTATTTTGGGTGTCTTATGATTGAAATGTTGTTTCTGTGATGAAATAAAAGGAAGTTAGTTGTCATCATTTTAAAAAATTTAATAATAAGCAACAATTTAAAAAAAAAAAAAACATAATTAATATTTATTAAATCAAATTGCTGGTTCTTTTCTATATATTTAAATAATTTTCAAATTTACTTTTAATAATTTTTTAATTAAATATTTAATAAATTTTTTTTTTTTTTAATTTAATTGATTTTTTGAACTATGAATTAATTGGAAAAAATGGAATTAGATCGGTACATAATATTGATTTTTTTTTTATTTTAAATAATTAATTAAAATTACGATTTTAATAAAATTGAATTTATATAGAATCATAATATTAATTAATTTTTTATTAATTAAGAATATATTATTAATAATATTTTAGCTAAAATAGATGATTTTACATATAAACCAAAAAAAAAAAAAAAATATTATGTAACGATACTATTTAGTTTAATTTATATTTTAAATCTTTAATATATTGTTGTTTTTTAATTTAAATTTACATTTTTAAAAATTAATTAAATTTATTTATTTTTTTGCTTTTAAAGAAAATTTATGACAGATACATTTCAATCATAATTCAGGTATTTATATTAAATATATATATAAAATATATTATATTTTAATACAATTTTAAAATTCTTATATAAAATATATTTATAAATAATTCATTTTAGTATAAATGAATTAATATAATATAAATTAAAGTATTATAATTTAAAACAATATATAAATTTTTAATTTATTTAAAATTGTTTTAAGATATAATTTTTTTAAAAGTATAACATGGTTTTAGATTTAAGATACTACTTTTTTTTTTTAAATTGTATCTGAATAAGAATTTTTTTTAATATAATATTATTTTTTAATAATTTCATTGTTTTAGTATATTTAAATATTATAGAAAATTTTCAAAAATTAATACTGAACTTTAAAAGGGATTATTCAGTTCCTTCAAGTGATTGCGAGGACTACATGCACAAGAAGAACACTAAGCTTAAAATTCAAAATCCTAAATATATAAAATTAAATTAGGAGAGTTGTCTTTTGAACTACTGAGATTTTATTGGGAAATATATATATTATGACCACAGTCAAAAGTGTCATCTATAATTCTAAGTGTAGAGCCATAGGTTTTTTGGTCTTAATATCTGTAATTTGTTTATTATAAAGTATTTGCTGTATATACTGTAAATGCTAAATTATTAGAAAATTGGGTAATTAAAAATGGGGAATACAAATAAATTAACAATGAACATTGAAAATACATTCAAATCATAAATTGCTTATATTTGCAAAAAACAGCTCCTCTAAAGATAAATAGTGTGCTGACACAAAGCCTTGATATTCAAAAAGGAGTTCAAAGGAGTTCAAAAAGGTTATATTATCTACTCAGATGATGCAGTTCTCATAACAGAAATTCTAAGTGATTTACAACATATGTAGTTGATTAAGTCAACCATCATAGCGGATTATCCAACTTAAAAATAAATATCTCAAAAACAAAATTAATGATCGTAAGCAGAATAAGAACACCATCATACTGCCGTGATAAGGAAAAAAGTCGTAAGCTTCAAAAGTGGATATTCGGGTGATGGAATATTTGACATCAGATAAATGTCTCACAAATATGTACTTGCAAAAATTGCTTGCTTAGCAAAAATTCGTATGTCCTAATTAACTATGAACGCCTAATACTATCTTACCTCTGAAATTGTTTTTCTTTATTTAACATATATTTTTTTTCCAAAACTTCAAAAATAATTTAAAATAACGATGCGCTTAACACAAAATGTTAAATTACATTAAATTAATGGCAACATACACTGCAGAAACAAACTAAATAAACAAGTGATGAATAAAAACAAGGGTATTTAAAAAAGCACATTTTCAAAATTATAGTGTTTACATACTGAGCATTTTTATAAAAATAAATGGGGAAGATTTCTAACATTTTTACTACGCAAAATTATGATGATTCTCGAGGGTCTGGCTCCCCCCTAACTTTTTAAGTTCTGGGAATTAAATTGTGAATTGCACCAAAATTTGAAATTTATATAATTTAATAATAAAAATGTTATTATCTAAGCAAAAATGATAAGTCTAAAAGAACTTTCTTCAATTTAACGAACCCCTTTTAAGTTAAGGAAAATTTTTTAACATATATTGAAATATAATATTGCAGCTTTAAATTTTGTATATTACTAAAAAAAAAATTAAGGCGGGGATTTAAGTTACAGATGATCAAAACTAGCAAAATTTCAATTTTCGAGCCCCTATAGCTTCTAAATAGGAGGCGTAACAAAAAAAATTTTGGTATCCAACCCCTACTGATTTCTGAAGATATGTCTACTCACAAAATTTCAAGTCTCCCTCTTAAACAGTTTAAAAGATATGTGGGGTCAAAATATTTGCAAAAATTAAATTTCACATAACAGTTAATTTAGTACCGTACGCCAACTCTATACACTTTGACGATATATTTTTTTAAAGTCTATAAAAGGAGCTATTTTATACCGTTTTTATACCGGGTTGAATGCGAAAATCGTAATATTTTAGTATTATATTCGTATATACATATTTATTTAATGTTTTCTATATTACAGAAATAACCCATTAAATAAAAAAATTCCTCCTACTATATACAACACTTGTATTAAATCCTACAATTTTAATTAATAAAAAAATTAAATAAACAACTTGTTTTTATTACATTAATTATGTAATTTATGTAACATGGTATTTTTTTTTTCACTTTTTTAAAACTATGTATTATACACTCATGTACAATTTCATTCTATAGATTATTAAATATTTATATTTTTTTTAGAATTTGTTATATGAGAAAATAAATTAAATGAAAAATATATACAATTCACATAAGGTACAGGTTTACAAAAAATATCCTTAAATTTAAAGAACATGTTTTTTATTTTTAAGAAATCGATACTATATATGTATGCACATAATATTAATAAAGGTATATAATCTGATATGTGAGTATGTAATAGCTGTACTGAAATTACCTTGAGTAAAATAAATTTATTTTAAATTAATATAACTTCCAGAAAATATAATAAATATAAATACATATATATATATATATGTTATAATACTAGTATGTATGTATACAGAATTCATGTAAGTATAAAACATGTTAACAGGATACTTTTTAAGAAGAAGAGGTCCATTATTTTTGTGTAAGCAAAGACTATAAATAAAATTATATTTATAGTCTTTGGTATAAGGTAAAAAATATATTCGTCTCAAATAATAAAAACCAAATATAATAAAGGTAAAAATTTAATTTTAACCTATTTTCATTTATATACATATATAATAACATTCTATCAAATACATGTATATATACAACGTATACATTATTTTATAACAGATATAGAAGTATTTTTATTTTTGAGATAATTTATATTATCATATTACAGACCCCAATATTATTTTTCACCAAATTCAGTTATTTAATTATGTATTTAATTAAAATAAATTCATATAAAATTCCTTTTTTTTATTTTATATATATATATATATATAAAATATACATATGAAAGTTGTAAAGTTTAATTAAGTTAAAATTTTAAAAACAGCAATTTACTCCTGTATCTATGCAATTATTTTGCAAAATTGTAACGTCAATTAGAAATGTTTTGCAACTTAAGTACCTGTTGTGTCAATTTATGGAATACGAGTTTGGACTGATTCGTTTTTCATAGAACACATGCCTTGAGCAAGTCTGTAAATAAAATATAAATTTTGAGAAATATTTTTACTAATAATAGAAAACACATGTAGATGGTAACACTAATGTTAATCATATTGGTTTAAATGTCACAGGTGTCAGAACATATATTTAAGTCAGCCATATTGAATTTTATGACAATAATTGTAAGTTAGGTTGTAAAAGTTTTATATATAGCTATAAAAAAAAAATACTGATTCGTTCTTGCATTCGATACGAAATGGATTGTAAACTTTTTATACCCATGCATACATATATGACATCGGGTATATTAACATTGCTCCTCCGTTTGCAACGCATCGATCTAGACGAGCTATAGAGCTAGATACAGAAAATGTGTATAAAGAATATTTCATACATATATACACGAAAATTTGTATGCTCAAATATTCTACAGTGTATAGTAGTAGAGTTATTGTAGTTTTATTACAGTACAAAGCAATCATACTATTATAGCTGTACAAATTGTTATACTGTTATTGCTGTGCTATTATTTGAATTATATTTTTTCACAAAATATGCACAATTGACCTTTGCCCGTCAGAAATTTCTACAACTGTCAAAAATTATAATTGAAAAATGGAAATTTGTAAAAGAAATTTATAATATGTTTGTCAAATTAAAACTTTATCAATTTATATCGAGGTACAAAATATTGATATATCGATATTTTTCAACACCCCTAACTGTTTGCCAAATTCAAAGGCATTTGTTGTTTTTAATACCTACTTTCGAATTTCCAAAATGGGAAGTGAAAATTTAAGATTTTTATATTTTTAAAAATTTACATAAATTTTATTCAATTTCATTTTTTAATTTCCTTTTTACATTACAATCTCCACAAAGCCTAGAGCAATATAATATCATGATTCAAGCGACCAATTTATTTCCTACTCAAATTTAATGCTTAACTTCCTACACAATTTTATTACAAAAAAAATAAGAAAAAAGTTATTAAAAATAAAATATTAAATGACATTAAGGGGCAGGTAAAAAATATATCTATCAATCTTTTCTAATTTTGAATGTTAATTTTATATTATTCAATATAAAATTTAATACAATAATAAAATAAAGAAAAAAAACAAAACAAAAAAAAATTGTATATGTCAAAAGTTTAGAAGCACGCTTCAAGGATATCCTAGGCATTATCCTATGTTTGTTTTATTCATTGATATTTTTTTTTATTCTTTTGTTTTTTTTTTATATCATTTTTATATGGAAAATAATTGAATTGTTTTGTACCCTCAGAGTTATAAGAGTGAGAAAACAATGTCAATTTTAATTTAAAAAGACTTAAGTGGTTATGAATTTATAAATAATATCATCATTCCATTACATATTTTTTTTTTTTTTTTATTAAATTTATTAATGTTAATCTTTTTATATGGATGTATATATTCTTGTATATCTGTATATTGATATACAGATATATTTATATATATATATATCAATTTTCATTATAAAAATAATTTGAAAGTGTATCTTATTCATATATTGGGGGGAGCGAGTTATGTTTGACACTAACGAGTCGTATTATGCGTTCAATTTAAAGTTCATATATTTCCAATTTTAATTTAATATTTCAGTTTATGGTTTTCAATTCCAAAAAGTTACTTAAGTTATTCATAATAAAAAAATTACAATAAGTTTCTTTACAACGAGATAACGTTATATTATAATACGGCTTGGAAACACTTTATATTTATTTTAAATATTCTTTTTAGGCTTGCTAACTACAGTTCTTTGGTGTTTCCAGATTGCAAATAAATCATATATATAGAACTTTTATTATAAAAAATATAACTGTAAAACTTTTCCAGACTAAACTTTTATTTTGTAGTGAGCGACGGATAAATATGCAGTCGAATTTAACCACGTGCTTAATTATTAAATATTTGACATTTAAAACTACAAAGTTTTTAGCGTGTATAACTACCCAAATGAAATATAAGAAAAATTATTTAACGATTTTTGGGACTTATAGATTCTGGTGCAACCCCATTTCAAGAAAATTAAACTATTTTGTTTAAATGCGGCTGTCATATGTGCACCCACCTAAAAAAAATGCAGTTGGCAACTTTAATCTACTATACACTGTATATTTTAAAATTAAATTTCTATTAAAATTTCAGATTTAATTTTATTCCATAACGTAAATTTGATAAATAATATCTTATATACTCGTAAATTTCGAAAGTCAATGATGATGATGATTATATTGAATAAAAAATAAATCAGACTATTGAAATAAGATAGGAAAAAAATAAAATCCAAAAAAATGAAGGGTTTTCAAAAATCCTATTATCTAAACAAAAAAATCAAAAAACAATTACAACAACTGTTATTTTGGAAAAAAAGGAATACTTTAAATTTGGTGTACAAAGTAAAAAATACAAAAATAAAGAAAAACTTTGTGAAGTGAAACAAAATATCACTTATGTTTTCTCTATTTTCTTTAGTCATGGCAACATAAAACGTGTACAAGTGCAAGCAATAATAAAAAGTTTTTTTTTTAATTTTTAAGTGCAAAAAAAACAAAAAATGTTTTTGTTTTTTTTTTAAAGCGTTTTAAAAATAATCCAAAAATAAGAGATCATGAACAAAGTTAAGTAGTTTTTAGGTCACAAGGCAAAATTATTAAAAAAAGTTTTAAATATAAAAATATGACATTTTTCTTTATGTACTAAAAATAATTTTCCAAAAGGATGTATTTTAGATCTGGCAAGTTTGACATTTAAAAGAATTTAATTTCGATACTCGATGTAATTGTATTCAATTGTTGTTTTTTTTTTATTTTGACGTTTTTAATTGTATTTTTAATGAATATAAATATAAAATAATTTAAGTTAAATTTTAATATTAAAAGAATTGAAAAATGTAATGAAATTGAATTAATGTTTATTTTTAAATTTTTAAATAGGAATAAATTACTTTTTATGAATATATGATTTCTAAATATTTATTCATAAATATTCAGGGTGTTTCACGGGTAAATGGCATCCTTGTAAGGATTGATAGGAGAGATAAAAACAAGTGAAAAACCTAGTATTAAGTGAGGTCTAATCCTAATGGATCTAATCCTAATCGCCAAAATTCTTTAATTTAGTTTTTTGTTTATAATTAAGGAACTAATTGACGTAAGATGAACCTTAATACCACTTTCGGAAGCTTACTAAATTAACTTCTTAACGTATATGCATATATAGGGTATTTTTTTTAGAATTATAGAACTTTAAATTGCAATAAAACACATTTAAATTAAGATTAAACCAAATCAAAAACTCTAAGAAAAAGAAGTAATTATTAAAATAAATGGATATTCCTCCCAAAATATCAAGATGATGCCAAAAATCACCTGACACATATTCAGGAACTAAATAATTACAGCTATGTAGGGTCTCAACATTATTACACACCTTGTTTCATCTGAATCTGCCCTACCGTTTTTGAGATATTGCAGTTTCAAGTGGAAATTAAAAAAAAAAAAAAATTTAAACTTTAAAAAATATATATATTACATATATATTCGAATATTCGAAAACTTAAAGATATAAAGTACCGTTATGTGATGACGTCATCTTGATATTTTGGGTCTGCTTTGTACACCCAAATAAATGAGGGTTTTCTGTCAAATAAACTTTTGCTGCTTTTTAAAGCGGTTTATTGAACTGGACGGAGTCAATGTAAAATTATTCGTTTTAATTAAATTAAAACAAATTGATTAAAATTAAATATTTTTATATTGAAGAAAGTTTTTTTTTATGACTACCAAATATATTTTATTTTTTTTTTAAGTTAAAAAATTTCAATAAATTACCTCAAGCAAAATTTTAATTTGGTTCATTTAAAATTTATTATTCGGTTTACTGAATATATAAGGTATATAACTTCAATAAAAAGTTGGTGCTCACATTTTATTTCAAATTAAAAATTTTACTTGTTTTTTAAGAGCAATTAAAAGTTTTTTTTACTTTAAAAAGTTTTAAAATTTGTGAAAAAAATAAATTAACAGAAAAAAACAATATATATTATATAAAGATACTATTTAGTTAATTAAAATAAAATATACATATTCTTCTATGTTTTTATTGACTTGACCTAAAAAAAATGGGGACGATCAGAATTTTTAATACGCAGATAGCCAAAAAACGTTATATTTTTAAAGTAAAAACTTTTTAAAGAAATCATTGAAGTTTTACAGAAAGGTAGCGTTAAAATATGGTAGCGTTCCTATTGATTTAAGTATATGATATATCTAAATAATATTATATTTATAGAAAAATGTAATAAAGGGATGTTAGAAAATAATATAGTGTACTCAAATTTCTTAGCAATTTATAAATTTCAATTTTGTAATAAAATTGTTTGTTATACTTGTATGAACTTAGTTTTAAGGTATACCTAATTTAACATTACGTTTGTGACATTGTAAAGGAAGGAAAATAGACACACTCTCAAGTGTATAGGTCGGATAAAAATGAAAAACTGAGTACTCGTAAAATAAAGAGTAAGAATTTTGAAATGAATAATTAGTTTTTTTACAATAGATGGCGTGCAAAATTAACACTTGTGTATTTATAATCTTATACAATAGCTACAGCTGAGTAATCAACGTAATCAAATAGTGAATATAACAAATAAGGAACCGAAGCCTAGACTAAGTATACTTGCTGAATGCCCTATACCCCTTAAATGTGTTGAAAAAGAACACAAAAAAAAATATTATTATAATTGATCACAAGGGCGAATTTTAGTTAAAATTACTTCTTGTAATAATCTTTCTTGAAAAAACTTACGATTTTAGCGGAGTTGGAACCCACACTCTCTCGCTTAGTAGTTTACGTAAAAAATATTTTGTTTTATATATTAATATTACATATTATAGATAATGCAATATTTTTAATCAAAAATCTTAATTTAATTAAAAATAATTTTTAAAAAACCTTTTTTTGCATACCTATAGGATGAGAAAAAATTTTAGTTTTTGTACCCAATTTCAATAATATAGAATCCAAAATATAAAAATTAAACTTTACCATAAAACATAGGATTTGTACTAAATTACTGGATGTTAAATTTATATTACCCAAAACTTATCTTAAAATTAATTAGTGATTTGTTATATAACTAGCGTAAATTTCAACTGGGTCTGATTAAATTTGGTATAAATGCATTATTCGTCAAAAGTAAGGTTTAGTTCGTAGATGGACTAAATCGGACCCCGGGATTGGGAGTCTTCCATACAAAAGGTCTTTTCTAGAAACTTCGTGTTCTAACCGCCGAAATGAACTTCAATTTGACACATAGACTATTGAAAGAATAGCTTTCATAAGTTGATTCTAGTTTCATGGGGTCTAGAGCTTCCAGCTTCTAGAGCTATAAATTTGGTGTGAATACTTTTTTTTGGAAAAGTAAAGAAAGTCTTCGCAAATGGGCCAAATTGGACCTAAAGGAAGGGAAGCTTCCATATAAAATAATGAGATTTTACAATACAAACCACATTATGACAGAAGAAAAGCTTATACAATCCATGTTGGATTTATATCTACGTTTTTCCATAATAAATATGTTACCATTAAAGTAACAGTAAACTTTTATCATAGAAATGTACCTTGAAGCAAATCAAAATTATTTTCTACATAAGTACAGTTTCAAAAATGATCAGAAGAAAAAATATAAAAAGTGAAAATTATCTTCAACATTGTAGAAAAGAATAAAGACCACAGAGAAAGACATGTGTCATTAAAATGTATATACCTATACAAAACACTGCCATACAAACGTAACAAACATTTTGCTTATGGGTTAATTCAAAAAAAAAACCAGAAATCTTATATAATTACCTTAAGAAACAAAATATTTTAACTTAAGTATAAATGTCGAAATCAAAGAAAAACGAGGAAGAGTGTAGTAGAGTAGACTGTGTCAACTCTGGGATACCCGTATGACCGTAACATATACATTATATCATCCGGTTAATTACTTTTGGCTTTATTAGTAGTGAGTAGTGGAATACTCATATAAAATAAAGAGTTGTATGGCAACTACTCGAACCCTTTGTCATAGACCAACCAAATTTTGCAGAAACTTTGGCCATTACACTAAACAATTTTTGGCAAAAATTCAGATACCCAGCTTCATTAGGTGGAGAATAATGCTCATATAAAATAAGGAGTTGTATGGCAGCTACTCGAACCCTCTGCAGCAGACCAACCAAATTTTGCAGAAACTTTGGCCATTGCACTAAACAATTGTTGGCAAAAATTCAGACACCCAGCTTCATTAGGTGGAGAGTAATGCTCATATAAAATAAGAAGTTGTATGGCAGCTACTCGAACCCACTCCACTAGACCAACCAAATTTTGCAGAAACTTTGGCCATAAAACTAAACTACTTTTGGCAAAATTTCAGACACGCAGCTGTAATAGGTACAGAGTAATGCTCATATAAAAAACGAAGTTGTATGGCAGCTACCCGAACCCATGGACCAAAATGGCTGGATATAAATAGCGATGACGGCTATTGCAAAAAAACGAATTTGCGAAAATGTCAAGATCCTAGCTCCTTTAGTTTTTGAGTTATCGTGCGGACGGACGGACGGACGGACAGACGGACGGACAGACGAACGGACATACATAGCTAAATCGATTTATTTTTCGATTCTGATCCGATCCATACACTTGAGTCTATATCTACCCCCCCTCCTTCTCTGCGTCACAAACGTAATGGCAAATTTATTATACCCTTTGACTATATAGTCATACGGGTATAAAAATAAATATACTTACGTATTTAGAATAAAATTATAATTATACCCGTATGACTATATAGTCAAAGGGTATAATAAATTTGCCATTACGTTTGTGACGCAGAGAAGGAGGGGGGGTAGATATAGACTCAAGTGTATGGATCGGATCAGAATCGAAAAATAAATCGATTTAGCAATGTATGTCCGTCCGTCCGTCCGTCCGTCTGTCCGTCCGTCTGTCCGTCCGCACGATAACTCAAAAACTAAAGGAGCTAGGATCTTGAAATTTCCGCAAATTCGTTTTTTTGCAATAGCCGTCATCGCTATTTAAATCCAGCCATTTTGGTCCATGGGTTCGGGTAGCTGCCATACAACTTCTTTTTTTATATGAGGATTACTCTGTACCTATTACAGCTGCGTGTCTGAAATTTTGTCAAAAGTAGTTTAGTTTTATGGCCAAAGTTTCTGCAAAATTTGGTTTGTCTAGTGGAGTGGGTTCGAGTAGCTGCCATACAACTTCTTATTTTATATGAGCATTACTCTCCACCTAATGAAGCTGGGTGTCTGAATTTTTGCCAACAATTGTTTAGTGTAATGGCCAAAGTTTCTGCAAAATTTGGTTCGTCTGCTGCAGAGGGTTCGAGTAGCTGCCATACAACTCCTTATTTTATATGAGCATTACTCTCCACCTAATTAAGCTGGGTGTCTGAATTTTTGCCAAAAATTGTTTAGTGTAATGGCCAAAGTTTCTGCAAAATTTAGTTGGTCTACGACAGAGGGTTCGAGTAGCTGCCATACAACTCTTTATTTTATATGAGTATTCCACTACACTTAATAAAGCCAAAAATAATTAACCGGATTATAATGTATATGTTACGGTCATACGGGTATCCCAGAGTTGACACAGTCTACTCCACTACACTCTTCCTCGTTTCAATGTATATTTTCACAAGTTTTGGTTTTTTGTTTTTGGTTTTAGGCAAAAAAAAAAAAAACAAAATGAAAAGAAAAGGAAAATAAATGGTATTTTTTGTTTCATTTCAAGGATGTCTCACATATGAAAGATCATACATTATTCAAAAGAACGATATATATATATACAAAAAAAATATATTTGCAATTTTATTGTTGCTCTTGGTTACAAAGAATATCCTTTTTCTTATTTTATTTTGCGGTAAATAATATGTTATTTTCATACGGTTTTTATTTAGTTGTTCCGTTATGATGCTGTTATTCGGATATTTAAAAATTTGAGTCATTGTTCCGAAAAATGCCTATTAAAGTATTAAAGAATGTACATTATTTCAATTCGAATTTTTTATGTCATTTTTATAAAAAGTTTGTAAAAGGGTAAGGATGTAGACTTACTATCTAAGGAAATCTGAGTTCTACACTTCTAAAGATTACATGCTTTTAATTGGAAAATTTCTTTGAAGAACATTGTATTATACTGAAAAGAAATGTGTTTCATTCCTGTATCACATAAAATAGAAATTGTCAAAAGTAAACCCATCAATAACGGTAAATTTTAGTACCGTATGGCAACCCAATGCATTTGTTTTTTAAAAATTTTCAAAGCTTATGAAAGCAGCTGTCTTTAGTAAAATAAATCCAATTAAATCAGTTATAATACTCTGACGACATCTTTAGTTCGAAAACAAAAACTTCAAAACTTTTTTCATAATTAAATCCATTTTTCGGAAGTAAATCTTCCAAAAAAAATTCTGAAAAATAAATTGAAACAGTAGGAATGGAGATGTCAATTTGAAAAGAATAAATATATGCAAAGGTTAAAGTTTCAGGCTTTGCAAAATATTGAAGGTGGTATTATTTTAAATTTAAATATTTTTTACCTTCAATTTTGATGTACAGAATTTTCGAACCTCTATATTATAAAAAAAAAGATATATACAGTATATCAAAAGGTAAAATGTAAAATAATTCTAAAATTCAATTTAAAATAACGTCAAAGATAAAATAAATGCGTGTGCATATATTTATTCAAATGAATAAATTAATTTTAATGAATAAAAAAAAGGGAAAATTTAAATTAATTTAAATTTGCAAATTTTTTTTTGTTGAAGACAAACAATTTTAATGTACATAATGTGGGCCTTTTTAAAATGTAATTTGAATCAATGTAGTATTGATCTACTTACTGAAAATATTTTATTTCAGAATAGTAGAAAAGTGGTTAATATACACTGAATTATACATCTTATAGCCAGTAGGAGTAATACAAATTTTATAATAGCTTAAAAAATGAAATTCATTACACAGGGTGTTTCGTAATTAAGTGCACTGCTATATACCATTGTATAGGTACTTATAAGTAGGCACATTTTTGTATGTAAGTTAAGCTGGGCCTCTTCTAGTTTCCAAGTTATGGGGACTTAAATGAAGTTTCAATATTTTTTTTTTCGATTTCATAATTTTACTCCTAACTTTGTTTCTAGACTACTTATGAAAATTCTGTAATATGTATTCGAAAGTTTAAAAAATCACACATAAAGCGCATGCTAAATGTTCTATTTCTTACAGTTTCAAAAATTCGACCTTCTACATTTAAAAAATGTTGAAATTTTAACAAATTTTTTTGAAAAATAAGTGTGGTTTTGATGTTACAAGAAAAAGTTTTTTTACAAAAAAAATGTGCCTACTCATAAATTCCAATGCAATGGTATATAGTGGTGCACTTAATTAAACTTCTTAATTACTAAAATTCTTTTGAACTATGGAGGCGCAGATTTTAATATTTATTTAGAATTTGTTTATTAATTCATTTATTTGTTTATAAACAGTCCCTTGATAAAGGAATGAAGCATTTCTTTCCTTTTTAGACGTGGCAGATTATACTATCTATTAATTTTATTAGTAATGTTATGTATTTTGTTTCTATTACATATTTTATTACATGTGAATGTTATATGCATTTGAAATTTAATTGAATTTGAAATTGTCAACTCTTTATGAATATAAAAATTTTATTCAGATTAAGAACAGGATCAACAGTTATAAAAATTCATATGATAAGTATTCTATCAGTTTTTTGTAAAGTGTAAGATATCTTTAGTTGAACCAGAATATTAAAAGTGTCTAGGAAAATTAAAAGAGGAGTTGTCTAGGAAATTCCATAGAATAGAATAATTATTTTTTAAAACTTGCATTTAAACAAAGCCTTTACGAATAAAAATTTTCAATAAATTTTAATAACTCACAGATTAAATTCTGAAAAATTTATTTAAGTATTAAAAAAAGTTAAAAATTAATAGAGGAACTGTCTAGGTAATTCCAACACTTAAATATCTACTGGTAATTCTTATAGAACTGCAAAGATGAAACACACCTTACATATTTTCTTACATATAGGTATTTCTTAAAATAGTCTTAAAAAAAAGAAAGATTGAAAATCAAATATTTGTTGAAATTTCTATTTTTTCCTAAACGTCCTTAATTTTACAAACCAAGAAGATCCAAAATATAATTCCTAAAAAAGTTAATCCAATTTAAGGAGGCAATAGGTATATAGCATTATATTATGAAATATATGATTAAGCTGTCAGTTCCTTCAGAAGTAAAAGAAAATAAAAAAAATTAATTTTTCAATAAATACTTTTATGGTGAAATAAAAATTTTATGGTGGATTTTGGGAATTTGTTACTGTTTCAATATAAAAGTAAATTGCTTGTATCAGAAACAGATGTTTTAATGCCTAGAAACTTTTAAGCTTAACATATTGAAAATTTTCATAAACCAAATGTTGATCTTTTGCATTTAAAAGTGTTTTAATATAAAGGCAAATTTTCGAAATGAGAGACAGTTCTTCTTTCTGTTAACCTTTATCCAGCAATTTATATTAAAACACTTTTAAATGAAAAATATCTTCCATAAATCTAAATAAGAATTCACAGTGTGACAGGCTTAAAAATAAACCAATAGACAACGGCAAGTTAATATAAAAGAATATTTAATATTTCTAATTGGATTTTCTTATACAATTTTGTATAAAGATCAGAACAAGTTAATATGCTCAAGCGGTCAAAAAGTTTCGTAAGCAGAACCTAGTTTTCTTTGATTTTGATAAAGTAACGAATTTTCCTGTCCACAGTCTTGTTAAATTTTTGTTTTAAAATTTTTTATTATGAACATAAACTTAAAATTAAAATAAGTTATTTAGTTTGAGTTAATTCATTACCATTCATTCATAAGCATTACCATCACACATTTTAACTATGCTTCTTTAATTTAATTTTTCAAGTTTTTTTTTTCCCAATTCATGGAATATATATATATATATACATAACTACATTTTAATTAAACCAATATAAATCTTAAATTTTTATATATCCAAATTTATATTTCAATCGTCATTAATCAATTTCTAGATACATTTATTTTGACATTTTTTTTATGTTATACACTAAATAAGTACAAAGTGTTAAAATTAAAAAAAAAAAAAAAATATATAATATAAAAAAAATTTATAAAGAAAAATAACTCAATTCTTTGGTAGACTTATAAATGGATCAGTAAATTGCTTCCAATTCATTAAGCACCCCTTTATCTGATATTATAATATATTATGTTGTACTAATACTAACTATCAATTATATGCCTTATATTGATATATATATGTATACAAATATTCATAATATATTGATTTACTTTTATACTCGTGTTGTATACCATATGAGGCAAATTTTTAATACGAATTTAATACGAGCACTTGCAATTATTTACGGATATTTGAAGATATAAATTTAAAAGACAGGGATGTATGTTTCAAATAAAATATTAATTATATTATAAGTTTATGTTATTTTATAATTTTAAACATAATGTTGCTGTATTTTTGTCTCTGTACAAATAAATAAGTTTTCAAAGTTTTAGAATTTGATTTGAGTATTTTTGTGAAACGCTCCTTAGAGTATAAATATATTTAACTCAAATGCATTTTAATGGTATTGCCATTTTACAAAAGCGTTTTATGAATTGAGCTTGTATTTTGTAACAAGGGAGTTGAAATTACTAAATAAAGACTATACAATGCATTAACAACAGACTTTACAACAAAATGCTTGATTTGGTTCTTCTAAATGTTTTCCATTACAGTACAAGATCTTGAAATACAGTTAAGCAATATATTTAAACAATAATTGTAGTTTCCACTTATACATGTATTGTTTAAAAAATATTGATCGACTGGGTAACACAGCGGTTAGAGTGGCGACTTTTCGTGCTAAAGGCCCGGGTTTGAATCCCATTGAAAGTGAAAAAACTTTTCTGATTTTCGACTCGACTCAGCTATCACTCACCATTGGGTTCAAATTAATGGCTTAATCAATAATTTATAATTATATATCTCTAATGAAATTTACATTAATATAACAATATAAACAAATGAAAAGTATAAACAAATAATTTAATTGAATAATATAACTCACAGATGTAGAATACCATATAACTCAAATACAAAATATTACAATGTCAACAAAAACAGAATTGTATCTATTGAAAATCGAAGACGTTTCTACATTTATAAATTGTAAATGAAATTTATTAAAATCATTTCTAATAATACGAATATAATGAACCTCTATTCCAATATGTACTTATAGACGTCGTATGGACAAGCTTATTAGCCCAGTTAAACAGTTAGTGCTTAAAACAAAAAAAACAAAAAATTAGAAATAAATATGCTTGCATAAAGAGAAATATACAGTTAAAGAATTTTAATTTTTATTAAACATCAAATTTTAACAAAATATCATTAAACTAGTAAAAGTTTGTTCTCATATCAGTTCACTTTTCCATTGCCGACACCATTTCTTTACCCTTATTTCAAAGCATAGGTTTCGTCACTGTATAAATAATTTTTTTACAAAATAGAATAATTTCAGTCGATTTGTTTTTATTACATTCGAATTAATTGTATTTTGTTTAAATTTTTTTATTTTTCTTTTAAATAGTGCCAAAATCCCCCTTTTTATTTTCGTCACCATTTCGTTTTTTTTTTCCAACCAACTATTAACCGTCATCATATTATTGAGTTCTGTACTTCCATAATAATTCAAGTTTGTTACAAATGGTTTTATTATTGGGTCTGATTATTTTTTTTTTGCATTTTTATGATGGGCAATTTTACCATACAATAGAAATTATTGATGTGTTATACAATTAGTTCTTTTCAAAACAATTCGATACGTTTTCAATAATGACGATAGACGATGTTATAACACAATATTTTTACATTGTTATAATATATAATTTTTTTTTAGATCGTATTAAATATTATTACAACAAGTGTTAAGTCTATTATAATCTTGATAAGTTAAAGTTTTAAGAAAAGAAAGAAATAAAAAAACTGAAAAAAGAGGGGGACTTATTGTATTTTTGTCACTTTGTAGTTTGTTTTTGACAAACGAGTATTGCATTTAGGACAACACCATAAACTTGATTAATATCAGAATGATTAAAGGAAGCCTTTTATATGACCAAATAGTTCAATTGTATATATACTCGTATATACCATAAGGCATACTAATATTGCATTGTTACCATATGTACAATAATATTTTTTAACCGCAATAACCAAAAACTGGCAAAAACGATTATTAAAAAGTTTTATTATGTGGAAAATGATTACGAAGCACCATGGATAATCTTAGTGATTATTTTTAATTTTTTTTAGATTATTGGATTTTTATTTTAAATTGTAAGACTAAAAAAAAATAAAAAACACTAAAGTAAAATAGGTAAAATGGGTGTTAGTGACATAAAACAAAAAAATTTAAAAAATTATAATAAGTATTACTTGTAATAGAAATATCATGACCTTATTCAAAGGGAAAAATAAAAACATGATATAAAAAAAAAAAATATCAATATAATGATAATATCGAAAAATCTGCAGAATGCGCAAAATTTGCAGTAAATGAGAAGATAAAAATAATATTAAAAAAATCGATTTATTATTCCAGTTTTTGGGTCAAATCTATTGAACTATAAAAAAACTTGTTTTAGTATTTTTATAAGTTAGATACTTATTAAATTTAAATTGAATATTATTATTCAGTTTGTTTTGGCTTTGAAACTAAAGAAATTATATTTAGTAAGTTGTATGAAGGATGTTAAGACTTTAGCATACAAAAAAAAAATGAAATCTAGTTTTTATATCAAATATATAACATCTGTCAAAGATCTTTAATCTTACTATTCGCAATAGTAGAAGAAAGTGTATTAATTAATTAATTTAGTTATTTATTTATTCACCAATTGTAAATATTTTCTGATAATAATAATGATTTGGCTATTCGATATTTGGACTTCTTATTAAATTATTTTAATATACACTATATTTTTTTATTAGATATGATCCGACCAGAAAATCTATGACAAATATTATTTTGAGTATTAAAGAATTTAAGTTTTTTATGTAGAAGATTTTTAAAAAGAAATACAGAGAGTTACAATAGTTGGAGAAGAGTTAGGTCTTATAAAATTTTAGGAGCCTTTTATAAAAAAGTATTTTAAATATGGCCTTTCGATTAGGATTTAGAGTAAAAAATTGAAAATTTTTAAATTTTAATACCTTTTTCAATCTCTTCAAAGTAATGTACAAAAAATAAAGCTCAAAAATTATATTTTAAAATGTGTCAACAGTTTTCTTAACTATAACTGGTTCTTTGAAGTTGAACAAAGATTCTATTGATTTTTTTTCAATTAATGTTTCTATAAAAAAATCTAATCCTTCCTATAGATAGGTCTTAGAAATTAATAATTTTTACCCAAAATGGAGCTTTGTTTAATTTCGGCTTTTTTAAAAACCCAAAGTTTTTTTTTTGTTTAATTGGTTTTCTGATAATATTAATTGACATTTGAATTATTTGATTAGTGTAATTTTTACCAACCGCTTATATAAAATATAATAAGCGGTAGATATTGTTTTCGCATCCAAAATTAGACTCGGAAATTTAGCATATAATATGTTTTACTCCGGTGTGTAGAAACTCATGAAACATGTTTTTTTATGATTTCCGTATGTATGTCTGTCTGTGCACACGAGTATACAGCTTAAACGGCTGAACGGAATACTTCCAATTTTTATATAAATGAGTTTGATGTTTAATATTTTGAATTGATAAGCTTTTGGAGAAAATCGGATAACCTCAAGGGGCACTTTTCTTGGACAATTTTTAAGTTTTTGTGATTATTTCGTAAACCAAAAGTAGTACAAAAAAATTATTTATAAAAGTTGTTTACACAAATAAAGACCTACAATTTTACTTTAGAAGGTTTTTTGATGCGACGAAGATTAATGTCCTCTTAATTAGAAACATACATTAAATACAAACTTAATACCGCCATATTAAAAGTATTATGAAAGTAGCAGAGCATTTGCCTTATATTATTTTATTATACATTAGAACTATAAATTTTTAAATTTCTTTATTTCTAAACTCGCTTTTATAGTTTATTTTACAAAATTCATTGATCTTACTCCCTATTTTTGTAATAATATAATATAATTAATTGTAAACAATTTTTGACAGCAAGGCAGAATAGTAAGACACTGTTGTTTTATTAAACAGATTTATTTCAATAATGTTTAATATCAACAACTAATTGAATTCGAAAAATGATTCTTTCAAAAAAGTTTATTGTTCAAAATTTATATAAATAGATTTAGTTCCGAATTATATGAACAAACTTAAGGTTTTACGTAATAGGTCCCAGAAAAAAACATTGATTTGAAGTTTCACATGATATATTTTTAAGATAAAATGTATAAATCTATATATATATAAATGTATATAAACATAATTATATACATTGTATTACATTAATAAAATATGTTTGACCTTTATAGTTATACCGTTTTTTTATTGCTTGAATTCCTGTACATTAAAAGTGAAAAATATTGAGTTTTCAACAAAAAAAAAAAAATGTTTATATGTGTTAGTAGAAGTCGGAAATGCTTAAATATATTATACAAATGGAAGTTAGTTAATATATTATTCCGAAAAAACTATAAATAAAAATAATTTGTTTTTTGTAAATGAAATTTAAAATTAACTTTTCTTAATATTTTTGAATTGAAATGAAAAATGTAAAAGAAAAAGAATATTATGTAATATTATGCTGTTCATGAAAATGTTAAAGGTTAAAATATACTTCTTTTATTGTATATACATATAAATGTATTATATATATGTATATATATTTTTTATTTCGTTGAACATTTATATCGTTATACCAATTGGCAATTGTATCATTTGATTATTATAATTATTGTAAATATTATATTATAACGGATATTCAACGCTTATAACTAACTGTCAAATTGTTTTCATCCACATACATAAACGTTTCTACGCTTTCCATTTTAAATACAAAACAAAAGCTTTGAATAAAAAAAAATTTTTGAGGTTATGTTATTCTGAAATTGATAAAAAGATACCTGAAATTTTATTTTGTTAGATGTGAACATTTTGACACATGTCGTTTATAGCTTGTATTTCACACATTTTTATTTAAGTCTAACAGTTACTATACCAATACTATGAAATTACTTTGTCAATTTTTCAAAAAAATCTTCCATGATTTCATGATTTTAACTGTCTTATTAAAGTTGAAATTCTTTATTGTACTATAATTATTATAGCACGCTAAGCTAATGCTAAATTCCTATTATCATAATGCGATTGGCAGTTGTATAATGAAGTAAACGTTTAACAAAGTTTTCACAAAAAGAAAAACAATAAATTTATTTATTTATTAGGTACAATGGTAAATGAATGGATCAGGTAGCTTTAACTCCTGTTTCCAATGAGAAATATAGCGTTTCTATTATTATATAAATTATATTATTTTATTAGATATGATCTGACCAAAGTTTGAGCACAAGACTCTCCATTTGAAAGGCCGACATCCTAATCAGTACGATATCGGTCGGATACTAAAATTAATTATTTTCAGGATTAATACACATATCTTCCGTGATATACCAATTATTTTTATAGTCATACAGTTGTAGGGTGACTTGTCAGAACTTTTACTGTTAAACTATTTTTTTTTTGGCAATGCAAATTATATGTATATTTAATTTTAATTTAAATTTTAATCTATAAAGTTTCATTTTTTTTTTTAATTATTTAAAATTTAATCAAACAAATGTCAGTTTTATGAAACTTATCATATCAAGTGTTAAAAAAGTTTCTGTAGATTTAATTTAATTTGAAAATTTTAATTTAATAAATTTTTTCAAATTATAAAGCTTGGCATATTTGATATACATAATAAAAATTATATATATATATAAATATGAAATATATAAAAATATATACATACATATATATATAAATATGAAATACATAAACTGAAACTTTTAGGAAGCAAAAGGAAGTTTTAGTCAATCAGTTTTTTTTTGTTTTAGTAAAATGAAGGAATAGAAAATGAAAAAATAATTAAAAAAACAAAAAAAAAAAAAAATAAGAAATATTATAACGGTGAAATAATAACCTTCGCTTAATTGGAATAATTTGAATGTGCTTATGAATATTTTTTTTCAATTTTCTTTACATTGTCTAAATTATTGTGAATAAATTCACATTTTTATATATGTATAAATTATATTTTAATATATTATCTGGGTTTGTGTTTGTGTGTGTTTGCTATATTGTACCATTATAATTATTAAAAAAAAAAAAAAACAAAATGTTTTATTAAAATATTTCAAAATTTATTCTTGCATGTATGCTTTTGAATGACCCTTAATGTTATACAAAAGAACTTAAGGAACAAAAAAAAAAAAAAAAACGGAAGACTGAAGTGGTACTTGCCCTATACGCTTTTTTTTTTATCAACAAAAAAAACATTGTATTAAAAAATAATATACATACTTTCGTACATATGTTAATGTATTATATTTACATAATTGTATACCTATAATAATAACAGTTGTTATAATATTTTCATTTTCACTCCGTTATTTTTTTTGTTTTTTTTTATTTTTTGTAACTGTAAATTGTACAATAGGTAGGTATGTACCTTGGTTTATGCAATGCATTTGTTTTTTTTGTATAACGATATTTCTGTTATATTTTTAATTTGACATTGAAAGTAAGGAAAATGGATATATTATTATTTGTTTATTTTTAGATTTGTATATGTGTACATTTGAGTGTATTTCATTTTTCATAATGATTAGTATAAGAATGAATGCAAGGATATTATGTGTGTATATTTGTGTGGATGTGGATTTATATATTATGAAGTACCGTTAAACTAGAGAAGTGTGTGTACAATAATATTGGGATATAATTATTTTATGTACGGTTCAAGTATCGAAGCGTGTATAAGTTATTTTAATAATTTGTTTTTTTTTTGTTTTTTTCTTTTTTATTCATTTTTTGTTGCTATGTGGTTGTTTTTGGGTTTATTTTTGCATTTTCGAAAAATTTTGTATTATGTTTTTCTTCTTATTTTGTTGTTTTTTGTTTTTTATTCTGAAAGTTGAATGGTTTATATAGAAGAAGTAGAATAAGATAAAATTGGGCAAGACCCTGAATAAAATTAATAATATATAATAATTTTATATCGTGTAAAAAGTTTAGTAAAAGGTTAGTTTGTTTATTGTATTGTATGTATGTATATTTATACACATACAATATATAATGTTTTTATAAGAAAAGTATAGTACTTGCCCTAGATAATTCAATATGATAAATATTATTAGAATACCTATATACAATAAAAAATTAAATATTAGTTACAAAATGTAAAAGTAAGAAATACAGGATGAACCATTAATTTATTTATAAGGAAATAAAATTTTATAAGGTAAGGTAATTTTATAATCTGACTTAATAATCGCGTTCTGTCAAACTAAATTCAAATGTACTGTATTATATGAAAGTATCTTCAATAGACACTCTCTTTACGGAGCTACATGCATTTAAATGTCAAATATTTAACAGTTTTAAAACAAAAAATAAAAAAGTAGCCATTTTTTCAAAGCAACAATAGGTATTAAAAAGTTATATATTTTAAACAATAGTAAAAACCGGTTTTTAGATAATAATTTTTAATTTAAAAATTTTTTAAATGAAACAATGTCAAAAAACGCTGTCATGACATGTCAATGTCAAGAAACGCGTTCACGTTTATTGTCGACACTTCTTTATAGACAACATGTAGGTAGAGAGCATTAGGACAACGTTACGAGTACTTTCATTGGAGAAGGAGCATTCTTCACAAATATCCTAGACATTATTGAAAATTGCAATATTTGTAATATGTATAATATTTCAGTCCAAGAAAGTCTAACTTGCTAATAAATAGTAAGAAAAAGATATTGTTTGACAGATAAATATTTTTTGAAAATTATTTTAGATATAAATTTTCAGTTATTTTTAATTCATTTTCAGTTATTTGCTTTATATAAATAAATATATAAATATTTAAAGTTCTATATTTCTATGACGTGCTGATTTCAAGTCATTCAATAATTCTTCAGAAAAAATTATTCCCAAAGGGAGTTTTGGAACAATAACCAGGGTTGTGTTATGGATTTTACCTTTGCAAACCAAGACACCTTATATATACATTCATACATTCGGCATTATAAAATATAAGAAGGGAATAAATGTATATAAAATTTAATTTATATACTAAATTTCTTATTTACTTACTTTTTGTATATTTTGAATGTTATTAAATTGAAAGGTAGTAATGTAAAAATATCCGTATGTTTAATTCACATGAAATCATTAAACCATAAAAAGAAAATTGGATTTTATATATATATATACAATACATTATCATACTTTAGGCTTTTTTTTATTTTAGTTAAATTTTTCCCTTTTTTTTTGCTGTTTTTGTAAGATTATAATAAAATTTCTTGGAAATAAAACGAAGTGGTTTTCAACGGTCTTTTTTTTGTTGTTGTTTTCTTAAGAATAAAAGAAAATTCTTTAGAACGTAATAAGAAAAAAAAAACGCTACTTAACTTTATTTTATGGATTTGTATAAAATAGTCACGCAATTCTTTATGTATATTTTCTTACTTAAAATAAATGTATACATAAACACATGTTATACATTAAAAATGTTTTTACAAAAAATGAAAATGGAAAAATAAAACATCCCTCTATAAAAATATGTATTAAACATATATTATATAAAAATACATGTACATATGTATGTACTAATATTTTGTTTTCTTTAATTTTTTGTACAAATTTTTTCCAAAATCATCAGTAATAAATTTATCTTTTTTATTCTATATTATTATGAATTTCATTTTAAAAGTTGTTATGTTTGCTAATAATCATAATTTTGGCTATTTTCAGATTAAGTAAAAGACAATATTTAATATTATTATAGATATAAAAAAAAAGTTTTATTATAAGTCTTAATATTTAGTTGAGAAAGTTAATTTTTATTTTGATATTTTATATTATAACATATAACGTTTAGAGAATGTACAATATAATAGTATGTATAATTTATATGTAAAACTATTTTTATGTTTTGTTAACCTTAATTACCGCTTTATAGTTCTAATTTTGCTTTTATTTGCAATTTTATGTTAATTTTCATATTAAACCAGCGTAGCTTTATTTCAGGCTAGCCAAGAGTTTTAGCTTTTGGACTCTTTGAACTTGGTTAAAAACTTAAAATCGTTCCTCAAATAATTAATTGGAGTGAAAAAAAATTAAAACTCAAAAGTCATATAAAGTGTACAATATGAAATATCATCTTAAGTTCTTAAAAAAATGCGGAAGATTAACTGAAGAAGTCTACAAAGAGCATGATGAGTTTGAAATTCAAATTGCTATATTTCAGAATCATAATAATGACAGAACAAATTATTAATAATTATATATCTTTAATAAAAAAACAAGTAAAGAAACAGTCAGTCGGTGCAACCGACTTAGAAATACCCTACACCTATTTGGTTCAAATTTAAGGACATATCCATAAGTCATTTTAACACCATAGAAGCTGTTATTAATTTGATCGTAAGACATAGCTAACCAAATTAACTGTATAATACTAAAAACATTTTCTAATTACCCTATCTATTAAAAAATACTACAAATTCTTACTAATTTATCTATTTAAAAATATTAAAAAACAAACAAACTTGAAATAAATGAAAATATATTTATTCCAATTCAATTACAAAATGAAAAAATTCTAATTATTAAATTTTGTGATAAAAAGATAATCAAAGCATAATATATTTAATAATCCAAATTTTTAAAAATTGCAATTATTTTAAATGGTTAGTTTATATACCTAATAGAAAAGCTTATAAACGCAAAATATGCAATAAATATATTTCTAAAATACAATTAAAAATTTACACCTTTTCATATAATTCATTTAAATATAAAAATAAATTTTACATAAATGCAGAAAGTACCTTTGAACATAGCTGAACCACTACAATTAAGTCTAGATTTCGGAGACACATAGGACATAGGAAATATATTCTTTGGCTTCGAAATTTAACTCGACCACAACCAATTCCCATGGTACTTTTATTACTAGTAACCTACTGTTAAATTTCATCAAAATACCGGCATTATTTTTTGAGTTATGGTGTTTGTAAGATATATGTTTGTTAGTCCTTGAACTTTTCAAGGGTTCCAGGACCCGAAATTATGGTACGATTTCGCCCATATGCAGTCCCGTCATACTTTCAATACTAGTTAACCCTTGTACACAATTGGAACGCTCTATCTTAATTTTAAGTTACTAGTTTTATTAATTTCGATGATAAGCTTTTACACATTGGGGGATCTAAGAGAGGTTCTGAACCACCACTCCAATTGATCCCAAATTAGGGGGGCACGCAAGAAATAGTAAAGAACACCCTTGTGGCAAATTGGAAGCTTCTACATTTGTTTCAAGTTACTATCTTTATTAATTTCGAAAATATGCTTTAAGGGCCTAAGAACTGAGTGGCTGGTCCCCGATCCACTACTCCAATGGGGCCCAAATTTCAAAGACACTTACGAAATAGGAAGGGACACCCTGATACCAAATTTGGAGGTTCTATCTTCATTGGTTTCGGAATTATGCTCATTTGGCCTAAATTCGATCAAAAAGTTCTAAGTTCCGAACCCATTGTCCAATCCTCACCGTACGTAATCACCGCCGTAGTTTCGCTGCCAATAACCTACAGCACAAATTTCATGAAGATAGCCTCATTAGTTGTTTAGTTATCGTGATTTTTTATATATGTTCCTTAGCCCTGACATCGATTAAAAGGTCCGGAATCCGAACCGTTGGGCTGATTTCGCCCTTATATAGTCCGCGCTGTACTTATAGTACTAGTTAACCCTTGTACACAATTTGAACGGTCTATCCTAATTTTAAGTAACTATTTTTAGTAATTTCGATTATAAGCCTTTAAAACTTGGGAAGTCTGAGAGGGGTACAGAACCACCACTCCAATTGATCCCAAATTAGGGGAACACGCAAGAGATAGTAAAGAACACCCTTGTGGCAAATTGGAAGCTTCTACATTTTTTCAAGTTGTTATCTTTATTAATTTTAAAGATATGCTTTTAGGTCTTCGGAAATGTGTGGCTGGTCCCCGACCCACTACTCCAATGGGACCCAAATTCACAAGACACTTAGGAAATAGGAAGGGACCCCCTGATACTAAATTTGGAGGTTCTATCTTCATTGGTTTCGGAATTATGCTCGTTTGGCCTAAATTCGATCAAAAAGTTCTAGGTTCCGAACCCATGGTCCAATCCCGACCTTACGCAATTCCCGAAGTAGTTTCATTACTAGTAACCTACAGCACAAATTTGATGAAGATAGCGTCATTAGTTGTTGAGTTATCGTGATTTTTTATATTTGTTCGTTAGCCCTGAAACCGATTAAAAGGTCCAGAATCCGAACCCATGGGCCGATTTCGCCCATATGCAATCCCCGCCGTACTTTCAGTCCTAGTAACCTACAGTTAAAATTTCATCAAGATAGCTCCATTATTTTTTGAGTTATCGTGCCTACGGACGGACGGACGGACGGACATGGCTATATCGACTAAGGCGGTCACGCTGATCACAAATATATATACTTTTCCATATCTAGCTCGCTTCCTTTAGGTGGTTACAAACACCATACCAAAGTTAATATACCCCTTTACCTATTCTATAGGTGTAGGGTATAAAAATTAAATTAAGTAAAAATATAAACATATACAAAAAACAAAAAAATAATTTTATTGAATAATATAAACTCGCATAATACAAAATTACCTTTTTCTAATTCAAATACAAAACTTATTCAAAATATAATAAATAAAATTGTGTCTATTGAAATTCTAAGACGTTTTAACATTTAATAAAAGTCAGTTCTATCTAGGATCTCATGTTTAAATTGTATGTGGAATTCATTAAGATCAATTCTAATAATAGGAATATAATATTTTCTTTTTGCAACATATACTCTCCATCTACAGAATAGATGTATATAAAGGCTTTATTAGCCTGACAGTTGAGTTGATTATACACTTTAACATTATTCCGTTGCAGTTACAGAATAAAAATGGAAAAGTGTGTTTTTCATCAATTACAGCAATTAAACTGAATTTTATTGTATTCAAATTTTTAAACTTCTTACATTCTTAGGCCCAACTATAATGCCATAACAGTTCATATGTAAATGTCAAAATTTACATATGTAAATTTCCACTTATGGAGAAACAATACAATCGCCCAAAACGACATTAGGCTCACATATGTAAGCTTTTTATTTTTTTTTTTTCGTTAAGTATTCGTTAAGCATAAAAAAGCTACGCCAAATTCGAAATTTTTGGAAATTTACATATATATATGTAAAGCGTCCATTGTGAAGTAAATATTAAAATTTTAGAGAAATTTTTATATAATTTCAAGTTTTTTTTAAATTAATTAATAAAGTAATATAAAGTTGAAATTTTTAAAATTCTTAACTAGTAAAGTTTTTAATTTAATTTCATGTATATATTATGAAATTTAAGCTATGCATTATATGTCATTGTGGGTGTCACTTTGGGTGTTTTGACATTTAGCTATGTTTTTTCATACAAAAAATTTACATTTACATATGTTTTGTTATTGTCATTATAGTTAGACCTTTACAAAAAAAATTACATTTAACAGTTTTGTTTAAATAATATAAAACTTTTGATAACTGACTAGTGACAGTTAACTTTAAAAAATACGTTGGGAGTTTAGTGTCATTTTAACAGTTTAGAAAAATTTTGACAATTTGGTAAATTTAATTTAATATTTGACAATACAATTTAATGACAATTTAGTTTAGAGTCTAATATAGGTTATAGAATGAAAGTTTGACAAATGGTTTTTAATCAAATCTTAAATTACCGTTATTCATAAAATTTTCTGAATTTATTTACTAAAATAAGTAACTCTATAATCATTGTTTTCCACATAAAGTTTATTAAAAGGAATCAACTAAGATGAAAAGACGTCATAATGAATAAAAAAGTAATTATCGTTAATAGGCAGTTTTTATTTTATTTTTTTTTTTGAGGAAAACAGTTTTGTTTTATTTTAATTTGTTTATGTGCGATTGCATGAGAAATTCAACATGCAAAGTACAAAATTTAATTATAAATATCAAATAATTTTGATTAGGTTGAAAATTTTTTTTATTACACGTTCTTAAACATTTATGGTTTTTATTTAGGGTTCGGTTAAGGTTAAATTAATTCACAATCAATTTTAATTGTAATGTTTATAATTTGTTTTAAGAGTTCATTCAGGAAATTAAAGTAATATTTTTGTATATTAGGTTTTTACAAAAGTTGAGCCTATATTGCTTAATTTGAATTGTTTGAAATATTTTATAGTTTTATTTTATTTTAAAAATTGGGTTTACACTGACATTTGAAGCAAATTTCTTCCATGGAGTAGTATAAATTTTTAAAAGAAATATCATTGTCAGTTAAGTTAAGCATGACATAGCTAAACATTATATTTGATCTAAAATGGAGTGCAATTCTCATATTTGGGTTGGTGTATCATGAACTTCTTTGAGTTAACTCAACAAAATGCAAAACTTCACCTTACGTTTTGACAGGTGACCCTGTCCAACTAAAACTTGCTTACTTGCTTAACTTAACTCGATCGTTTAAAACTGCATATGTATATGCAAACTGATTTACTGTGAGGAAGGCTTAGATATGGTACATGCTATTGACCATCTAATGTTTGTTCCATACTACAATTTGCAAAAATACAGAACTAATGTTTTTAGGTTGGTTTTCAGATTTCCCGCAAATTTCCCTTTAACATTCTAATTTCCTGAATAATTAAACCAACATATGTTTTAGGAATCCGTTCTTAGCGTTTAGTTAGTGTGTCAAAATAAATCTGAAATTCATATTAATCCCAATATAAAGGCTAATTTGTTATAAACTTACAGTACTTTTAATTTGAAGGCCAGATAACGGTATTTAAGTTTAGGTACTATACTCAGTTCAATTCGAATATTTTTACATTTGTTGCAATTTGACATTATATAAAAAATGTTCCAAAAATCTTCAAAATTTTTAATAATTTTTTTTTTTTAACAATGACAGTTTGTTTTTTTTTTGACAGTTTGGGCTGTGTTCAACAAAAAAACATCACAAAATTCTATTCTTTTGATTTTGTGAAGACAATTCAATTTTTAATTGTATTTTTTTTAAAACATAAAGAAACTCAAATTTACCACATTTTTTTTTTTTTGTTTGAGAACGTTAACAAAAGCACTAAATAGAAACATGTGTCAGTTTATATATATATGTAATATGTACGAATGAATTTCTTTTTTGTTCATATATGACTCTGTATGCATTTGTCAAAACAATGAAATTTTAGGTTTGTCAAAATCACAAAAAATTGTAAAAGAAAACAATGTAAAAAAATAAAAACGGAAGTATAACGGTAGAAGGAAAAAAAAAAAAAAGAAAACAAAAAAACTTTTGATAATTTGTTCAAATGTTGGAAAAATAATTATTAAATGTGGTTCAAATTACAAAAGGGAAGTTAATAATGAAAGAAAAAATCAAGTAGAAATAAAAGAAAAAATAAAGAATAAGAAAAGAATGAAAAGAAAGGAAAAAAAAAACAAATTAATAATAAATGAATACTTAAGGTTTGGTATATTTTGTTGAAAATTGTGGTTATAATTTTTAAAAATGAGTTTGAAATTCAATTGTTTAAAAATGAAAGGAAATTTTTGTAGAAGAAAAAATAATATTCTAAGCAATTTAATTGCAATTTATCAATAATTATTCAAGGAAAATGAAATATGAATGATATTAAATTTTTATTACGAATATTTTTGAGTTGCTACTTATTTGTGGTATAATTATGTTCAAGTGATAAAATCTAGTTAACCCGGATTGTTTTTGAATTTTAAGAGAAATTTGAATTGTATAATATGTAGGCAATTATTTTTTAATTATACACGTATGACTATGGGTCAAAAAGGTATACTAAATGTGTCATAAAGTCTATGTAGATATAGACTCTAGCGTATGGATCGAATCAGAATCGAAAAAAAGATTGCTATGTATGTCCGTCCATCATCACGATAACTCAACAATAAAGGAATCAGGATTTTGAAATTTTCACAAATTTGTTTTTATGCAATAGCCGTCATCGTTACTGAAAGTTGGTCCACGGTCTAGCCATTTTGGTCCGCGGGTTCGAGTACCTGGCATACATCTCCCTCTTTTATATGAGCATTACTCTACACCTAATGAAACTGTGTGCCTGAATTTTTCCAAAAATAGTTTAGTTTTATGGCCAAAGTTTCTGCAAAATTTAGTTGGTCTACTGCAGTGGGTTCGAGTAGCTGGCATACAACTCCTTCGTTTATATGAGCATTACTCTACACTTAATAAAGCTGTATATTTGAAATTTTGCAAAAAGTGATTAACCGGATGGTATAATGTTTATATTACGGTTATACGGGTATCCCAGAGTTGACACAGTCTAATCTACCACACTCTTCCTCGTTTTTCTATTAGATGAGTATAAAATTTTTTAAATTGTTCTTTAATTTTGAATAATTGGTACTGACACCAACATATAATGTAGCATATTTTGCTTATAATTTTGTAAGTTAAAGGTTATTGGTTGGTTCTCTTAACTCTTAAAAATAATTTTCGCCTTTCATTCAAATGACAGACATCGTTATTTTGAGCATTCTTTCGGCTGATAACAATAAGGTAAAACTAGTATAGTTTTTTTGACGTTAAATGTCATTTGTAAATAGTCAACTGTCAAATTGCAAATGTATTTGGCAGATTAAGTAATAATTTTAGTTCAAAATCTTTAATTAAGATATTGAAGGACAGTAATAAATGTTTTTTAATATTCAATTCCTATATAATATATCAAAGATCTTTTGATTAAAAAATTTTTTATATTACTATAACATAATTTATTTATATAATATGTATATACAGGGTTTCCAGGTGTTCGAAACTCAGAGGTGGCCAAGAACGGAAGTGATAGAGAAGCTCATAACGAACTAAAAATTGCTCCAGATTATTTTGAAAAATGTAAGGGCTTAAATTTAAGCAAAGGAGTTGGGAATTTTAAAAATGAAATAAAATTGGTACATTAATAACGATTTTTTATGCAAAAATTACAGTTATTTAAATTATTAATAATTTTCAGATCAAAGTCCTTGTCACATTTCAACTATGGAAGATAATATTATGTTTAGATATAAGTCTTAATTACGCCAATAACCTAAGCTCGCTAACGAGTCTTCTATATTGTACAGGGGCGAGGATATTATATTGTAAGGCCATTATTTCGCAAACCGTTAAAAATAATCCCCCCTCCCTTATACAATACTTAGTTTAACAATACTTAGTTTGTTATTTACTTCTGTATCATCTCCGCTCTTCGTGACCATTGAATTCCGTACACCCCTGCACACATATATTTATAATAATTTTAATTAAAAGTTATTGATCAATAACTTTAAAAAAAAAAACTATTTAAAAAACCATAAAAAAATACCTAATTACTTAACTATTTTTAATTACATTAGTTATTTAAAATAGTTTTTTTTTTACTATTTATTTAATTTCATATAATACTAATGAACTGATTTTATTTTACTGATAACAAATATACCAACACAAAATAATTTTACTAATTAACATATTATATACCCTTTTCATTGAGAATTTTACACAGCTCTTCTAGTATATATATATAAGTGATAATAATGAAACCAAGGGGTAAAATTTAGAATAACTTTTAAAAAAAATTTATGTATTTTTTTTTTCCTTAACAAATTCTACTTTCATTTATGATAAAACCGTTATATAGTGAGGTTAATGAAAATTTTAAGAATTCTACTCGACCCCATCTAAAATGGCCACCCCTTATTTTGTTTTTTTTTTTTTGTTATATCAATTCTTATAGAATCTGTTGTTTATATAAATTGATATACATATATATATATATATATATATATTAATATATATATATATATAAATATACATTGTTGCAAAGGACATTTATATAAAACTGCGTAACAAAATAAAATCAAAAAAAAAAATACTCATAAAATACCGTATTGCTCTTTATTATCCTTTTGTTTTGACACTGAACCGCATTATTTTTTATACAAAAAGGATTTTCTTTAATTTTGTTGTTGTTGTTCTGTTAAATTTTATAAAAATAGGGTTGGGTTGAATTGATTGCTTTTATTTTATATATTCTGTTACGTTATTATACGAGTTGTCGTTTTTTACATAAATTTTTATTATGAGATTGTTGTAAACACACATTCAAGAGGGTTTTGTTTTTCATTCTTAACTGTTATATTAATATATGTATATATATATATATATATATAAATTTTTCATTTGGGACCAGTATTATCATTGCTTATTTTTGTTAAATTGTTATATTTTGTTATATATATATATATATATTTGTATAAACATTGCAATATATAAATATAAATATGAGTTTGTGTAAATGTGTACAAAGTACATACTTGTAAATAAATATTTTTATATTGTAACAAGCCTACCTATCTACAATGTGTTTTTTTTTTTTTAAAAACTTCTATTAAACAACATTGTAAAGAGGTGAGGAAAATTGATAAAAGGGGGCGATATAAAACGATAGAAAAATGGGTGCGAGAAATAATTTTTAGGGTAAACAAGAAATTATTAACGCTTCCAAATATATGTATTTATATATATATATTTTTTGCTTTAAATACATAACTCGTTATTTTTGGGGAAAAATTTTTACAGGAAATTTTTAAAATTCATTTTTATTGTTTGTTTATGATTTTTTTTTATTTTTTGAAATCCTGTTTATTATTCATATATATATATATATATAAATTTTTAATATATTCATATTTAGAAACATATATTTATATACAAAAAAATATATATATACATAACTAATAAATATGCATAAGTTATTTTCTTTAAAAATTCACATGGGAAGAGACAAATTGTTTAAAATAAGGAAAATCCGATTTTATTTTAAGAATGAGTTTAAGGAAAAATTTTTTTTTTTTATTGCTCATCTCATCCATGAATTAAAAATTTCTGTTTTGTTGTTTTTTTTTGTAATTTTTTTTCCAAATTTCCGGTTGAAAAAATAATTTTGATGATATTAACCTCATCAGATTGATATTTTTTTTTAATTCTAAAAAATTAATTACAAAATATGTTATAAATTTTTTTGATTAGCTTTGAACTTTAAATTTTAAAGGTCTTTTTGATTTTATTTTTAATAAATGGAAGTTTAGACTTAGTGAAAGTTCAAAGTTAAAAGTTTTTATATTATGATTGTAGTTTATATTTTTCTTAATGCGTTTTTTTAACGCTTTTCTTTGAAAGCGTTTGTTTTGTTATTTGAAACTATTTTTTTTATCAAAGGTCGTGATTTTTTATTAATAATATAAAATATAAAATTTTATTAACCGTTATTTTTTCACCAAAATAACAGTATTTTCGGATCTTTTGCAATTTTACTTGTATATTAGCAATCTGTCAAATGTCACTTTTTTATTTTAAAAAAAATCAGCTTAAAAAAATGTAACGCACTAAACCTGTCAAAATTTTTCCTGTCAAATTAAGTGTATTTTTGACTACCTAAGCTACCGCACTCAAATACTTATTAGTAATACATATATAAAAAAGCAAACGGATAAAAGTTAAATAAAGAAAATAAAGTTTACAAATAAAAATTGACTTATATTCTTTAGTATTTACAAAATTACATTCAATATAGAAATATATAGAATTTTATAAAAATAATAAACTCAATAATAAAAAATCCTAATAAAATTTTTTAATTGAACTGACAACTACCAAACTGACAATAGAACATTTGACAGAAATGTATAAGTAATTTTTATTAGATTCAAGATATTTACTATTATTTTTAAAATTTCAGACTTCAGAGAAAATAATAATTAAATTTAGAAAATTCCCCACCTACTGCAAAAAAACCTTAAAGTAGATAATTTAAAGGATCTATTCTTAAAAATTGAATACTGTCATAAATTTTTAAGCTTGAAGGAAAGGTACATTTTTTTTTGTTTTTTTTAAGCGTTCAACTGTTAGGCTAATAAGCCCGTCTATGCAATAGGTACATGTTGGAACAATATTATATGGGTCATATTATATTCGTATTATTAGAATTGATCTGATCTTATAAATGTAGAAACATTTTCTATTTTCAAAAGATACAGTTCTATTTTGTTTATACTGTAATAATTTTGTATTTGAGTTACATGGTATTCTATATCTGTGAGTTATATTATTCAATTAAATTATTTGTTAATATTTTGCATTTGTTTATATTTTTATATAAATGTATTTTTTTATTACATTTTTACATTTTATTAATTATTGATTAAGCTATTAATTTGAACCCAATGGTAATTGAGTCGAGTCGAAAACTAGAAAAGTTTTTCACCTTCATTGGGATTCAAACCCGGACTTTCACATGAAAGGTTGACACTCTAACCACTATCCCACCCAGCCGTATAATAGTGTATGTGAATAAATATTATGAAAATCAATTTTTTCCGAAAGAAATTAAGTTATTCGAAAAATCCGAAAAAAAAGTGATTGTGTCAAGAGCAAGTTCGAAAAAACTTTAAAAAATTATATGGAATGATAATTTTAATATGTTATTAAGCCTCCAATAATGTCTTCAAAAATATGATCATTGATGGAATAATATGTGAATAATATTTTATTCGTAAAATACTACAAGTTTGATCTTTAACAATTAATTTGAATAATTTAATCAAAAAATATTATAAATCTTATTTATCATTTTTAAAAAAATTATTACGTAACCTTTTTGAAAATTAAATCCAAAAGAATGTTATGAGGCATTCATTATTACTACTATACCAAAATATTTATTAATTGATCTTGATTTAATAATATTCGAAATCAGTTTGATTTACACAAAAGTAATTAAAAATTAATAAAATAAATAATTTAAATTGAATTTGTTGATGAAAAATAAATAAAAAAAAAATTAAATTAGTAAAGCGCATGCTTAACCCTATTTATTTTTACAACTGTACGATTTTTTTTTTTCAATTTCTTATACTATAAAATATTTCGTAAAAAAACTTCACACTTACGAAAAAAAACTAAGAAAATTTTCTAATTTTATACAACTGATTATATTTTTTCTAGAACTTGCACGCAATACAATTTTAATTTATAACCATTTAGTAGAACAACATTTAAAATATTAACCTTTTTACAAGTGGGTTACTATATATATATGTATATTATTACATAATATATACATACATATATATTTATGCAAATACATATTTTTATATTTTGTTTTGAAAATATTTTGAAATATTATTTTTTAGCAATTAAATAAATCTTTCATAAACCTTAAATTTTAAATATTCTCAAAAATATGTGAGTATTAGTGAGTAAATAAATAAAAGAAAATATAGTATTAGAGTATCCTAAATAGGTTCCTTTTTGTTTTTTAATTGACATAACAAAATCGAAATAGAATTAATTTATTATTCTATTTAATAGACTTACATACATATTAAATTTAGGATACTTATTAGTAATTTACATATTACATAAGTATGTGTTATCTATTATATACTATCGATAAGCTTACTGTATTATATAATTTTCTGTATAAAATTAATATATATATAAAAATACAAGTTTTTATACATACTATGAACTTGTATTAATTTGGTTTATTAATAGGACGTGAAGTTAAAATGAATTTGTTTCATATGCAAAAATGAAAGAATTTCGGTTTTAAATGTCAAAATAAGGCAAGACGTCAAAATATAATTTTAATGTTTCATTAACAATGGAATGAAGCAACGCAACGGAACGCAACGCAACACACAGTAAAGTACAGTCGAAATCACGGTGAAATTAGACATCAAAATATTATTTTAATGCTTCATTCACAACATGTGTGAATGTCATCCAAAACAATTTATTTAATAGGTCTGCATTTATTGAATAAACAGTTTTACAGACAGTTTGTAGTAATGATCTTCGTAAAAGTTGGATTTGGGCAATACTAATGTGTTGCGTTAAGATCGTTAATCGTATTGAGAATGGAATGTCATTTCGATATAACTCAACTTTCAGTTTTGTTTATTAAATATTTAAATTTTTTTTATTTAGAACAAAAAACAATTGAAGTCCATTTTAAATAAATATGGATTGAATGCATTTTGGACTAATATTGTTAAAAAAATTAAGTTAAAATTATATACATTTTAAGCAATATATTAAATAAGGTTAGCTATAATTTAACAAAGTAGTTAAATTAAATTATAATAATACGTTTAAAATAAAAAAAAATTTATGATTTCACACGTATAATAAATAACAAGAGAGGTTCGTTTCTAAAATTATTACTTTTGAACTTTAATTATAAAATTAGTATTCAGAAATATCTAATTTTCTGTGGTTTAAATAATTTATTTCATATTTATTACTTATAATAGTAAAGTATAGATGATTGTAAAAATATACAAATATTTCTTTAACATGAAAAAAAAAAATTATAATTTAAATAGAATCCCTTTTTTTTTAAAACACTAACTACTTGTGCACATTTATGAATTTATTATAAATTTTTTTGTAAAAGTTAATACTAACTTTTAATACTAACATTAGATATTTATAAAATAAAAAAAATAAATACATATTATATATTAGTTAATTAACTATAAAGGGGCCTCGCTGGGTTAGTGGATAAGCATTTGGCATGCTAACCGGTGGTTGCAGGTTCGATTCCGGTACGGGTCATAATTTTTTTTAATTAAACAAATTCTTAACAAATTACAATGGTGACCAAATTTAATTTAAATATACAAATATATAATATAAATAAAATAATTAATAGTGTTATTATTAATAAATAGAAAGTATTTAATTTAACAAGCCAAATATCTCAATGCCAAAAAGCCAAAGGACTATAATAATATCAGGTAATATTACTATTGTCTTGGTCCTAATTATAAATCCTAAAGGAAGCGCTTCAGTACTTTAAAAATAATATTTCCTGTCCTAATCTTCTATGTAAAATTTACAAACAATCAGTAACAGTAGGATTTAAAAAATGAGGTTAATGGCCAACAATTCAAAACTTAGTTTGAGTTAAAATAAAATAAATTTTTACATTGCCATCAATATGATTTGAAACGAGGAAGAGTGTAGTAGAGTAGACTGTGTCAACTCTGGGATACCCGTATGACCGTAACATATACATTATATCATTCGGTTAATTACTTTTGGCAAAATTTCAAACATTCAGCTTTATTAGGTGTAGAGTAATGCTCATATAAAAGAAGGAGTTGTATGGCAGCTACTCGAACCCTTTGCAGTAGACCAACCAAATTTTGCAATAACTTTGGCCATTACACTAAACTATTTTTGGCAAAATTTCAGACACCCAGCTTCATTTGGTGTAGTGTAATCCTCATATAAAAGAAGGAGTTGTATGGCAGGTACTCGAACCCGTGGACCAAAATGGCTGAATTTAAAACTCGATTCCGTTTTTTGCATAAAAACGAATTTGTGAAAATTTCATAATCCTAGCTCCTTTACTTTTTGAGTTATCGTGATGACGGACGGACGGACGGACATACATCGCTAAATCGATTTATATTTCGATTCTGATCCGATCCATACACTTGAGTCTATATCTACCCCCCCTCCTTCTCTGCGTTACAAACGTAATGGCAAATTTATTATACCCTTGGACTATATAGTCATACGGGTATAAAAAAGGTTAAGCCACCAACATTGGTTAGAGTATCAATTTTTCATTCCTCGAAAGCCCTTTGTTCGAAATTCAATAAAAAGGGGCAAAAAACCGTTTTTCTGATTTTCAATTCGACCCATCTACCCTCTAAATGTATAATAAAAACTACACTAATGTAATTATATGAACAAATCAAAAATAAAAACAAATAATTTAATTAAATTATATAACTCACAGATAAACAAGTGTAATTCAAATATAACTTTATCACATTACTACCACATATAACACTTAGAATTGTATCTATTAAAAATATACTTGTTATCTATTGAAAAATACTTGTATAAATCTTAGTACTATCTCATGTTAGTATATGGAATTCATTAAGATTAATCTCATTAATAAGAATCAATTCTATATGCCCAATATCTTAATCCTTCGGTTCCAACATGTTCCTATTGTATATACAAGCTTGTAGGTCCATGTAGGGAAGAAGTTTATAACGCGGTACAAGATACCTATAGGAAATTAGCAGACGAAATTTGTAAGTGCAATCGTAATTTTTGAAAAGATCAGTTTTCTCAATAAATCTCTCTTTTGCTGAAATCTAAATTCAAATTTTATATAATATAATTAAAAATAATAATATTATTTGACTTATAACATTCTAGGTAGCCACTATTTAATTTCGCAGAACAATCATGTGATTAAGGACAAATTGTATAATTAATTTATTTTTAATTACATCTTTTATTAAATAAAGAACACGCTCTTATACACAAATATATTTAATTGATATTTAAACAAAATAAAAGTTGATTTAAATTGTGTAATTTTGTATTCCAATTCAATTAATTTTGAAAAAAACGATGTAATTATACATTTCAACTTTGTATAATTAAATTTATCCCATAATTACTGATGATTATTGAAATTTAATTATATTGAATCCACAATATTCTTGAACAATATCAAGTGTTTATCTTTTTCAAAACAAGAGTATTTAATTAGTATTTAATTTTAACTCAATTATTTTTAATATATCAGTCAAATTAATAAAATAATATAGTAATTTAAAAACCAATTTTAAATTGTATTTTAAATTGAATTTTATTAAATTGAAATATTAATATAAATTTTTTTAAATAATATGAAAATGAAGTGTTTCGTAATTCGTAATTTCGTAATTTCTGCTATGGATTTAATGATACGCATTGCCAATGTAATGTACTACATTGCCTTGACCAACTCCTGACTAAACTTTAATTAATTTTTACAACATATAAGAAATATTATGAAAATCTAACGTAAGTACAGTTTTTCAGTAAAAACATTTCAATTCAGTGGTTTTGGTCACTAAATATCCTCCGCATTCCAAAAGTTTCAGTTCAAGCCTCTAAAAGTTTCAGTTCTAGTATATTCATTCTCTTTCTTAATTAATTTGATGTAAGAAAGTAATTTCAAACTATCAAATAGCTCAGTAAGCTTATACTGTAATTATTTTAAGATTATAGAGCATGATTTTATTTATATTAATATACAAATAACTTAATATAATATTTAAGTCCAGAAGCTGTGAATAACTTTGGCATTAGAAAATATTTTAAATTGATTGTCTTTATCTTTCAAGGTTAAAAATATGTAAAATTATTTCGTGCAGGGTATTCTAAATTTATAGAATGGTATTCTAAATTAATTTTTCAAATAAATAAATATTAATAAGAAAAAATCGCTCTGTTAGATATTCCATAAGTTATGGATAAGGATTAACCAAACAAGTAGTGATAAAATTTTGGAAAATTTTTAGTATTTTATCCCAAATCAATTTGTGCGACACACAAGGCTGATCTATTTAAAAAATTCAGCATGCATATGTATATATACACTAATGAATTCCTATATATAGTGTAATAGGTATATAAGATAAGTTCCTATATAAAACATTTTTACTTAAAAACTTTTAATATCATAAAATTTAATTATAAATTTAATTAACTAATCCTTGGGCTCACTTTATTGCACATAAAATATTTTTTTTTTTTTTGGGATTCTATGGTAAACCTTGGAAACTTTTACATCTAAAAAAAATTCCATTAGAAAATAAAAAAATTTTTAATTAATTTAATTTTTTCTTTTATTTTTTTTTTAAAAAGGTTCACCAAAGATTATTTAATTCACTGAATTAACTAAGTTAAAATTAAAAGAGACTTTTATTCAGATACTGATGAACAATGAGTATTGCTATGCTATACAATACATGTTAATATAAATGTTAAGATACATTGTATTATGTGGAAAAGTTGCTTTTTTATGATCTGGAAGTTATTGAAAGTGATATTTCAATCAGGATGCTTTTATAAGTTATAAGTTTTATATTATATATCAAAAACTAAATATATTTTGAGTTAATTGTAATTTGAAGATGAGTATAATTAAATTATACTCAATTCTTTCGTATATGAAAGAGTGTATTCTTATTATATTTCTAATTGCTAAATTTTGTACTATCCAACGGTTTGTGGATAACGTTTCTGCATCTTTTGAAATAATAATATACTTTGACCTATAAATATCTTGATTTTTCAAAAAATATAAAATCAAACAGAGCTAGTTTTTGAATACTAACACCCTGCGTCTATGCGTAGAAATGAATTTAGAATGCTCTAACTGTAATAGCTCCATTAAATATTTTTTAATTCTGTGAACCTTCAAAAAAATAACAAAAAGAAATTAATCAAGTTCAAATCAATTAGTCTAAAGGTTGGATGGTACAGTGATTCTATCGAACGTCGACCCTTTGCTTCCCGGGTTCGAATCTCTGTAAAAGGGGGATAAAAACAATAGCTAAAATTGTTTGCATAACAATAATAACCAATAATTAATAATTGTAAAATAATTAATAAAACACACATCAATAAAACAAAAATATAAACAAATAATTTAATTGGATCATATAACTCACAGATACAGAAATACCTAATATTTCAAATAAAAAATCTTTAAGATTTATAACATATAGAATTGGGTATATTGGAAATCTAAGTCGTTTTTATATGTTATTCTTCTTCTTCTGCAGCCAATCCACTACTGGATGTTAAGCGATAACTTTATACACGTTTTATTGTAGACATGCTTTGATATTGGAATAATCTTCTCTTCATCTTGCACTGAGCACCAATACTCCAATTGTTCTAATACCCAGTCCAGTTGCGAATATTTTTCAGGGACGACATTTGTTTCCTCTCGATGCCCCTCTTACCCTTGATACTTCCTTTGATAATTAATTGGAGTAGTTCGTATTTGGAGCCTCGTATAATGTGACCAAAGTAACTAAGATTTGTACTTTTAACAATCAGAAAAAGTTCAAATAAATGTTATTCATTATGAACATAATAAGAATATAATATGTCCCCCTTATTCCTATGACACGGATTGACTTGGCTTACTAGCCTTACAGTTACCACAAACGCTAAGTGTGGGACAATAAGAAGTTATTAATGTTGTTAAATCTTCTGATTAATAAGAGATTCGCTATTCATCAGAGTAAGAAACTTAAGAAAATAATTTCCAAATGAAAAAAAAAAATAAAGTAACTTAATGACCTGTTAAATTTCCTTTTTTGTTGACAAATTTTGCACTTATTTTTAAAGTAAATTAAATTTCAACACTTAAAACAAATTTGAAATAATTAAAATTGATTTACATTATGGAGAAAACTTTAAAGTACCCAATAACTTACAAAAATTTATTAAATAACCTTAAAAAAACACTTCAAATAAAGGTGAAAAATTATATTTAATATTGCATATTTTATTAATTATCATAAAATAAAATTTTGACAGTGACTTATTGTCATAAAATGTAATTTTGTATGATTACTTTTTCCTATGTATATTTTCTTACTTTATTTTATTCAAGGTAATATTAAATATTACAGTCGATTTATAATGTCCTGCTGAGGACAAATGTAAATAATTTTATTTACTTTTCTTTTAGCATTAATTTAAATGAAAATCATAAATTAATATTATTTAAGGTTTTTCTGTGAATAACTTGTTTTTTAAAACATATTATTAAGTTAATGTAATTAATGAGATTAATCTTTTGGATAATATATAATAATTCAATTATATTATTGTTTGAGGGGGGGAACATTTATATATTTAATATATAATTCAGTTCAGTTATGTAACTTAGATTTTAATATTGTTGAAATAATTTTAAGCTAAAAAATGTAACTGTAAAAGCGTAACATATGGGAATATATTGTTTTTGTTTTCTTAGTTGTGTCTAATATTGAGGAGTTGGTTCAGGACATAATAAACTACTTCATTTAGAAGAGCTCGAATCGTATAATAGTATTAAGATTGTAAAAACTATCAATATTCCTGTAATCTTAATATTATTTTTAATTGGCAGTTCATTGTTTCTTTAAAATTGCAACTATAGAAATTTATCAATCAAATTTTTAAAGCTTACATTTACTTACATTAAAGGTGCTTGGGTCATTCCCAATATTTCATGTTTTAAAAAATATTAGAGAAATAAGTTATTTTACAGTTAGTTGAGTTAGTCGCTTACATGTACCTTAGATCGATGCATATGTTGTACCTTGAGATTGGCCAAAATGCAATAATCTACTTGAAGCGTGAGTAGGTATTAAATTTTTATTACTAACATTTCGAGTAGTAAAAAAGGGGTAAAACAACAAAATATTAATAAAGAAAATCTTGCTGCAGCTATTTTATGATAATTTACTAATACTCACACATTTTACTATTACACTGTGGTCTAAGGTACAATGCCTGATTGTGTACCTTGAATCATTTTAACTTGTTACAGAAAACAGATTTATTTTACATCTTAGGTGGTGATATTCTTCAACTTTTTTTGCACTTCATAACTAATTAGTCAAATAAAAGTACGGTACAAGTTACATTCCGACAAATATTTTAGAACTTAATTTTACAATTTGTTATTTGTTATATAATTTGTTTAGTTTCGATGTTATAGTTGTATGTTATGTTATCATTGACTACATAAAAGAGTCATTGACTATTTTTTAATTAAAATAGCATATTTTTAGGAGTCATTTCAAAATTTTATATTTCACCAAAAAATATAATATAATATTGAAATAAAATAATCAATATAGTATATAATACATTAACAATTTTAAAAACTTTTTTAATATTTTAATTTAAATAATATATTAAATATTAATAATGGCGCTAAGGGCTTTCAGTTAAAAATTTATGTAAAGTACCAAAATTCAATAAAATAATTAATAAAGTACTATTATTAAGTATAATAGTTAATTATTTATTTTTTGATTTGTATTTAATAATTGAATTGTTGCAAACAAATAAACGCGTATATTTTTTACAATCAAAATTTTTTTCGTACAAATATATTGCATAACTATAGGGGTGAATTATTTTTTTATTGCATTTTCAACGAGTTTTTAATTATAAAAAACCTTTTATTAATTAAATTTTCAAATTTTAATTACGAATTAATAATTCAAAAGTTAATAAATAAAAATACAAATAGAATTGTATAGTATAAATTTTCAATTATGTATAATTAAAAAAAATATAAAACATTTTTAAAGTTACAAGTACCACTTAACTTTTACAATGATATTTTAATATTTAAATGATAATTACTAAATAAAAATAATGAAATAAAGAATTTTTAAGTACTTTTAACTAAAAAAATATAGTTATAATATTCAGAATATTACGTAATAACGTGATTTCATATTAATAGAGTATTCCATATACTAAAGTAATTAAATTCGGTTTTCAAATAATTTTTTCTATTTTAATAATTGAAAAATATTTTAAATAAATAATTAAAATAATTTATTTTATTTTTTTTAATTTAAATATTTCAAAATATTTTACCTTTAATTAAAAAATTATAAAATAGTATAATTTTAATTCACATTTTGTGAATCTTTTTAATGAAGAATACACACACACACATACATATAAATATAAAGGTGTAGACAATATTAATACACCTTTAAAAAATTTTGATTGTAAATTGGATTTTATACTATATGAATGAATGGATATTGGATATGTGTTAGAATACTTAAAGACCATTTATGTACACACGAATATCCTCATATTGCATATGTATGTATAAATGTCAGAAAAATTGTTTCTAAAATTAGTTCAAATCTATAATTATTTTATTTTAGAATGAAAAAAAAATTGATTAAATAAGAAATTTAGAGAATTCGAATAAAATTTTATTATTAAAATATTGATATTTTTTAAATTTAAATGTATATAATATAATTTATTGCGTACATGTATATATACATAAATTTACAGTTCATTTTAATAAATTCTACATATATAAGATCTTATTTCATTTAATGGTTTTTTTTTTTTAAATAAATGAATTAATTATATATTATATAATTAATAAAATATTATTTTATATAATATTACATTAATCATTTTTCAATTTCACTTTAAACAAATTTTCAAATAATTTTCATATAGTGGTAAGAAAAAAACAAAATGAAGGAAATTTAAAAAAAAAAAAAATATAAAACAAAAAAATTTTATCTTACCTGTATCAGGTATTGTTACACTTTCAATACGTTTTGATAAAAATCCACGAATATTTGAAACAACACGCCTTGGTGAATTTGGTCCCGATAATAATGAACCACTTAATTTTGAAAACAGTGCTCCGGCTTGTTCTCCTGAACTTGTAGTTGTTGTGCTACCAGTAGTAGCACCTGCCACAGTTGTATTACTACAACTACCAGCACCACTGGCAGAAGTGCTTTGATTACCCTCTGAAGACGCCACTGTCGTCTTTTATTTCTTTTTATATATTAATTATATTTTTTTTTAATTTAATATTTTTTTTTTAATTTGGAACACTTTTATTTTTATTTAATTGCTTTTTTTTAATTATAAATTTTTTTTTAATTAATTTGAAATTAATTTAAAATTAATTGAATTGAATATTTTAAAAATTTTCAGAGGAAATTGTAATTTAAGCACTTCTCATTGATTTTTTTTTTAAATATTTTTATATTCAAGTGTAATTTATTTTGTAATTTTTGATTTAAGGTGTATTTTTTTTTTGTTTCAAATATTTTAGAATTTTATTTATTTTTTTTTTGAAAAATTTGATAACGGTTGGAAAGCTCAATGCTCTTTTTTTTTTTAAAAAAAAATTAATAAATTAACATTCTTTTTATTTTTTAATATTTTTTTTTACTGAAATTCAAAAAACGGAAGAAAATTAAAATAATTTTTTATTTTTCTTCTTGGTTCCTTCGTGTATTCCGATAACCAAATAATCACTTCTTTATATTTTTTTTTTTTTTGTTTTCTTTGTATTTTGGATATGTTTTGACCCACTTTTTGAACTCCCCCTACTACCACTTTAACAACTTTTACAAAAAAAAAACAAAAAATTAAAAACTATGAATACTTTTTTCCAGGTGTCGAAAGAAAAGTTTTAAAAAGAAAATTTTTAATAAAAAAATTTTTTCTTTAATTTCAGAGCTAACTGTAAAAAAAAAAAAAACAAAAATAAAATTAAAAAAATAAATTAAATATTATATTTTACAGTTAAAAAACTGTAAATTTAAATTTTATATAGTTTTTTTTTTTTTAAATTTTCACGAAATTAATTAATAACGATTTACAGAATAAAAAAAAAAATAATCAAAATTGTTTTGCTTTAAAGGGTATTAAATACCGTTAAAAAAAAAGTTATTTTTTTTTTCAGTTATTTTTTTTTTTTTTTTTTTTCTATTAATAATTTATTTCATATATACATAATATTAAATACGTATAGAATGTATATATGTGTATATGTATAACTAAATATATATAAATTTAGTGTTTTATTAATATTTCCAAAAAAAAAAAAAACAAAAGAACAAATTACAAAAAAAAATAACAAATTAATATTTTTTTTATTTATTTTTTTTTTTAATTTTTTTTTTTTTTAATTTGGCGGACCGTTTTGTGAAATCCGACCAGGCCGCAGCAAAAGGTAATATCTATCTGGTTATAATTTGGAAGCTTTTTTTACTACCCTGGCTGGCTGGCTGGTTGATTGGTATACTGCTCCCATTTTTTTTTTTTTTTTGTATTGTATATGTATAATATATATAAAATGATAAAAATATTATTGTATGAAAATACATTGAAAATATATATATATGTATACATATATATATACAAATATATTTTGAAAAAAAAAAAACAATAACGGAAGGAAAAATTCTATTTTAATATTATGTATAATATTGTTTTTTGGAAAATTCAGGCAATCATATTACTCTCATCCCTCTTTTAAAAACAATACATATTTTTGCATTAGTATTAGTAATATATTGTAATCTGAAATTTTCTTGCCCCATTCATTATAATAACTACCCCAAATTGATTTTCTTTTGGGGTGGTAAATTTATAGTATACAAGAAATTTTTTTTTTACTACTACATATATAAATAAATAAAAATGTGAAGAGAAAATATTTACTAATACTATGAAACAAAATTTGATTTGTAAAAAAAAAGGATATAAATATTTAATTTTGAAAAAAAAAAAAACAATTATGTAAATTTATTTGTTTTTATGTGCATGTGTATGTGTAAATATGTGTATAACAATCGATTTGTGTATAACAATTTGCAGGTACACAAAAAAAAAAAAAATTAAATGGAAAATCCAAGGTGTTCTTGTGAAAATATACGGTATAGAAGAGAAATTTTCTTTTGAATGATTTTAAAAATAAAAACTTTTAGTATTTGTTGTTGTTTTTTTTTTTTTCTGTATTTGAATAAAAAAAAAACACAATTGATAAAATTGCGCATGTATTTTTATTTTACATATCTTATAATAATATGTATGGGAATATATATATATGGGAAATGTATATTTATACTTATACTAATAATTTTGTTAGAAAAGAATATAATATAGGAATTTTCAATTGGATGTAAAGAATTTATATATAGAAATTTGTTTCTGTTTTTTTTTTTGTTTTTTTTGAATTGAAAAATAAAAAAAATAAAAAGCATAGGAAAATAATGAAAAGTTGAATAAACAAAAAGTTTTGATAATTTTGTTGTTGTTACGTCATCATATCGAATACTTTAAAATAAAAAAAAAAAATAAAATCATTTGTTTTTTACTGGAATTAAATAAACGTTTAAAACAAAAATATAAAAATATGTGATGTGATCAAAATGCAAAATTAATATGAAAAACTTATCCTGCTTTAGAAGGAGTACTATTAACAGTTTCTGTGTAAATTTTTTTTTTTTGTAGAAAATCATTATTAAAATGATTTGTAGGTTCATTTAATTTTGAATTAGATTTTCTTCAATATTTGATATTAAGAGGATTCTTTGAATCATAATTTAGTCAATTTATGAGTTACTTTTAAAAAAATTAGTTTGGAAAATCTAAAAATAAAATTAATAAGCATTAAGATAATGACTGAGTATTGAATTGTAATAAAAGTAATATAAAAAAAACATGTATATATATTACCAGCCGCTTATATGAAATATAATAAGCGGTAGGTATTATTTTCGCACCTTAAATTGAATCCTGATTTTTTTACATATATACATTTTTCCGGTGTGTAGAAACCCATTAAACATGTTTTTATGATGTTCGTTTGCCTGTATGCATGTACGTATGTATGTCCGTCTGTGCACACGTGTAAAAGTTTAACGGCTGAAGGTAATGCTACCAAAATTCATATATGTACAAGGTTTTGATGTTAATATCTTAAATTGATAAGCTTTTGGTGAAAGTCGAATAACCCCAAGGGACTTCTCTAGGATAATTTTTAAGTTTTTGAAACTATTTCGTAAATCAAAAATAGTACAAAAAACTTTTTTTTTTATACACAAATAAAGAGCTACAATTTTGCCATAGAAAATTTTTCGATCCGACTAAGCTTTTAGTGCCCTTAATTAATTTTTAAAAAAAAAAATCTGTGGATTCTTTCTAAATCTAATCTTTATTTTAATTTAAACATTTTTTTATCTGTAATAGCGGTGTTGGTTCTTTCGTAGATTTTTTTTTGATATAACTGTGATATTTTTAATCGGATTAAATTATCGATGTACTGTAATCCATGTGCTTTATATGTAGCCTTTTTTACAAGTGTTCTTTCAACATATGGACCATTCTGTAATTTTTTATATTTTTAATAAGAATTTGTAAGTTGAAAAGTGTTGTTCCAATGAGGATTCTATAAAGAAGTCTACAAAATGAGACTACAGAGACTAAAGAACAAAAAAACATCTATTTTGATTTAAATGAATTGAATTCCAGCATAAGTACTACAAAGGCCGAAATTCGATCCTGTAAAAAATTTTCTTTTTTTTTTAAAAAAGAAATTCTTTTCTATTAGATCAAGAATGCATATCCGAAATGAGTTACAAGGTTATTAAAGAACATGTTAAATGAACTGGATACCCATTATCTGTGCAGAAAAAATTTTGTATTTTTAATTTAAAAACTTGAATTGATCCGAAAACATGTACTAAAATTTATGAAATAATTATGAACATTCCAGTTTCCATAGTTATTTGAAATTTCCCAAAAAGACATCAGTACATCTGAGTTTGCAATAGTCAAATATGTTATATTACAAATAGATAGTTCATTAAATATAATATATTTAAACAATTCTTATTAAATAAATATTTTGTACATACAAATTTATATATGTAAAAAGCCCTCTTTTGAAATATTCATATAAATTGAGTTATTTAATAGAGGACCTCTTCTGGTTTATTTTTTAAAAACATTTTATTAAAAATACTTTAAGGTTTTTTTGTTGAGAATATTTCTTTTGAAATAGTTTGGAAGTTGTATATCATATATACATTTAATTAAAAATAGTTGAATTTAAATAATGAATTTTGTATTTACAATACAAAACCTGTAGATACTTATGTATAATGAAAGTGCATTATATTTCCTTATTACATTATATTATTAAATTTTTTTTTTAAAAAATCATAAAAATATTTTTGCAAGTTATAAGATAAGTAATTAGACATAATTCTCATTATAATGTGTCTGCTTGCCAAGCATCAGATATCCAAGCCTACTATAGTTTATAACCTTGATTGTTTGGTGTTGTATCTAAAACTCTTTTGTAGAAAATACAAAATTCTATGAAGATACGCTTTTCTTGTGTTATCCGCTCGTAAGAAAAGTTACAACTGTTAAATGTGAAGAAATTAGCATTGGATTGTCTGCTACAATAACTTATTCTTCACAGAGCTGGAGTCGGGAATCAAAACTACAGACTCTAACTTTTTCACCTCTTAAATTGACTTCGACTTTTCAATTTAACATATTTTATCAATAATGTAAGTTTTATAAAACTCTATACACTACATATAGCCCACCAAGTAAACGTACAGCCCTTAAAGAATATGTAATATTTGAAATTGTAATTGACGTACATAATAATATTTAAGTACAAAAAAAAAAATAAAAAAAATATGTGACCTGACCTAAATTTGAACCGATACGTTTTGATTAAAAGTTCGACGTCCAAATCACTAACCATTAAGCCATTGACAATTTAACTACATTTTGTTTGTTTTACTATTTAGCTTCTATTAGGTTCTTAATTTTGAAGATATTCATATCAGTTGAAAAAATGAGTATGGCAGCTACCCGAAGCCTTTGTCCGACTTTAACCAATAGCAATAGGGATCCTACAAATTTCTAAAAATTATTTTCTCTAAGTTTCGAAACTCTAGAACGGGCGGACGAACGGACACACAGAGCCAGATCGATTTACTTTTGAATGCTGATCCGTTACGTACATTTGACAGCTTGTCTAGATGCATTACAAACGAGGGTTAATTTTAATATACCCGTGGCCTTATTTGTATGCACGGGTGTAAAAATAAGTAAATAGTAAATTATTTAATTCATTCTTATAATATTCTTTCAACACAATATTAAAACAAACTTCGACACCGACTTTGACTCCGCAGCCTAGGTTCTCGAGAAATTGCAAGGATAATCTTTAAAAGTAAGTCAACGGTTTTTGTATTCCACTTTGTGTCAAAGCTTGTTTCAATAAAAGATTTCAACATTTATATAACAGCCCCGACTTATTCAAAGTTTTAAAATGTGCAAAAAAGGTTAGTTGAAAAGTTTAATTTTAACTAAATAGGAATTCCATGTTATATTTTAATGTTTACCTATTTATTCACAAAAAAAAAATACATTAAAAAAATTAATAGTTATTTTTATTATAGTAATTTAAAAAAAATATTTTTTTTACATAAATTATACATTAATAATTAGAATTTTCATTAAATTTAAAACTTAATTTTGAATTTTTTTTATTGTTTCAAGTTTTTTAAAGTTGAAAAATGTCACTTACGTGTGTTCTAAAACTTCTAAAATTTTCTTTTATTCTGTTTTTAACATTTTATTTAAATTTTTTTTCTCAAAAAACAAAAAAAAACGAAAAGAAATAGAAAAAGGACAAAATATACCTGTAGAGAAAATGATATTATGTCATATTCATAAAAGAATAAAAATGTTTTCAAATATTTATAATAGCAAAATAAAATTTCATTAATGTGTTTAAAAAAAATTTGACAGAATTTTATAAAATTATTAAATACAAATAATATGTTGCAAATATAGTTTGTTTATAATTTACTAAAAAGTTTAGGAACATAAAATAATTATTTTTGCAACAATGAAAGAGACTCTCTTTACAATTCATTGTTGCGTTAATAATCAAGCAGCAAATTGTTTTATTTTAAGTTTTTAAGTAACCTTGGCTTTTAGAAAGGACACGAATATATAAAACGACATAATCAAAGAAAGTAAAGTTTATTCCTGCAAGGCTCCCATTTTTTAAAAATTTTTAATTTATTAATATTCAAGTGATATTTAAAATTAGAATTAAAAAAAATTAGTGGATATGCAGTATATAAGCTCAATTTATAAAATATAACAGTGTATAACAGTTATCAATTAAAAAATAAGCGCGAATAACTATAGCTATTGATTGAAATGTTACGAGACTTACAAGTAGAATAGTATATGTATTTTAAATAAAAGTCGATATGTAAACAAACATAACAGATATTAATATGACAAGTTGGATATGTCCGTTTAAGTTTTGGTGATTTACAGGAGAAAATGACAACATAATAAAAAAATATCACAGTTTTTAACTCCTTTCAGACATATTGAACTTTTAAATATGTTTTGTTCCAATTTATTCCAAACGATATTTGAAATAATCGATTTTCCCCGATTAATCGAAGTTTTTTAAAACTCTTATTCAAGGGAACAGACAACTGATCATAATTTTGAAAATCATTTTTACAAAAATTTTTATTATCCTTTGAAAATCCTTTATTTTATAAATATTATAAATATCATTTTGATTTTGAAAACTGTCAAAAATAAACCAATTGTGTAGCATGAATGATATTTTTTTAAACGTGTTTACTTCTTGCTAATTCACTCATAATGTGAATATAGTTTTAATATTTCAATAATTATCAACGGCTGGGTAGCACAGTGGTTGAGTGCCGACCTTTCTTGCGAAAGCCCCGGGTTCGGATCCTAGTAAGAGTGAAAAAATTATTCTGGTTTGCGACCCGACTCAGCTACCATTCGCCATTGGGTTCATTAATGAAAAATACAGTAATTTAACAATATAAATAAATGAAAAACATAAACAAATAATTGAATTGAATAATATAACTCACAGATATAGAATACTATATTACTCAAATACAAAATATTACAATATAAACAAAAAATAGAATTGTAACAATTAAAAATCTAAGACTTTTGCACATGTGGTAAGGTCTAATACTATCTCATTTTTAAATTGTATGTAGAATTCAATAAGACCAATTCTAATAACACGAATATAATCCACTTTTGCAAGATGTACCTGTCTATGGTATAGACAGGGTTATTATCCTTACAGTTAAACAGTTAGCGCCTAAGAAAAAAAAAAGAAAATTATTATTAAATTATATCTTTAAAATCTTTAATATTTTAAATACTTTATGATGAACTAACAAAATTTAAAAAAAATATGTACAATTTAATAAGTTAGAGCCAGGTGCATATAGTCGAGGATTTGTTTACATATCCCTATTGAAATATTGAAATTTAAAAAAATGTTGGATTTTCTTTAAACTTAAGTTTTCCAACAATACAAATACAAAAATGGAAATTAATTTATTTATATAATACATATGACAATAAAGTGAAAAATGTCCTAAATAAATATTAACTATTACCTTAACGTTCATCTCTAAACAAGCCGTGATAGATACGGTTGTTTCATGTAAGCTTTAATAAATTTAATAAATAATTCGAAAAAGGTAAAGGATCTGTTTATCTGTATTTAGTATTTACCTATATTTAATTATTAAGGAAATTTCTTAACCTTTGCAAATAATTAAAAAGAAGTGAGGACAGCAGCTGCTCATCTATAATTGTCGTCTAATATAATTTTTTTAAATAAGTTTTCTTAACATTTTGTAATCCGAAGGAGAAGTTTATATTTAAATATAGTTAAGTAGGTTTCCGAATCTTAATTAAATATTGTGTGAATCCAAGAATTCAAAGAAGAGTAAAGTAACTTTCAAAATTTTGTTAAAAATTTATATTAAAGTTTTATGAAAAATCAAAATGTTTGTTTTTCAAACTTCATTTTTGTTGTGTATCTACTCGTCTATTTTTTTTTTTTACAATTTATTTATTTTTTTAATTTAAAAACTTTAAAATTTGTTTATTTTTTTTTTCTATAAAAAGTTATTTTTTATAATTTAAACTCCATTGAAAATTCAGTAAAAAAATATATTTGTAAAAAATTATATATTTTTTTTTTTGCAGTAGAATGAATTCGTTTTGGCTCAGATAAACGTGAAAATTTTGAAATATAAAAAAAAGTATGAAAAAAACAAAAAAAAACAACAACAAAAATAAACAACAAAGTTAAAAAAAATTGGAGGAATAAAACATGAAAAAAAAACAGTTATTTTTTCTTTAAATAAGAAAAATAATATGAAAAACTTTTTTTTTTATTTGAGTTTATTCTTGTCAACTAAAACTTTCAATTGATATATGTATATATATATGTATATAAACATATACATACTTACATACATCCTTAAAGGAATATAAATATTTAAATAGAAGCTATCTATCTACGTACAAATAAAAACTATAACTATAAAAAAAAAATGTATTTATTGGTATCATGATTTCGATTCCATGTCGAAAAACACGTATTATCTTTATAGATTTAATAATTTTTTAAAAAACATTTATTAGTTTTTTTTTTAATAAAAATTGACATTTAGAGTATTTTGTCTAAAATAAAATAAATCTTATAAATAAATTATACTTGTATAAAATATAGGTTTGATTATAGGAAATAATAAAAAAAAAAAAAAGAAAAATATTAATTGAAATGTGACATTAATTTTAAATTGAAAATTGTAATATTTTGTACCAAGTGACACTCGGCAACACTTTTAAACGAATCATTACTAAATAATTTCAATTACATAATATAATTTAAGATTTAATTATGTAAGAACCGTTAGTTTTCGATTGACATTTTTTTTTTCTTTTCTTTTCGATTTTTTGAATTTATAAAAAAATTTTCATTACATATGTATGTACATACATTTTATAAACCCTTTATACATTAACTTAAGATTAATTATAAACTCTGAAATAATAATAAATAAATAAATAAATAAATACTTTGGATTAGAGTCCGCATCCGATTACAACAAATTTTTTTTATAACGGTACTTGGTGATATCACCAACATTTCATAGAAGATAGCTTTGACATTTAAGTGTCAAATTGATTGTTTTTAATTTTTCGTAATAATTTGACGTTTTTTTCTAAATGCGTTATATTTTTTGCCTGCAACAATATGGCGAAACCAAATTTCCACAATATTGTAGAAATGGTATTATATATTTTTAATAAACATTTTAATTCATCTTACTTCAAGATTTAATAATTACAATTTTCAATGTATTGTATAAAGTAGTTTAATAATTGGATGCTTCTTCCGCAATTTTTTATTAGAGAGATTTAATATTCAAATCCCAGTAAAAAGATTTTTTAAAACCTGGTTTTATACCTGGTTTCAAATTCGATTCATTTGCCACTCGTCATTGAGTTAAAATTGGTGATTTATATGTGTACGATCCTAAAAAGTTTAAATAAAATGTTAGCATCTATCTTAATGATATCTCTCAAAATTCCCTTTATCCAACTTAATCCATAACTCTCAAATACTATCCTTAATTTCCTTTCCCAGTCCCGACGCTAAAAACCAAACAGTGCATTTGTATTTAATTGCCCATTCCGAGTTTGGTTCTAAAGGAAGCGGGTAGTTTTAATTGGTTAAAGTTCAACAAAAACCTAGATGAACCCCGTACAGTGATTTCGGCAAACTTTCGATGCTTCAACCCTCGTATAAAAAAAATTACATAACCAATATAACCAAATACTAAATTATAAAATTATTGCAAAGCGTTTCAAATGCAAGTCGTATAGTTGGAATTTAAAATATTCTACATTTATTGAGGTCTAGCTCTGTCAAACTTTTTAAAAACTCTAACAATATCAAAAACTCTAAAAATTAAACTCTAACAATATCAAAAATATTATGTCCAGTGCTTGCTCTACTGTTTCAACATCTACTTAAGATAAACACAATCTTCCAAGCCTAAAACTTAAGCAGTTACCAAACAAAGACATTTTGCCTTACTTTAAATTAAACATAACCTTTCTTTATATATCTATTTTTTTAACTACTTCATTATACCCGTATGACTATATAGTCAAAGGGTATAATAAATTTGCCATTACGTTTGTGACGCAGAGAAGGAGGGGGGGTAGATATAGACTCAAGTGTATGGATCGGATCAGAATCGAAAAATAAACCGATTTAGCTATGTATGTCCGTCCGTCCGTCCGTCCGTCTGTCCGTCCGTCCGTCCGTCCGTCCGTCCGTCCGCACGATAACTCAAAAACTAAAAGAGCTAGGATCTTGAAATTTTCGCAAATTGGTTTTTTTGCAATAGCCGTCATCGCTATTTAAATCCAGCCATTTTGGTCCATGGGTTCGGGTAGCTGCCATACAACTCCTTTTTTTATATGAGTATTACTCTGTACCTATTACAGCTGCGTGTCTGAAATTTTGCCAAAAGTAGTTTAGTTTCATGGCCAAAGAGCCTGCAAAATTTGGTTGGTGTAGTGGAGTGGGTTCGAGTAGCTGCCATACAACTTCTTATTTTATATGAGCATTACTCTCCACCTAATTAAGCTGGGTGTCTGAAATTTTGCTAAAACTAGTTTAGTGTAATGGCCAAAGTTTCTGCAAAATTTGGTTAGTCTACTGCAGAGGGTTCGAGTAGCTGCCATACAACTCCTTATTTTATATGAGCATTACACTACAACCTAATGAAGCTGGGTGTCTGAAATTTTGCCAAAAATAGTTTAGTGTAATGGCCAAAGTTACAGGAAAATTTGGTTGGTCTACTGCAGAGGGTTCGAGTAGCTGCCATACAACTTTTATGTTCAAAGTTTTACAAATTTCTTTTTTTTTGGATTTTGTGAATAGTATATGTATATGTATGTTTTATTTATTTTTGTTAATTTTCAATTCAAACATTCGTATTGAATATACATACATACATATACGTATATTTAGATTAAATTTGGTAGTAGGTTGAATTGATAAAAAAACCAAAAAAGTTTTTTTTTTCAGGTTGAACATGGGACAATGACAAGTACAAAAGCAATGATAAAGTTTGCATGTTATTTTTATAAATTTCAAGGATAAAAAAGTACTGTTAAATTAAAAAAAAAAAAAAAAAACAACAACTTTTTACCGTACTCTACCTACGCAACTAATATCCTGTTTGTTTACCACTAGTGTGGTATATTGATATATATACTTATATATTTTCCAAAAAAATTAAACTCATTTTCATTTCAATTGAGTACTGTACTAAAATATACCGTTATAATTATATAAGAATGAAAATACTTTTTAATAGTGTGTGTTTGTGTGTTGTGCCATAAAAAGGAAATCTTCGTTTTTTTTTTTGTATATAAATTCATAATGAGAAATTACAACATTGTTCGTCGTTCATAAGTCGTTTCGAATTCCAAGTCTTTTCCAGTTCCATTTTCTGAGTCTTAAAAAAAACAACAAATAAAAAAAAAACTTAAGAAATCTTTTAAAGTGGATTACAGAATTTTAATTTTTGTTGAAAAGACTCATGTGAATTTTTTTTTTATTATTTTTAATTCTTTGTTATTTTTAACTAGTTTCCTCTAACTTTCCGCAGCATCTAGAGGGAATTGATAGTGGTACCACATGAATGTTAATTTTTTTATATAGTTGGAAAATTTTTAGATAAATTTACAGTACGATCAATAAAAGATGGTGGAAAGTTTTGGTTTTTTTATTCTATATAAAGATTTAGTGAAGCTTAAGAAATTTGTTATAATAGTAAAACTTTATTTTATAATTGAATTATGGAATATTGTGCTTTTTTTTAAATCGAATACAAAATATGAAATGAATTTATAATATATATAAGTTTTTCTTTAATATTCTTTGTTTTGTAAAAATAAATGTCCAATCAATGTTTTTTTTTTATAGTAACATAATTAAATTTGTAAATTTAAGTTATCAATTTATAGATTTAGAACGAAATAACAATTAAGTTTCTAAAATGCCATTAAGTATATATTTTAGTCTTATAATATTAAGTTTTATAATGGTATTTTAGAAAATTCTTTAAACTTCTTCTATAACGCCTTGGCTTCGAATAATTTTTATTTCAATTCAGAGTTTTGAGAGTATATATATAAAGATCAGACCAATTTTTTTTTCAGATACCAACTGTAGAGCTGAAATGCCAAAAAAATTCTTACATTTAAAATTATTGATTCTAAAAAAAAGTGACATTTAATTGACTGTAAATATTAGGAATAATTTTTAAATAATTAAATATTGTTTCGTATTTAAAAAAAAACAAGTGATGAAAAAAAACCAAGGGTTTTTAAAAAAGCACATTTTCAAAATTATATTGTATTACATACTGAGTTTAACTTTGGAAATATTTACTTGGAAATAGTTACTACTGACTTATTTAAAAGTTGTTATAGCCCTTTAATGGGAAAGGTTGCCAAAATTTCTCAAGAATCTAACTTTTTTTCTAACTCCCCCCCTCATCCTCTAATTTTTTAGGTTCTAGGAATTAAATTGTGAATTACACAAAAATTTGGAATTTTACTTAAAATTTTATTATCTAAGCAAAAATGGGTAAAACTGAGAGACACTTTCTTCAATTTAAGGAACCCCTTTTAAATTTAAGAAAAACCTTTAACATATGTTAAAACATAATGTTGGACCTTTAAATTTTGTATATTAATAAAAAAAAAATTAGACAGGTATTCAAGTTACAGGTGCTTAAAAATAGCATAATTTAAATTTTCGGGCCCTTATAGCTCCTAAACAGGGGGCTTGACAAAAAAATTTTGTTAACTGACTTTTTTTAGGATCTAACTTCTCCCAAAATTTCAAGATCCTAGCTTGAACCGTTTAAGAGATATGTGGGGCCAAAATTTTGCAAAAATTGAGTTTTATGTAATGGTAAATTTTAGTACCGTATGGCAACCCTATACATTTAAGCAACATATTTTTGTAAAGCCTATAAAAGCAGCTCTCTAATACCGTTTTTCGATTGAAAATAAACCTAACAGAACTCTTGTTATATCAATTTAAATATAGGGCTTTTTTGGAATTTTCAGGGGCTGTAACTTCGTCACCCTTCAAAATTAAGAAAAACCTTTGATACATGTTGAAATATAATTAAATAGCTTTGAATTTTGTCTATCACTAAAAAAAAATTTGGACAGTTATTCAAGTTACAGGTGTTTAATAATAGCAAAATTTCAATTTTCGAGCCCTTGTAGCTCCTAAATAGGGGGCTTGACAAAAAAATTTTGTTAACCGACTCCTACTAATTTCTAAGTATCTAACTTCTCCCAAAATTTCAAGACCCTAGCTTGAACCGTTCAGAAGATATGTGTGGCCAAAAACTTTGCGAAAATTTAGTTTGCGTAATGTTAAATTTTAGTACCGTATGGCAACCCTAAACATTTGCCTTGTAAAAATTTTAAAGTTCCAGCTAACCAGCTATCATTTGCCGTTTTCAGATTGAAAATATATGTAACAGAACTCTTGTTATAACAATTTAAATATAGGGCTTTTTCCAACTTTGGGAGGCTGTAGCCCCGTAACAGGTGGGGCTACAGAAAAAAATTCTTCTACGAAATTATTTTTTTTGCAAAAACTACCCATGGTTAAAATTTCTTTTCTATATTTCAAACGGTGTAAAAGAGAGTGAAGCTATATAGGACAGAGTGAAGCTATATAGGCACATTTTTACAAAATTTTTTGAAAATGTGCTAAAAAACACTGCTTTTTGTGTTTAACTCATAATATCCCTAACTAAAATATTCATATGATATATGAACTTTTAATAAATATTCGATATGATTACATATGAAATACAAAATCATAACCCTAAATATAATATAATCATAACCAATCATACGCATAAAACGTCAAGCATAAACATTTAATTATTAAATATTTATGTATTTACCTTTTAATATTTGATTCTGAAATTTTTAAATTCTTATTAATTTTAGTTTCAGTTACTTTTAATTTCTTTTCAATTTAGTTTTCTTGTATGTATGATATAATATGATATTTGCGCTTTACTACGTATGCCTATGACTTGACGAATGATTTCTAATTGATAACGAAAAGTCTTACAACCGTACAAAATCATATGATATTATATGACATCATATTGCAATTACCAAACTATATAGGGTAGGGTTAATGGAACTCATGTTGAAAGTTAGCTTTGGATGAAGAAATAAAATCAAAAACTGATAACCTATATTTTTTTTTTACTCAAATTATCTGTTTTGTCTTTTATTAAATAGTTGTCAAAAATTGAACGTCAAATTCAATAAAAAATTGTTTGTTACCATATTCAATATAACACACAGGAGATTTTCATGAAAATATTTGACTAGTCCAACGGTGTCCAGCACCATCGTAACTCGCCACATGTGGCGAATAAACTTATTTTATTTCTTTAAATCTTATTTTATTTTGATACATTTTCAATTCATTTGCGTGTCTAGTTTTACATTTAATATAATTTTAAAATTTAATATCACTTACCAATTATAAATAATATTTATTAAATTTAGCTATTTATTTATTTAGCATTATATAATATTAATATTATGCACTTTTAACACTAAATAAATAAATAAAAAGCGGCAGATTAATATTATGATGTAAGTGATAATATTATTAATTGTTTAATCACTGGCCATTTTTAGACATTTCATAAGCAACTACATTACATATTTTGAAAAACTTTGATTTTGTAACTATATAACTATACAAACCCTACTAATAAACTATATAATTATACAAACCCTACTAATAAACCCTACTGTAAACTGTCAAAAAAAAGTTAAGAGATATTAAAATAACTCGACGCCGTTGTAAACTGTCAATTTGGTTTATTTAAAAAAACTGTTTATTCTAGTTTAACTTTTTAAGCGTTAAATAACAATTATTTGTTTTTTTTTAATTTTTAAAAAATATTTAAAACCTTAAAAAAAGATCCATTAATCGACAATAATAAAATATATGATTTTGATTTTTATACATATTTTGTTTTACGGCGTCCAGTTTGCAATTTTGCATATGATTAATATTCGCCGTTTCTACGCTGTACAAATTTTTATGGCGTTGAGCTTTCCTGAAGCATAAAAAGTGAAGTTGGTTCATTTCAATTATTATACCCGTATGACTATATAGTCAAAGGGTATAATAAATTTGCCATTACGTTTGTGACGCAGAGAAGGAGGGGGGGGTAGATATAGACTCAAGTGTATGGATCGGATCAGAATCAAAAAATAAATCGATTTAGCTATGTATGTCCGTCCGCACACGATAACTCAAAAACTAAAGGACCTAGAATCTTCAAATTTTCGCAAAAACGTTTTTTTGAAATAGCCGTCGTCGCTATTTAAATCCAGCCATTTTGGTCCTTTCAGCCATTTTGGTGGGTTCGGGTAGCTGCCATACAACTTCTTTTTTTATATGAGTATTACTCTGTACCTATTACAGATTAATTAATCGCTCTAAATTACGAAAAGGTAAAAATGATTTTAAACGCTTACGAATTACAGAGTCAACTGTTAAAAAACTAAAATTTTTTCAAGTGCTGTATGTCAAAATATTCTATAACCCATATACTTGAATAATAAATAAATAAATGATGTATTGATTTTAAAATTTGATATATAAATTCGCACGTCAACAATATCTATTGGATACATTTTTTTAAAAATTTTAAACTTTGAAGTAAAGGTAAAAAAATTTGGTAAAAGAGAAGGAATGTCAATTTCAAATACCCTTCTCAGAAGTGTCAATATTAAAATAGATTTAAAAAATTTAAATATTTTTTGTTTTTTTTATTTATTTTCTTTTATTTTTAAAACCCAGTTAAATTGCAGAAATATTTCTTAGGAATGCTTGAAGCATTCTTAAATGCTATCACATATATCTCATTTATTATACATATTTTTTTTTGCAAATTCAAAGTGTATGTACCTACAGGGTATCTTGGAAATGTATATCAATAAAAAAATGTGGCTTCAAATATGAAAATATTATTCTATAAAAGGTTTTCTATGGAAATATTTTATGTAAATGCTTTTTATACACCTGTTATACAATTTAAAAATAAAAAAAATGTTTAGAAACTATTCATTTTACCGTGAATATAAAAACTATGTGTGAGTGTAATTTTATTTTATTTTTTTTTGTAGAGTACCTACATTTTAAATTTTTTTTAAATATTTAAATTTTTTGCAAAAATATTTAGTCTTATCAAGATTTTTATTCAATAAAGTTTAGTGGTGCTTTTTACGTCATATATAGTTTATTATATTTTCGTATTAAAAATGTATATACTAAAAACACGTGCCGTTATGGAAATTAATTTGTTTACAGTTTTTTCAATTACTTTATAAAAAATAATCTTTCCAATACTCTCCATTTGCGTCATTAAATTGTTTTGAATGTTTAAAATTCAAAGCGGTTTTGTGATAACTATAATACAAAGAAAACATTTGTTTACAACAAGAGTGCTAAAAATCGTCAACCGGAGCAAGTTAACTAATCGTTTATTATAGTAAATTGTGTACCTCTATTACAGTAAAAAGTAAATTGTGGAGCTATCCTTGTTTATATTTTAGGGCAGGAGTTAAAAATGTTCAAATAATTTACATGAAGTCCAGGTTAATTGGAAAACAAGTAAATTAATTGCATCGTGGGTCAAAAGTCACCATGGGGGTTAAAATTTCTTTATTTTTACATTTTTTTTATTATTCTTTCAGATTTTATTAATCGAAGCTGGTTACACCAACGATGAACGGACTTTTTTTTTACAAAATTACTAAACAATTTAATTATGAGTAATGAAGCACATTTCCATTCTTAATGAATGTGAATAAGCAAAATATTCGATTTTGGGATACTGCAAACACCAAAGTTGTTTACCACTGACAATTACACTAGCTCAAATGTACAGTATGACGTGGGATGGCATCACAAAGAGTTATAGGGCCCCATACTTTTTTAGGTATAAAGTGGATAATACTGTGACAGTAAATGGGTAAAGAAAAGATACTTCTAGAGGACTAATTAAGTTGGGTTTATAGAGTTTTAAGGTCGATTCCCACAACAACTACAAAAAGCGTATTGTCACCCTAGTTTCCTATTGGTACTATACTCTAAGAAATGCATAGTGGGATAAAACACACGGTGCGTCGTAGTGACGGTGTCGGGGTATTGGGAATCAAGCTTAATACTTCAACCAATTCATAACTTAAAAAAGCTGGTATTATGAATTGATTTTTAGTAACTGCAAAAATTTGTGATAATTTTACCTAATTTGGCTTTGATTTGGCAAGCACATTACAAAAAATATGCTGTATAATTAGATTACATCTGTTTGCTGCCTGCAATGCCATTAATTTTATGTAAATGCCTGTAACATACGTTTACATTTTAATATTTATTATTAAGGCGTACAAAAATTTTTAAAATAAAATCAAATCCATGTGGATTAAGTTGTGGAATTCAATCCCAATTTAAACGAATTGGTTACTTCAGAATATGATTTCGTTTAATATCTTCATCAATATTTGGTATCAATGAAATGATTGGTTTTGAAAAATAAAAAAAAATCTTTATATTTAAGAAAAAATGGAAAATTCAGAAGAAAATCAAATTTTTTTTAAATGCCTTAAGGTTTTTTTTTTATTTGCAAAACTAAAAAAAAAAAAAAAATAAGTAACCCATTATTATATTGTTTCTGGAATTTTCCAGTTTTTTCATCATTGTTTTTCTGAAGTCTAATTTTTCTTTATTATGATGGTAAATTTTTTTCCAAATACATTTTAAATGACAGAAACAATTTGTTAAAGTAAATTATCAGCCTATCATTATTGACATGAAAAACGAGTAAATATTATTTTCAACAATTTGTAATTCCTAATCTGCTCCGTAGTATGTTCATTTAAAAATTCAAATCAATAATTTTAAGAATATTTTCTTAGAATTTCTATCTACCATTAATTCTATCTAATTGTCTATCCATCTGCACTGGTAACGCACTGAGCTATGCTCTTTCACTGAGCTATGCATTGGTAACGCACTATGCTCCTTCCATTTGCACTGGTTTAAATATTTAGAAATAAGAAAATTTTAAAATTCTTTACACATCATTTAAACAATATTTGCTTGAAAGATCTTTGAAAGTAATTGGCTAATTTTATATTTCCCATACTAAGTTAGAATTTCTTAAGTTTAAAGGTAACTGTCGGACAAGTTGAACCCAGTATAATTTTTTTTGTTTTTTTTTTGCGAAGGATAGGGAAAGCGTTGAAAGCCACCTGTGCGTAGTTCCTATAGGTAGCGTGCGACTTTAACACACAAAAATCACAACCTTCTACGATTCAAATCTTAGGGTGGGATTTGTGATACAGATGTACAGCTTGATTTTGAGCGTAGGGATGAAAGGAAATTTGGGAATGATATTTGGCAAATATATGATTCTGGCGTTATGGTATATGAAATAAAAACTGATGAGTAACGTAATTAGCCAAACGTATTTGCAAATTATTTGAAGCAAAACTTAGTGCAACTCAGTGCCTCTGGCTTGTAATTGTTAAGTATTACGAAAAGATTTAAAAAGTATTTGAACCAGACTTTTCCATAGATGAAACAACCTTTGAAACTAATCAGGCTTAGAGGTTAAAATTATAATGCTTAAGAATTTTTTGAATTTAAAATTAATAGAAACAATAAACGGTTTCTAGGCAATATTTTATTTCCTGTTAAATTAAAGAGCTGAAATTATTTTTAAGAAGATTTGGAATAGCTGCCATACATTAGCGGATAGACTTTAGGGCGACTACAATTTTTCCTGGTTTTTTTTTTAAATTTTTTACAGAATTCTTAGTAACAAATATCTTAAATTAAAAATAGGAATTTTGCTCCTTCAAAAACCTTGTTTCACATACCAGCCTCTTTTCTCCAAGGTAAATTAAGGTAATATTCTACCATTTTTATTAATTTTGTTCTTCAAGGTAACATCAAAATAAAAATTTATGCCAAAAACATTCTAACAAAAAAAAATAAGTTTAAGTTAGAAATATAAAAAAAAAAATTAAAATATAGAAAAAATTGTATTCAATATATTAGAAAAATAAGTACTTTACTATTAAAGATTTTACTTAATTCAAGTATTTTTCTTATGTTCATATATTTTGGACCAGAGAATTTGACATTTCAAAGGTTTATTTTATTTTTAAATCAAAAACAGAGCCCTTGAAATTTGGTTGCCATTTTTTATATTCTAAAATCTTGATTATAGAAATAAAATTTGACAGGAAAAAAGTAATCTCGGTCCACTGTCAAGTAAATCAACATTTTACAGGACACCATTTTTATGTTTTTACATATTCTCTGAAGATTAGACTTATCTCTGCCCATTTATTTATTTATAATGGAAAATATTGCCTGATAATATTAATCCTTTGCCTATTTGACATTTGGACTTTTTATTAAATTATTTTAATATAGACTATATTTTTTTATTAGATATGATCCGATCAGGGTTTAAACCCGAGACTATTCGATTGAAAACCCGCCACTTTACCACTAAGCTATCGGTCAGATGCCCTGTCCATATTGATTTGACTCAAGTTTAAAAAACTTTAAAATTTTGAATATAAACTCTTTTAATTATGAAATCAGTAACCGGCTTCGCCAGTAGTTAATCCACACTGAAGACTCATTTACTTTTTCAGGCTTTCTAAATTGAGGTCCCAAATTGAACCATTATAAAAGCGGAAGTTTAAATTAATTCAAAATACTTAAAAAAAATATTAATATATTCTGTTTTAAATATCTTTTGTAAAGTAATTGAGCGCGTTAAACACAAACAAAGTGTTGTTTTTTTAAATATTCAGATAATGTGTTCAAAGTTTAGAGTGAAAAGAGAACCAAAAAAAAAAACAAAATATGCAAATTATCATTTCCCTATAGGTGAACACCTGTAATATTTATCTTTAGATGTAGATTAATGACCCTAAAAGGGATTTTAATAGAATGTTTGTTTTTTTTTCTGTAATGGTGGGTGGAAAAATAAAAAAAATTTCCAAAACTTTCAAGGCTTTAAAAGAAAAATAATTTGATTAAGAACAAAACTTTTGTTTTTTTTTTAATATTAAATACAAAAATAAGATAAGTTTGTTTTAAAGATTTAGTTAAAAAAAAAACAAAATGTCTTCTAAGTAAGTTCTGTAAACTTATCCAATAAAGTTTTAGACATTTACTAAAAGTGGGGGTTAAAACTTGAATCTTTTTCGAATAAAAAAAGTCCATTAAAATAAAGTTGGGGTTTTATATTTTCTATTTTTCTACGAACGATGTAATCATGGGTTTTATTTGAGAGAATCTTCTATTAAAACTTTAACTAAAGATTTAAAAAAGGGAATAAGTTTTAAATTATAAGTATCTATAAAATAATGTAAAATAAATTCTATTAACTATAAGTTACAAAATGAAAATATTTAAATTGTCTACTAATTGAATTTTTGCAAGTAAATGTTTTAAACATAAGATAAAGTACATTAAACAAATTTTTATTAAAATATTACTTTTTTCGGTTAATTAAAAGTATTTTGTTTTTAAGTGCAAGTTTATTTCTTAGATAAGTTTGCAAACAACAAGTTTTTAAAATATATAAGATTTGGTTGTTAAATGCAAGATTTTGTTAATGATAGTACAAGTACAAGTTTATGATATTGAGGATCTTAAGAAAAGTCCAGAAGCAGAATCATGTAGTTCGAAAAACCTTGCCTTGATTCTTTAGCTATTGGATCTAGCTATCTTCCTCCATCAGCTCGTCTCCACGAGAGCTCAAAAAATAAAGAAGCTATAACTCTAACATTTTCACAAATTCTTTTTAATGCAATGGTATCTTTTTCAATATGCCAGTGACTTAATATATAATGAAGCTGAGTATCTGAAATTGTATCAAAAGTAGTTAATTTAAAAGGCCAACGTCTGAATAAAATCAAATTGATGTAGTGGAAGAGGCTTGAAAGGGCTGCCATACAACATATATTTTTTGTTTATACATTATTAAGTAAATAACGGTTTTATATTATGTATTTATAACGTCTATGCGGGTATGGTATAGAACAGGTAAAATGCATTCTTATATCTCTTTTAAAACTCCTACTTAGACCTTGCATTTTCTACAAATATTTGATTACCTCACTATATTATGTGCGGGTTTTTTTTTTCAATTTTCTTTATTTCTTTTAAAAAGTTTGTGACAGTTGACAAATTTTTAGCCCTTCATATTGATAATGGGTCAAATACATAAAACTGATCTTAAACTTACAACTCGCCTTTTCAAACAAAATTTAAGCTTGAACTCACAAGTTTGTTCGTAAAAGTATAATTGTAGTTTGAACACATTTTTATGCATTCAACTAAGTATCTAGTAATATCATGGATTCATATTCTTAATTATTATGGTGTTATGTCATATATTGTTTTTGACAGTTAAAATAAATATTTCATTCAAGCATTTTTACAAAAATTATTTTTAATAAAAAGTTTTATAAAAATACTATGTAAATTTTTTATGTGAAATATGTCAAACTACTGCCTACAAAAATTACTATTGACAATTAAGTGTCAATTTCAATCCGAACATAGTGTGCGGTTATTACACAAAATCAAAAAAATGAGACTTGAAATCATGTGTTAATTGCGATTAATAGGTATAAAAATAATTTATATATTCAGAATTTCTAGGACACAAAAATCGTAGTAAAATAGTATCAAATTTGAAGTATTAATTCTAAATTTAATTTCCAAACAAATTAGTAGCGCAGTAGATTTCACCAAATAACTTATTAAAACCTTCTAACAAGCATATTGTGAAATGTGTTGTAAAACCTCTGGTTATTTCTAACAAGCATATTGTGAATTATATTATGATATAAAAAGCAAATTTAAAATATAAATAATATATAATTAAACTCTTTTGTAAGATAATAACAGATGGCGCAAAAAATTATCATTTGTGTATTCATAACCTTATACAATAGTAACAGCCGAGTAATCAACGGATTAGTGAATATAACGATTAAAGAAACTGAAGCCTAGTCTAAATAGACTTGGTAAATACCCTATACTCCTTAAAATAGTGGAAAAGCAAAAAAAAAAGCAAATCTATAATAAAATATAAGCAAATTTCTGTGAATATTTAAAACCTAATTGGTATTTAATAATTTAGTTATATTACAAAAAAAAAATCAATAAACTTAACCAATAAGTCTTTTGTAAACTTATGTTTTTATAACGGCTTTCATTTCATTTATAGAATTGTAGTAAATGTCAAAGTTGTCAAAAAGTGTAACAATAATTAAATAAAAAAATCAATCTTTTTTTTACCATTGTTAATATAAAATAAAATTTGATTTAGAAAAAACAAAATAAAAACGCGATCTAATGCATAAAGACAACATCATCAATATTTGAAATTATTCAGCAGATATACAAAAATATATTAAGAATTCCAATCACTATTCATTCATTTATTTGTTTCATTTTTTTGTAATTTATTATTCAGTTAGTTAAAATGTCCACATACATACATATATAAATACTTGTACTTGAAACAACTTTATTTAAGTGTCAGAGAAAAGGTGTTTTTCTCAAAATGTTAAGGTTGTTGTTTTGGCAAATTCTTTTGGAAAATTTTCTATTTTAATTATATATTTTCCTTTAATAATTAATTTTGATTTTGGTTAAGTTTTTGACATGTTAAAAATACACTTACTGTCATACTGTAGTAAGGGAACTTTAGCTGAATAGTAAGAGAACAATTATAGCAGAACCTTTGCTGAAGGAATAGAACAGTGCAATTTTAGTAGCAAAATTGTTTTTAAAGTCTGCCGACTTTTGTCTAACTGATTACATTACATCAGCTTCATAAGGTTTGACAAGACCATGAGTCTGACAGAGAGTTTTGATGTCTGTCAGATTTAAGATGAAATTTCAATAGCATTCAACATTCCGATATCAGCATAATCTTTATTTAGCTATATTATATTGCAAAATTTGAATACTACATTTTTTTAAGCGCCAACTGTTCAACTGTTGGGTTAATAAAGCTGTCTGTACGAACTAGAGGAACAGGGAGAACATATTATATTCTTATTATTAGAGTTGATCTTCACATATTATTTAAATTTGAGATAGTACAAGATCTTTTAACATGTTACGATCTTCTTAGGTTCCCGATAGACGTATTCGTTTTTATTATTTATTATAAAAATTTTATATTTGTATTTCTGTAACTGCGAGTTATATTATCCAGTTAAATAATTTGTATTTGTTGATATTATTATAATAATGTATTTTTATTTTAACTATTAATTATTGGTTATGCCATTAATTCGAACCCAATGGCAAATTATAGCTGATTTGATTCTGAAAAAATTAATAGTCGAACAGAGGCATTTCAGGTGAAAGGTCAGCAATCTACATAAATTGTGTGTCATTCTGCCGTTAATATCAAAAATAGTTGAACAGCACGCGAAAAGTAAGTTATACACTAAAAGCCTTTATTATTAATAATGTGGCTAGGTTTTTTACTTGAGCATTAATAGTTTTGTTATACCTTTCAATTTTACTGAAAAATTAAATCTCAAATTTTGTTTCTTACAACTAAAAATTTTTTTGAAATTTTCAAACTTTGAAAACGAAAAATAATTTTTATATACCGTTATTATACTGTTCTTTATGTTCTAAATTTAAAAAATTTATTTTAATTAAATTGAAATGAAAACAATAATATTTTTATATCTATAGATAAACTTTACAATTTAATTAAAATTGATTCAAATTTTATTTTTAAAAATTTTTAATTCTTTCAACAGAACTATTTATACCCGTCAAAAGGATATACTAAATTTGCCATTACGTTGGTGACGCAGGGAGAAGGGGGGTTAGATATAAACTCAAGTGTATGGATCGGATCAGAAAAATTGAGCTATGTATATCCATCTGTCTGTCCGTGTGCACGATAACTCAAAAAGCAAACTAGCTAGGATTTTAAAATTTTCACAAATTCCTTTTTTTTTTGCAATAGCCGTCATCACTATTTAAATCCAGCCATTTGGTTCTAAAGGTTCGAATACCTGCCATACAACTTCTTTATACCCGTGCATACATATATGAACATCGGGTATATTAAAATTACTCCTCCGTTTGTAACGCATCGAAATATAAGAGCTAGATATAGTGTCAAGGGTACGTATTTCGATACATCGAAAAGTGAATCGATCTAGCTGTGTGTCCGTCCGTCCGTCAGCACGATAACTCAAAACCTATAAGAGCTAGAGTTCTGAAACTTTCACAAAGTAATTTTTAGACAATTTGTAGGTTCCCTATTGTTTTTGGTTAAAATCGGAGAAAGGCTTCGGGGAGCTGCCATACAACTTTTTTGCACCAATTTGAATTTCTTCAAAACTAACTATACTACGGGGATAAAAATTACACACGGTTAGTTTTATAATGACTCCGGCAATTATATGAAGTTTCAAAATGTTAGGGCCCCATTTTCGGGGGGCTGCCATACAACTTCTTTGCACTAATATGAATTTCTTCAAAACTAATTGTACTACGGGGATAAAAATTACACACGGTTAGTTTTATAATGACTCCGGCACTTATATGAAGTTTCAAAATGTTAGGGCCCCATTTTCGGGGGGCCGCCATACAACTTATTTGCACCAGTATGAATTTCTTCAAAACTAATTATACTACGACGATAAAAATTACACACGGTTATTTATATAATGAATCGAGCACTTATATGAAGTTTCAAAATGTTAGGGCCCCATTTTGGGGGGGCTGCCATACAAAGTTTTCGATTCAATAACTGCGAATCTAATGAAGCTACAAGGTTAAAATTAAAATTGGACAGGTAAAGTAATAGGGCAAGTTAGTTGGCAAAGTTGGACATCACTCGGACCATCGGAATTTTAGGGTGGGCCATTTTTTTTTTTTTTTGTTTTTTTTTTATTTTTTTTTTTTTTTAAGCTAAAGTTATGGGACAATGAATGAAAATTTTGTTTTATGTTTTGTGATCTTTTTTTTTTTGTTTTACGTCAAAATTATGGAGTAATGAGTTAAATGTATAAGGGAAGTATATTACGGTTTATTTTATACACCATAGTGGGTATGCACGGGTATCTAAAAGTTGACAAGGGCAACTATAATCTTCCTCGTTTTTATATATATATGAGCATTACACTACACCTAATAAAGCTGTACGTTTAAAATTTTGCCAAAAGTAATTAACCGATATGATATGATATAATGTATATGTTACGGTCATACAGGTATCCCAGAGTTGACACAATCTACTCTACTACACTTTTCCTTGTTTTATTTGTTTTTCTTCTATTTAAAAATCTTTTTTACCTTTCAATATTTTCACAGTCATTCATTTAGATTTGATATACAATGAAGTAATTATGTTAATTGAAAAATGAAATGAAAATGTAAAAAAAATCTATAGATTAAAAAAAAAAGAAGATGAAATAAGATACACAATCTTAAAAATTTGTTTTTGAGTTAAATAAAAATACTCTTACCCTGACTAACACTATGTGTATATATTATATATATTTTATTTTAATTACCTTGATACTGACTATGTCTTTGTTTCATAAAGTAATTAAAATTACTAAAATTACTCATTTTCTACCTTTCGAAATTCTAAAAAATTGATACAAACACACTTTTACTAAAAATAACTGGTAATATTTTATGAGTCGGAATTGAATTCGGTATTAAATTTTTTACAAAAATTAAGGTTTTATGAAAGCTCTTATAAAATGTCTATTATAATATTATGAAGTTTAAATTTAATTGTAAATTTAAAATTTCAAATATTGGAAGGAGTTAATCATGATTAGGGTCTCAATTAATATTAAAATTTTTTTATTAAATTGCTTATAGCAGAAAATAAATTATATTAGACATTTAAAAAATATTTTAAATTGAATAGAATTTTTAGATACAAGAAGTTAATAAGGGTTGACTTAATAAAGATTCGATAAATACCAAAAAATTTAATACGTTTCTCTAATAGGCTAAAGGTTAAGGCTAAAATTATAGAAAATTTAAATTTATGCCACGTTAGTTTAATAATAATCAAAATTTTTAATTGAATCCATTACATGGTACAGGGCTAACCAGCTTGATTGCACCAAAAGAAATTTAATATAGGTGTTATTTGAATTATTCCTAATTAATTATGTACACTTACAATTATAACGTAAGCTAGTAACTAGACCTTACAATATCTATAAGAATATTTTAGATTCCAATTAATACAATTTTTTATACATTGAAGCAATTTCATATTAAAGCTTAAAGTTATATTTGTATCTGTGAATTATATTATTAAACTAAATTTTTTATTTATATTTTGTATTTTTTTTGTATATTATAATAACACTTTTGTTAATATAAATAAATATTAATTACTTGTAAATGCAATTTATTTGAATCCAATGGCAAATACTGAGGGATTAAAGTTTTGAGAAGTTGAATATGAGATCGGTACTCTAACTACTGTGCGAATAATAATAATAAACCTTCTTTATAATTCCTAATATTTTTCACATACCAAGGCAAAACCCTGTAATAAAATACATTCTTCCTCAAACTTTTTCTTACCTATATTCTGGGTAATTTTAATTAATATTCCAATATTAAACAACAATGATTTCCAACAATTTTCCAATTATTTTAAAATTTCATAATATAATTTTTAGTTGGTATGCATTAGGATTTTATCGTAAAGGTTTTTTAATTCATTATAGAGAATGTAGAACAGTAATTGAAATAAAGATACTCATACATTTTTGGATTCCCTTTTATGCATTTATAATTAAAAAAAAACAAGTTTCAGAAGTACATAAAATTAGAAGTTTTGGTTTGATTATATCTTTTCCAAAGTAATTAGTAAATATTTCACAATCCTTACCCTTTAAAATTCAAAAGAGAATGAGTTGTACTTATATGATAAAATAATATTCGGAAAAAGTTGAAGAATTATAATTAACAATTTTATAAAGAAATTTGATTAGAAGTAAAAATAACGTAACATAAAACTAAGTCGTTGAAAAAATCAGTAGATAAAAATCTGACGTTTTAAGGTTAGGAAATTTTCTAAAAAATTAAAATATATTATTTTCTTTTTTAAGTGCTAACTGTTCATCTGTTAGGCTAATAAGCTAGTCTATACCATAGATACATGTTGGAACAGGGTGTCGTATTATATTGTAAACTCGAGCCTTTCGCATGACAGGTTTGCACTCTAAGCACATTGCCACCTAGCCGCTATAAAATATAATATTTAGGATCAGAGTTATCATATTGTCCGGGTGATGAACATTTCCAGCTAAGATTGATGGATATATAACAGAATTGCTTTTAATCTTAAGAGAAAAAATATGCATTAGATCAAGCAATACTTTGACAACTGACAGCTGAACATTGTAAAGATAATGATGTATGGAGAATGTTTGATAGTTTTGATTTAATTAGGATAATAAGAATTACTATATAATTCTCTCTAGGCCCACTGAGAAACGGACAGACTGATAAACAGGTAAATTAATTTATTTTTAAACGCTGGTCGAATGCATGGGCTAGTGTCTGTATGGTCTAGCTAGATCAATGCGTTACAAACAAAGTAGTAATTTTAAAATACCTGTAATTGGTTTTCGCATGTTTATAAATACAAATCAGAATTTAAAAACGATTTTTCAAAATATTTTGCATGGGTACTCTAAGAATACATTCATATAAACAGACTGCTTCAGAACTAAGTGTGCAGTTATATAACATTGGCTGACCATTGCTTAAAAATTGAACATTCTTGAAAACACTATTAGAATTTAAATGTTTATTCATTTATTTGATTGGATATATAAATTTAAATTAAATGGCAACTGTTTGCTCCTTTTGGAAAAAATTTAAAGTCTTACCAAACTATAATTAGGCAGCAGAAATTTGCTTTATTTATTAGATTCTTCAATATTTATAATTTATAAATGTACCTATCAGTTCATTTATGTTTTGAAATTAATAAATATCGAAACTTCAGAATATTATTTTTTAATAAAATAAATTCAATCATCCTGAACATTATCAAGCCAAGGACCTACAACTAAATATTCTTATAATGAAGAGAATAAAATAGTGTTGCCAATATACATAAACTAAAAATAGAAAAGCCACCTACAATTTATGTACCCAAATACACAAAAATTTTCTTCTATTATATTTGTATAGGCATTGACATCCAAACATAACACATATATAATATATATATATATATAATATTCTTATAATGAATCAATATATATATATATATATTTTTTAATATTTAAATTAGAAATAAACATCACCTTGTTATCAATAAAAGTAACGTAATCAACCGCAAATAACTGTTTTTTTAGCGATAAAAAATAATTACCCGCATACGGAGCCGTAATATTTTTGCATTGATATACACTTATACATTTACACATATTTAAACACAGAATAAAATCAATTAAATTTATTATAAGTTAATATTAAGCAATCTAGATGTTTTTAAATATATTTTGAAATTGAAAGATAATCTATTTAATTCACTATGTTAATCTTTATGTCATTTATTTTTAAAACGGTTTTATCGGAATATCACTAAAATAACTGTAAAACACAATTTCAGATTTTTCCAATTAAATTTGAACTGATGTGATTTTTTTTTTATTTTTTCACAAATTGTTATTTGTTTTCGCGATTGATTTTTTATATTTGCAAACTCTTATCAATGATTTTTTTAAAACTGAGAATTTTTATGTGTATATTTAAAGTTTTATTGTTAATTGTTATTTTTTTATTAAAATGCGAACCTTTAAATTTAATAATTTTTCTCATAAAAAAAAACTATAAAATTTGAAACTTTAATTAAAAAAAAAAATTTTTTAATTTAAATTTTATTGAAAATTTTATTGTATACTGTTAAGTTTTTAAATTAATTTACTGATATAAATGTGTGGATATTGGAAAAATATTTTTTGAAATTTAATGTGTATGCACAATTTAAAAAGCCATACGTATAGGGTTTTGTCAGGGTGCTTCAGAATTGTTTGTGATTTTGTAAAAACCATATTTTATCAACAGAGATTTTGTAGAAGCAAATTTTGGTAAGTAAGATTTCGAAAGGAGTTTACCTATTTCAAAATGTATTGGAGAGCCGCTTTGATCATCGATATGGCTTTGTTTCTAGAGGTATATTAATTTTAGTATGGTGTTTCAAATACCGTAAGGAAACAAGCTAGATATAAAAAAGTGCATTTATTGTTGTTCAGTGTCAAATCCTGGGCCTATTAAACAATGCCCAATTTTCAGTCCCCATACATTCTCCCGATAACTCACATTGGTAAAATCGGACCATGGGTTCAGGATAAGCCAGGGATTAAAGAGCATTTCTCTGATAAGAGTGCTCAACTGTGTTTCCTTTAAGTTCCAGACAATTAATAATAAATTGAAGTTCGCTTTCGGGCAGCTTCCACCCTTCTTTTAGTATCAAACGTGCCGCCTAATGTCAAATAGCTGCAACATCCATCTTAATACCATCATACGTATCTAAGGGTGTGTTTGTGTTGGAGCTGCGATAAGTGATAAGAGCGTCGATGAGAGCATCGATAAGAGCACAGAAAAAGCTATGCTCTTGTACAGTATTTATATTGGAGCTTCGATAAAAACGATGTAGTATAAAAAAATAATATTATTTGTGAATGTTTTAGATTTATCTGGTATTATTTTAAAAAAAAAAAGAAAAACAAAATTAAATTAAAAAAACTTTTAAGAATTAAAAATAATAATGAAGCTATAATTATGCTAAAATATTGTTTATTTATTGGAAGGTGTAAGTAATAATAAAAATATATAACGTTGAAAAAAAATAAAATCGTATTTTTTAAAAGGTTATTTTATAATTATAAAAAATAAAACACAGAATTATTTTATCAACAATAAAAAGAATTTTTATTTTATTGTATTATAAAATGTATAATTGCACCTGCCCGAGATTTTGTATTAAAGAAAAAATTTTAATTTTTAATTTAAATAATAAACGAGAGCAAATCAATTATTTACTCATTTTAATCATCGATAAGAGCGTAGAAAACTGAATATAGAGTTTTCTATGCTCTTATCATTTATCGATGATCAAAGTGATGCTCCAACATAAACACCTCTATTTAAATTATGTATTTAGTTTTCTACGCTATGCTCTTATCGACGCTCTTATTATTTATCGCAGCTCCAACATAAACGCACCCTAAGATATAGACTCTAATAGACTAGAGTAGACTAGATTTACGGGTTCGTTGAAAACAAATTTTTCCTTTTACTATTTTTATTCGCATACACATAAAAGTATTTGTGCAGTGTGACTTAGCCGCTTACGTAATTATTAAACACCATGTATTTGTACATATGTTGCTTAGTCGTACAGTTATTTGTTGAACACCTTGTTTTCAAATTTTTTTTTGTAATTTGTATATTATATCATAAAACTCTGTTTTATATTAATTTACATATTTTGTAAAATGGTTTACAAGTATAATCTGTAAATCCTTTAAAGGAAACCTTAAAAACGAGGAAGAGTGCAGTATAGGAGAGTATGTCAATTTTGGGATACCCGTATGACCGTATTATAGATTTGGCAAAATTTTAAATACACAACTTATTAAGATTTTAGTTATAAATAAAAGAAAATATAAGTTAAAAGGCAGCTCTTTGAACCTCTTTCACTACACCGGCTACATTTTATTCAGATGTTGGTCATTAAAGGTAACTATTATGGTTAATATTTCAAATACCCAGCTTTACCACGTATAAAGTTATTTTCATATAAAAAAAAGTTGTATGACAGTTAGTCGCACTCGTGGAGTAAAATGTCTGAAATTCAATAACGATGACGGCTATTGCATAAAAATGAATTTGTGAAAATTTCAAAATCCTACCTTCTTTATTTTTTAAGTAATAGTGTAAACGGACGGACGGACATACATAGCTACATCGATTTACTTTTCGATTCTGATTCGATCCATATATTTGAGTCTATATCTACCCCCCCTCCATATCTGCGTCGCAAACGTAATGGCAAATTTAGTATACCCTTTTGACTTATAGTCATACGGTTATAAAAATTTAAAAAAAACTTGCTTAAATCGAATTGAAAAAATAAGAATCATCGCTTCTCATAAAAAGTTTATCTTGAAATTAAATATTCAATAAAATAAATATAAAATTCACAAATCCATTTTTATAAAAAAGTTTCTGGTGTATTTAATGTCACGCAACTTTTTTTTTTATTTAAAGACATTTTTTTTTGTTTCATATATGCATAAATTATTAATGAAAAATATATATATATATATATATATATTTATTTATAGAGATTATACATATTTATTACATATATATTTTTTTTTATAGCTTTACATAAAATTCCTAAGATTAAAGGATATTAAAAGATGTTGAAAGGATATTCGATTTTTTTTTTGTATTTCAATAGTATTGTATATGTATATGTATGTGAGTACATATTTATAAAATAATGATAATGTATAGGGACCTTTTAAAGTTTATTTATTATTTCCTTTGTTAAAAAGAAACTTTGATCAATTATTTGTTTAATAAGTACTCAACAAAATTAGAAATTGCTAATATATAATTTATTTTAGATCTACTGAGGAAGGGAAGCTCTAGAATGGAGACGAGACCAACTGAAGAAAAACCTGGAGACAAACATTATCAAAAGAGCTGACTTTAATTGGGAAAACATGAAAGGAAGTGAATAACTGCTCCAAATAGAGTCGGATGGAAACACCTATTAAATATCCTACGCTTCGGCAAAATATTGACCTACCATCAAATTCTGATACAAACATCTTGACCTGAAATATGTCGATCACGCGTAGGTTTTTTACTTAATTAACCCATTGCGGTACAAAAACTTATAGTTTGGCTCAACAGACCAAGTTATTGATTTAAACTCTTTTATATGTGTGTATATACACCATACACAAAACGTATTTGTGTTCAAAGAAAAAGTTTAGATTTGCTAACCCATTGCGGTAAAAAAAATTTTTTAAACCATTTAAAGTGTTTTCGGAGTTATTTAATAACGGTTTATAGAGATTATCGAGAGTTTTAATAAGTTAATTATTATTACCTATCTATAATCAATTACTTAACTAAATTTACCCTAACCCCAGATAATGCTAAACTTTTTATTAATTCAATAATCTTGTACGTATACTATCAGTCAATGATAAGTACAAGTGGGTTAATTATAATATGATATGTATATATTTAATGAAAAATATTTTTAATATATTAAATGTCAGGAAAATTTCCCTTTTTATTTATCCACCCATATTAGTTGCAGAAATTTTTATTAACTCTAATTACCTGTCACTTAATTGAACCTTTTGAGTAAACAAAAAATATACATATTTCACTCATACTAGAAAGTATCTCTAGTTACTTCCATGTTTCAAAAACAAAAATTAAAAATAGAAAAAAAAAACTATACTTGTGTAAAAAATATTTAAAAACTTATACTGGGTTTTGATGATTGCGTAGGTTTTCGAATAATTAAAGAACTTGAAGAGTAAACAATTAAGTGAATGTGTGGGTATTATTTGCTATACTACAGCTTTAAATTAAATTTAAATAAAAAGTATTTTAGTATATATATTATATAAAATCATTAATTACTAAAATAAAGATATTATAATTAAAATTTGTATGTTGAAAAATGGTTTTTTAATATTTTCTAAATAAAGTCTGGAGTATCTACAAAACTTTCTAAATAAATGGTACAAATTCCATCAGAAGTAATCTGAGTCCTCAATTTTCAATTTGATTTTCTCAATTTTCATTACAATTTTTCCAATATTTCGTTTAAAATATTTTTTCATCTATAGATATAGTTACATACCGTTTGGGTATTATCAGATTTCATATATCTTGATCTCCGAGGTATGATTAATTTCATATGGTTTCTGGGTTTAGGGAAATGATTAAAAATGTTCACTAAGAGTGAACAACCGACTGGGAGTTCAATAAAATTTTGCGCAAAAATATATTATTTTAATTTTTTTTTTCAAACAGGTGAGAATCCTTAAAAGGCAGCTATAAAAGCAAAATAGTAAGATACTCCTACCGGAAAAACCCACCTAACTTCGCAATGAGAGTAGTTGAATAAATATTGCTAATCCAGTGGCAATAGAATCAAACTGGCAAAAATGACTTTCGGAAGGTTTCGGTGTATATGGTGGCAGACACACATTGCTAGGTTCACTAAATTAAGGATATGCGATGAACATGTGAAATCGATATTACTAGAAGAATTAAGAATACCGAGTTATGAAAGATGACTACATCAGAACCTAAAAAATGTTCAAATAGAAGACAAAAATGGTTTTTTCTTTTATGTTACCTGGATTTTAATGAAACCATGCAATGCTTGTTGAAAATCTAAATTAAATTAAAAAATAACCTTTTATTATTTCACTTGAACGATATTAGAGAGTTGTCAGATCTAATATAATTTTTTTAGACATTTTTATTATCAGTCAACTTAATTATTTATAGTTATATAAACTACACACATACATACATTTTACATATAATCTTATATAATTTATAGAACTCGAATTTAAGGCAGGTTTTTTTGAGAAAATTTTGCCCAGTATTCTTAATTTTAGAAAGAGAGGTATATACTATAGGATAGGAGAGAATAGGAGAGAAAGAGCAAAATGATTAAATTTATAATAAAATTTTTTTATATGTTAATTTTAATCAATTGCAAATAATTTTAAATAAAAATTCGTTCATCAAACCATAATTTAAATTTTTTTTTTGTTTGTTAACATTCTCTTGTTTGTTTACAAAATTCAAATGTCATGTATCCATAAAAATATGTATTAGTATGCAAAAAATTTTTGTGTAGAATACACGTTTTTTCTGCATGTAGTAGCAACTTTATAGGAAAAAGAATTTAGAGAACATCTTTTTGCCAAGGATTATGGTAACTCTCTCAATACTTGTCTAAGGATTATGGATGACTCTCCCATTAATTTATCTTTGTCACACGAATAGTATTTTTATATATTCTGCCTATGCTCTAACTTTTGCCCAGTAAATTGTTGTAATAAAAATTAGCCTTTAATCTCAATTTTAACTCTAGTTGTTTATTGGATCGGATATTGTCCTGTAACAGTAAATTGAATTAAGAAAAATACTATTTCAAAATAATAGAAAAATAATATTTCAAAATAATTTAATTCGTAATCGTTTTGCTTTTCAGAAATTCTAAAAATAATTACTGACAAATTTTTTTTACCAAACTGTCATTTCATTACTATATAATTATCTTTACTACATATTTTCAAAACCATTACTTCTAGTCTACATCTAAAATGTTATCACGAGATTATGATGCTTGTGTTGTGGATATTCTATATTTCTATTATATTTAAAAAAATATGGAATTTTTTCTGACATGACTACCATCATCCGGCTTTAAATATAAGATAAATAATGAGTTTTTAATTAGAGGAACTTTATTTTGAATTGAATACATAATATTCTTATGTACTAAATATAAAAATATAATTTTATATAGGATTATTAGTTATATATAAGGTATAACAAAAAAACTTTTTTCTCTCATAAATTATTCTATTCGATTAAATTTATATGTACATATATATATAATGGGTTTATATATTTATTCGTACATAGTTATCCTATTAACACACAATTTGAACTCTGACGTTTTAGTTCATTTTTTATGAGTATATAAGTCTAATAATATATAAAAGACGAGGAAGAGTGTAGTAGAGTAGACTGTGTCAACTCTGGGATACCCGTATGACCGTAACATATACATTATATCATCCGGTTAATTACTTTTGGCTTTATTAAGTGTAGTGGAATACTCATATAAAATAAAGAGTTGTATGGCAGCTACTCGAACCCTCTGTCGTAGACCAACCAAATTTTGCAGAAACTTTGGCCATTACACTAAACAATTTTTGGCAAAAATTCAGACACCCAGCTTCATTAGGTGGAGAGTAATGCTCATATAAAATAAGGAGTTGTATGGCAGCTACTCGAACCCTCTGCAGCAGACCAACCAAATTTTGCAGAAACTTTGGCCATTACACTAAACAATTGTTGGCAAAAATTCAGACACCCAGCTTCATTAGGTGGAGAGTAATGCTCATATAAAATAAAAAGTTGTATGGCATCTACTCGAACCCACTAGACCAACCAAATTTTGCAGAAACTTTGGCCATAAAACTAAACTACTTTTGGCAAAATTTCAGATACGCAGCTGTAATAGGTACAGAGTAATGCTCATATAAAAAAAGAAGTTGTATGACAGCTACCCGAACCCATGGACCAAAATGGCTGGATTTAAATAGCGATGACGGCTATTGCAAAAAAACGAATTTGCGAAAATTTCAAGATCCTAGCTCCTTTAGTTTTTGAGTTATCGTGCGGACGGACAGACGGACGGACGGACGGACAGACGGACGGACAGACGGACGGACGGACGGACAGACGGACGGACAGACGGACGGACATACATAGCTAAATCGATTTATTTTTCGATTCTGATCCGATCCATACACTTGAGTCTATATCTACCCCCCCTCCTTCTCTGCGTCACAAACGTAATGGCAAATTTATTATACCCTTTGACTATATAGTCATACGGGTATAAAAATATAAAACAAAAGTATATATATATACTAACATATTATATATTTTTACGAAATTACTATATTTATATAAGTTATATAATTTATTTTTTAATAGAACGCGTATAGAGTAATTTAACGTAAAAATAACGGTGTTTTTTTACTTTTTGTAATCGAATGAAAATAGAAGTTCAGATTAACTTAATACAATGATTAATTCGCTTAGTTGTAAGTACTGTTATAATTAATTAAGTATGCAAAATTTTCAAACTTATAATCTGAGTTCAGCAGTTACGACCCCATACATATAAATTTTTGCACTTTTATAGAAAAAACAAATTGTCTATGTATAAATAATTTAAAATCCTGATTATTCAGTACTGAAAAAGGATTTAATAAGTATAGCTGATTGAAAGTGAAGAACTTTCAATGTATTAGAGCAAAAGTGATGAATTTTTACCCAGCATCCCTATTAATTTCAGTAGAAAGAAGTACTATCATTCAGTAGTACTCCAGTACTTTTTCTGGCTTATGTCACATGTGTTAAACAAGAACCTCCCAAATGAACATCTGCACTTTGATTGAAATTTAACTGAGCAAAATTTGAAGATGATATTACGAAGTTGCTATATTTCTTTAAGATAATACCAATTATAGCAAACTTTCAAAATATGTGGAAAAATGGTTCTTATTTCTTAATTCTGTCAGTTTAGTCTTCTGTTAACAAAATAAATATGATTCTTTTAAGAGTATAAGGCATTGAAGAGTCATTTAGAGTAATTTTACTGTCGACTGCCGTTGCACTGAACTGTACGGTTACAAAAGCTGAATATTCGCTATTTTTAAACATCTGCAATTTGAATACCTTCGCACACTTCTAGGCGTAAATAACAAAAATTTAAGCTCTAACATATAGTTAACATAAATTGTCTTCCGTAATCTTTCAGAACACTAATATTTTTTTTTGATTGATCAATGTAAATCCAGTAATATGAATCTTTAAATATTCCTCTTTTAATTTTCAACACTCTCATTAAATATATCCAATAAAGAATGTCATCATATCGCATTACCCATTTGCGAATATATTAATTTAAAAAAAATTTTTTTTTTGAATATTATATAGTGGGATTTCAATTACCGCAGTTCGAACATCAATAATCCTAAACTTATCATAATAAACAATTTTATTTCCTACGACAGTTCGTATACACGGATCATAAAACGGAAGAAATCCCAAAAACGTTCCAAAATGACATTGCCTGTCATTACTTTAATTATAAAAAGTGAAACCATGAATACTATGACTTGCTGAATAAATGACTGATTATTTAGTGTACAGTTAAAATTTTGCCATTCACAATCACAATTTACAATTATTTAAATATCATATGAGCTATAAAAATTTCAGAATACTGAATTGCCATGTATATACCGATTATATTCTATATGAAAAAGAATAATAAACTACAACTATACAAAAAAAAAAAAAAAATTACCAAAATACATTAATGTAAATTGACATAAAAAAACAAAACTTATTTCCCAAGTCTATCATTATATAGAATTCATAAATTCCCTAATATGTTACGAAAAATTTTCAAATAATAATTGTATATTTTGTATTAAATAGTATTGTTATTATAATAGTAAAAATATATTTTATATTTATTACACATATACATACACATATAATACAAAAAATCTATAAAAGATTTGATATTATTTTAAGCTATTTACATTTACATATATATAGCTTCTAAATAAATAAACGATCAGTTTTAAATATTGTGAATGTGTCCTTTTAGCAAATTATAGAATAGAAACTGTTGTGATAATAATAACAATGAATTATGTAAATTTAATTGATCAAATACTGTACCACTTAACTTAAGAAGCTTTTGCTTTTTTTTTCAAGTTTATGTATTATGACGTATACATCAATTTTATGGGCAAGTAATCTGGAATAGATTTAATATATTGTGAATAGCCTAATTTTATAATGGAAATAGTTAATTTTTACTTCAAGAGGAAGTATTTCCACTAGAAGTGCAAGTATTTCTTTTTTATGTGCAAGTTTTAATTTTCAAATTAAAAGATTAAGGTAATGATTGGGAATACAAGAATATCACTTATGAGAAGTAGAAATCAGAATTAGAAAAAGTAGGTGTAAATAAAGGTCTCACAGATTCAAATGCATCCCCAAGATGTTTTTGTTGTTTATCCAATTAGTATAGCTTTTGATTTTTTAAAAACTGTTGCAATGTTGGTGTATAGTTGGATATGAAAAGCAAAACTAGTTCAGGAACTAGTATTCTAAAATTTTCGTAGATTCATTTTTGTATAAAAGACATCTTTGCTATTGAAGTTAGGACCGGGTCTGATCAACAGTTTCGAGTAGCTGCCTTACAACTTAGTTTTTTTATGAAAATAATTTTATACTTAATAAAGCTGGGTCCTTGAAATTTTGCCAAAAGTGGTTTAGTTTCATGGGCAAAATTTCCGTAAAATTTGATCTAGTGTAGAGGATTCGGAAAGTTACTATACAACTTCTTTTATGATATGAGAATAATAAAGTAGATGCAGTGAGGAGGTTCCAATATAAACTAAGAGTCTATAATAAATTGTGTATCTATATATAACTAGAGTTGACAGAATCTACTCTACAATCTCCCTTTTTGTTTTATTCATAATTTCGATTTTCATATTTTATTGGCGTTTAGGGTCCAAGTCTTTTTTGAGGTACACTCCGGTTTTCCAATTAAGTTTAAATGGTTTTTTATTTAAATTCTGTTAATTCTAATCGGTTTAATCAATTCTCCTTGAATCGTTTCTTAATATTAATTATTTTTAATGGAAACTGGTATTAATCGATCTACAATTTTTTTTAGTCCACAAAATTTATAAGTTTTTCGTTTTATATCACTGAATTATTATTAGACAACAGTGGAGTCGAGCTTGTGCACAGTTATACTAAAGGATGTTTTTTTTTTTTAATTTTAAATACTTTGTTATATTTAAATTCCGCATGTACATCATCTACGTCATGTATCATTACATTACATTGAATTTTATAAAATATATATATTTAGTTAATTTATACCATAAAATTTATAGTATCATATGGTGACGTGAATTTACGTCCAAGGATTTAAAGTCAATTGATTTTAATTACAAAAATATGGAAAATAAAGTCAAATTGATACGAGAGATTTTGGGCCTTGGATAAGACTTGGATTCGTAATAATGGTATTCCCTTTTTATAGAATATTTATGTATGTGTATATGTTATATTCTAAATTAGGAGGGATTTTAGACTTGGATTCAAAATCAGGGTATTCCCACTTTACAGAATATTTATATATGTGTATATGTGGGATTCTAAACTAGAAAAGATTTAAGAGTTGAATTCATAAAGAGAGTTTTACGCCATTTTCAGAAGATATAAATATGTTTATGCTAGATTCTGAATTAGAATAAATTTCAGTTTTTTATTCAAAATCAAAAAAGAAATAAAGTCGAATCGGTTTTATTTCCCGGGGGATTATTTCTGATCATCACAAAAAGCATTTGAAGTAAACTATAAAACCCATACGATATAGAAACAATTATTTAAAGCCAAACAAGAAAACAAAAGGTGACGAGATCGATGGTTGACTTTAATTCCTATGCAATGAGAAATAAAGTCAACTGACTTTAATTCCTTTGATATTAATTCACGTCACCATATCATATGTATAAAGATAAAACTCACACAATGATGCAAATTACATTGTGTTCTCTGTTAAAGAATTTTCCTGTTATTATGCGTTAGTATTGGTTTATTTAAAAAAAAAAAATTATTTTAAATGATGATTTATGCAATATAATTTTTGTTTTTATTTTGATTTTATATTTTTTATAATAAAAAAATAAATGTAATTTTTTCTCTGAGATAAAAAAATAAATTTAAAAAATATCGTAAGCTTCTGAAGAAAATGTAATATCCAAAAAATTTATAATAAATGTATAATAAATTCGAATCATGTGAACTGCCATTAATTTTACTGATGACGTAAATGAAGTTTTCATACATGCATAAATGTAACAATTTTAATACATGATTTTTTCATTCAGAGTTTATCTTAAATTTTGGATACTGAAATGTGTAATAGTTATTTTTAAATTAAAATTTTAGTATCAATTAAACATAATGTATAAAGATGAGTACATAAGCTGAAGTTCAATGAATATATATATATATATATATATATATATATATATAAAAAATTGTAATAAATTTTATTATTGTAAAAATATGAAAATCTATTGTTTTTTAAAATGTATACTTTTAAAAACATTATATAAAAATAAATTGATAAAATTATAATTTATTTATTTAATCAATTCGTCATATGTTATGAATAACATTGAAATCCATACTTAGAATATAATTGCAATGCACTCAAGAAAACCTGTTAACAAGTGTCAAAATATTATGTTGGAGTTTAAATGTTAATGCTAAATAATTTTATACTAGGAAAACCCTTGTGCAACTCCACAAAGAGTCATCGTAAAGTCGTTGAGTTCAATTTTTTTTAAATATATTAATTTTTTATTTTTTTGCTTCTTTCCTTATCACCTAGCTGTAGAATAAAAGGCGTGTTTTTTAAAGAGGTTTCCTCATTAAGCCTCCTCCTCTTTGTTATTTTAAAAGTCTAAATAAATATAAAAGTGTTACAAAATAACTTCCTTATGAACTAAATTTTCAGTCACTGTTCCTTCGAAAATTTGTTCTGTTTGGGTCCTGATAAAATCCGAATTTTTTAAATCTGCAGAAATAGTCACTCGGGAAATTACAGTATACAATTGACCATGAGAAAACCAAGGTTCTGACAGAAAAAGATCTACATTTTTAAATGTTTGATCTTGTTTAATACACATTCAATAAACGTTTTTTCATAAATTTAAAAAAAATTATAATAAATTTAATTAGTATAATAATAAATTGTGAACATTAGTATCCAGTACTGATGTATAGGTGATATTAGAACTTTCATTCTAAATGTTTAAAATACAAATTGAAAAATACATGTTAAGCAATTAAATTCACTTCAGTAAATAGTCACTTGATTAAATGCGTTAGCCTTCCTGTAGTAAATACTCACTGGTTAACGCTTTCAATATTATTATTGACGGACATACAAATAATACATACACAGCTTAAAATTGAATAACTGGAAACAACATAAAAAAATATCCTTAAACTTTTCTATGTATAATGAATTTCAATTTTCTTTAGACTCTATAACCTCGTCACCTTCCAGTTGCAAGTTTTCAATTTTCATTTTCATTCGATTGCGTTTACACTGAACGCATAATTCCACTTCTTATTTTCGGTTTTATATTTTGCAAATTACCTTTCAAGGAAATAAATCTTTAATTATTTATTTTTCTAATTTTTTAAAAAACAATTTGAGGAAGGGGGACAGCAGTAGGTTGTACTTAAAGTATTACAATAACTTAATTTTCTATAGAACTTATAATATATATACTAATTAAAAGTAATTATTAAAGAATTATTAATTTGAATATTATTTTAAATTAATTGCTAACCATTTATAAACCATTATATAATTTAATATTTTAATATAACATTTTAACCTTGATTGAAATTTAATCTATTCTAAATCATAATGGGAAAAAAAGATATAATATAAAATAAAAAAAAAAACTCATTAATTAATTCGTTAACAATATTTATTTATTTATAAATATATACATTTACTGTTCATTTCTATGCTAAAATAATTAACTGCGATGGCAATACTATAAAAAGTCTTTTATTTCATAGTCAACCATTCAAATAATTCAAATAATTAATCTGATTTTTGCTTATTATATTATAAATATCTACTTTTAAAGACACAGTTATATATAATAATATATAAATAAATATTTACATAAGATTTACTTATGTACATTTAAGTACTTTAATATAGATATGATAAAATTTGAATAGAATTATAAAATAGACAAAATATAAAAAAGTAACTATACTTATATATATAAAAAAAAATAATTTATATTATGAAAATAAAAATTTAATTCATTCGAAATAAGATATATACAACATTTCTATAGTATAATATAAAGACGCACTTACACACACACACACTATATATCAATTAAAGTAATTTATAAATTAAGTATTTAATTAGAAAAAGGAGCAATTGATAAATATAATTTTTATATATTTACATACATATTATATAAATGACAGAATGTAGTAGATAAATAAAATTTACTCATATGTTTGCTATAAAGAATAAAATTAATTAAAATATTTTGTAAATAAAAACAAAAAAAAAATGTTTATATTATGAGATCTTGACTTTTTTATTTTTCAATTAATATTTGTTTAACCTTACAATCAAAATCCAAAAAAGGCACGTTCATAAAAAAATAAATACATAGTTAAATAAATAAGAAAATGAATTTCAAATAAAATTAAAATTCCCAAAAAATTGCATAATTTTAGGCGACTGTTTTTATACCCATATGACTATAGTTCAAAAGGGTATACTAAATTTATCATTACGTTTGTGACGCAGAGAAGAAGGGGGGAACTCCGTCCGTCCCCACGATAAATATAAAAAAATTAAGGAGCTAGGATTCTGATATTTTTACAAATTCTTTTTTATGCAATAGCCATAATCGCTATTGAAATCCAGCCAGTTTGCTCTACGGGTTTGAGTACCTGACATTCTTCTTTTAAATAACTTCTTTAAATGTTACTCTTTTAAGTAACTTCTTTTTAGTACATTTTCAAACATTTTTGTAAAAATGTGCCTATATAGCTTCACTCTGTCCGTCCGTTTGTCCGTCCGTATGTTTACAAAACTTTTACACCGTTTGAAATAGGGTAAATAAATTTTAACCAAAGGCAGGTATTGTAATAATTTCGTAGAAGAACTTCTTTCTCAAGCCCCAACCGTTACAGAGCGCAAGCCCCCCAAAGTTGGAAAAAGTTCTATAATTAAATTGTCATAACAACAATTCTGTTGAATGTATTTTCAATCTGAAAACGGTGAAAGAGAGCTGCTTTACAAAAGTATATATATTATATAGAGTTGCCATACGGTACTTAAATTTACCATTATGCAAAAGTCAATTTTTGCAAAATTTTTAGCCCCACATATCTTCTAAACGGTATCAGCTAGGGTCTTGAAATTGGGGAGAAGAAGAAGTTAGATCATTAGAAATTAGTAGGAGTCGGTTAATAAAATTTTTTTGTCACGTGCCCTTTTGTCAATGCATTGGGATTATATTCTAAGTACTGATTTCACTATTATTCATAATTATTTAATTGATGAAATAACTAAATTATAATATTATCATTCATTTTTATATATGTTTCTATAAAAATAAATGATAAAATACTCAGTAAGAAATCCTATATAATTTTGAAAATGTGCTTTTTAAAAACCCATGGTTTTTTTCATCACTTGTTTTATATGAGCATTAATCTATACCTATTGATATTTATATTATATTTAAATTTTTATAATATATTTATTTTTATAATGTCATATTACACATTTTTATTTTTAAATTTTATTTATCATTCAAAAAAAATTTAAAAAAAAAAATCCTGATTATATCTTACTGTAAAAATAAATCTTACTCTCACTAACCCTAATTCCTTAAAATAAAATAATAACCTAATTCCTAAAACTAATTTGTATATTATTAATATAAAAGACTATGTTTTATCTAACTTGCAAACATTTATTTTATCTAATGTAATCCTTGTAAGGGATATCTGTGCCAAATCTCAAGTTTGGGGGATTAATATTACACAGATTAAATATACTTTTTTTTTGCATGTAGCCCGTCCATTATAATAAAATAATAGGGAGACATGATTTTGGTCTTGCAAATAGCCTTCTTTATTCAATTAAATAAAATCTTCGGGTATAATGTTTTTATAATGTTCTCCTCGTTATCTATCTATATATATAAAAGCGAAAATTTGTTTATTTGTTTGTTTGTAAATAGTGAATAGACTCCTAAACTGCCCAGCCTATTTTCATGAAAATTTGTATATAGAGGTTTTTGGGTACGGAAACAAATCGTGGCCCAAAAATTTTACTCTAACGAACCGCCAAGTTGGGGCTGTGGTGCAAGTATTTAAACTTCTTTGTTCTAAATTTGAAACGGTTTGACCAATTGACTTCAAATTTTGTATACGTGATGCTCCTTGAGAATTGGATGACACTATTAACAGTTTTGGAATTTGTTAATCCATGTCGGGCCGACGGGTGGTCAAAAAAAATGTTGGGTCCAAATTTTGTCCGATTTTACGAAATTCTGATTTGGCTAAAAAGAAAGCCCCATAAAAAAATTTTGTTGAGTTGCATTAACCCATTGGGGCCCAACATTTTTTTATAGGTTTTTTCAATACTTAACTTTAAATTAAAAACGGTTTAACCGATTTTCTTCAAATTTTGTACATGTGTTCCGTTTTGAGGATGAAACTAACTCTTTTAACAGACTTGCAATTGGTTAACCCATGGCGGCCCGACGATTGACAAAAAAAAGATTTGGGAGCAAATTTGACCTCAAATGTTATATGTGTGAAGCAACTTGAAAATAAAGTTGAGTCTGTTAACAGTCGGTCCTACGATTGGTCAAAAAAATTTTTTTGGAAGTAAATTACGTCAAATTTTGGAAAGTAGCTGCAGGAAACTGCTTTCAATTACAGAAAGTTTCAAAAATTACTAGAATAATCCTAGAAAAATCCTTTTAAAAAGATTGCTTTCATACATTTTAAAATTTACATGTGTAAACCGTGTGTAATTTTTGTGTTAACTTTTTGCAGTAACATCAACTTCAATTAAACCTCCATTGAGAGGTGCAGCAACGCGCACCGGGTATTAGCCAGTGATAATATAAATGTGGGATAATAAACTATTCTCTGGAGTTTTCAATTTTCTGTCAAAATTATTTCTGATAAATTTTATTATAATATTGTCAATTCGTGTCATATTTGACTCTATGTATATCTATTTATTTGAATATATATAGTTAATATCGGGTTTAAGGTATTTATTATAAAAAAAGTGGTTGTATCCGTTTTCCTATTGTTATTGAATTGATTTAATTCATACCTAGTTTTTTTACTAAGATATAAATTCATTTTTTTCACAATTTATACTTTCTGAATTACAATTGACGATTTCTGAATTAAAATTGACGCTCCTTGAATTGGTTAATCTGAGTTACAATTGATACTTTCTGAATTAAAATTGACGATTTCTAAATTACAACTGATACTTTCTGAATTACAATTGGAAAATGTTTAGTATAACACATTTTATTTGATTATAATGATGAACTATTTTTAAAAAACCCTATCTATAAAAATAAATTAATTAAAATTTTTTTCCAAATAATTAATTAAAAAAATCCATAATGAAAAATTAATTTTTATAATTAATGTCAAACCAAACTAAAAACAATTAAAATCAATAATTTTATTCTTAATTTGAATATTTTTTTGTTTTCAAATTTTCCATATTTTCCTTATTTCAAAATATTAACAAATTTCCAACATTTTAAATGAACTTTTCAAGGTTTCCATTTTGTTTTTTATTTTGTTATTCTTTTTGAAGAGAAAATCAAAATTTTTCATATTAAATATATAAATATACCCATATATGTATAGATCGTGTAAATTTTATGTATAAAAGAGTTTTCTTTGATGACGGAACACACCAATAAAATTAACCGAGTGAAAATTATAAATAAAAAATATTCAACATTCGTTAGAATAAAATAAAATTTTGGTGAATTAATTAAAATCAAAATGACGAAGCGGTTTTCATATATTTTAACAAGATTGTTTTATTTTGATTGATTGTAATTAAGAAAAATCATCATATTTTAATGATTGATTGATTGATTGATTAGTATATAAAATGGCTTTTAGTCGGAAAATATTTTCAGAAAAGTTCAATTTAGTAAAATAATTCCGGATATTTTTATATGATTTTATGAAAAAATTTAGTAATTGTTACCCCTTTGTTTTTAATTGTGTATAGGGTGTTTCGGAAATAAAATTTGTTTACTTTAGGAGATTGTTTATGTGGTTACTATTTAAGAATTGGTAAAATTTGCATGCATTTTCGAAATTTTCTTAAAAAATTATTTAATTATGAAAAGTCACATAACTTATAAAACAGGTTTTATTATTTGAACTTTAAAGTGTTAATGTCTTGTAATTGTAGGTTTATTTAAATTTTTATTTATATAAAATGATAGAATTATCATTTAGATTATTTTCGAATTTATCTCAGTAGCTACCCTTAAATACCCTTATCCGCGAAATTAAATTCTGAACCGAAATGTTTTAAAAAAAATACTCACCGATTTTGCAGACAAATTATATAAAAAATTTAAAAATTAAAAATAAAATTTAACATTTAACTAAGTACGAAACACTGAGACTCAAATTGTTGCTGTTTTAATTTTTTATGTTTTAATATATTTATTTTTTTACCAATGATTGAATGGAAAGCTTCGAAATCCGCTTAATATTACTGTACGGGGTTCATATAGGTAGTGTCCCCTTAATATTTACCTCCTTTTTTAAAACCAAACTTTGAATGGACTTCATGTGCATATGTTTCTAGGATGGGAATTGGAAAGGGCAATCAGGGATAGGATTTGTGAATATTAGGATTAAGTTAGATCGTAATTTGGAATAATTTTTTTTTTATTTAAATATTTTATGACCTGTACTGGAACTACCTGGAAATAATTTGGAAATCAAGCCGTTTTTATTTTAGAACCAAGACGTTTAAGTACTCGCACTACTGCTCCAACTTCGCGATCCGTTTGAGCAAAATTGTTAACCAAGAAACTCTTGCTGTACACAAAAATCTTTTTATATACAAATTTCCATGAAAATCGGCTGAACATTTGGAATTATGATTAATTTTTTTAAATCATCTAGATCTCACTTGTGACTTCCCAGATATGGGTTCCTCTTTTATTTTTTAAGTTAGTTTATTTAATTATACAATGTTATTCATAATAAACAAGTCTTATTGCTAGACTGGATTGATAATTTCAAGTGCGAGTGTGATAGATTATGGTCTTAAAACTTTTATTATTAAAATTTAAATAAAATGAATACAATAGGGTGAATTAAAGTAATTAATAAACGACTAATAATTAATAAATAAAATTATTAGATTTTCAAAAATCTTTTTGTACAAACGTTTTACATCGCCAAAAGACCAAAATGCGATCAGGTTTATGAGTATCAAATTTTTTAAATAATTGTAACTTTAAGTAATTCCTTACATCCAATCATAACTCTTGCAAAAATTTTTGAGAAAAATCTTTATTTGTATATAAGTTATACATATTTTTATTTATAATATATATATGTAAATAATTATATTTTTTTCGATTTCTATTTATAATTTCTAATTTTTCAAAAAATTAAATAAATTTCCGTAAAATATTTTTAAATTAATATATTTCATACATAAATAAAGAAGTTTTTAATATATTTTTAAAAATTGATATACACCAATTAATTATACATACCAAAGTATAATATGGTATATATTGATAAATTAAAAAATTTATTAAAAATAATTTTATCCCAAAAAAAAAAAAATAACAAAAGATTTGCTGAAATGGAAGTTTTCTATGAAAATTTTCTTCTATTATTTATAAAATGATTTGAAAAACAAAACCGAAATATATTTTACATATATAATACATATATAATACTTAAATATATTATATACCTATATATAATATTTATAAAAATATATCTATAAATATAAAATGTAAATAAATCAATATTTTATTGTAAATAATATGCCTGTCTGTAATACGATGTAATTTATTTGTATATATATATATATATATATATATATATATATATATATATATATAAGTAATATATAAATATATTTTTTATACATACAATATGTGTATACTATATCTATATTTATTTTACTTATACACCTGGATAAAAATAAATATTTATAAAATATTTAAATTGTATTTAAAATATTATGTATGTTTATATATACAGATTTTCCAAATAAACAATATAAAGCAAGTTAAATAATATTGAGTCAGCTCATTGTTTTATAACTATATATATAAATATTTTTTTTTTTTGGAAATTTGACTCCTAAATTACATTGTAAAATAGAATTATTAAATAAAAATTATTAGTATATGTATATACCTACATAATACATAAAAATAAATTATATATATATTTTTTTTTTAAATTGAGAAAATATCTTTACTAAAAATACATCTTACCGATTTTTATAAATAATCAATACATAACTTTATATATATTTAATTATATTATATACATATACCTGAGCATATTTCGCTGGAAAAATGGTGAAATGGTGAAAAAATATAAATTTATAAAAGTTATACACAAAATATATCTATATTATATTATTTGAAATATATGTTCCAAACTTTTCTTATTATATGTAATGTATTGATTTCTGGGGTTTTGGAATTTTAAATATAGAGATAAAAAATTTGATAATTGACTTTTTCAAATTTCCAAAATCAGATTTGAGTGGTTTTTCAGTGGAGCAATAAAATATTATTATATTATTTAGATAAATTTTGAAAATAAATTCAATTCTAAAGTTCTAAAATCACCCTGTGAATAATCTGTGCAATAATCTACTAAATATTTCAAAGTTATAACATTCTCTAAATTGTATTAAGATTTTCTATTCTGTGAAAAAATCGTTTTAAAGCAGGTATTTTATGGCAATATCCTAACTAATAAGATTCAATATCCTAACTAAACACTCAAGAGGAATATTTGCCATTTATTAAGTTTAATCGACTAACAAAGTATGTAATATTGTTTTCTCCACTTGAGCCCGTTTAAGATTTAAGTGCTTCTTTAATTTAAGATTTAAGTTCTCTAGAAAAGAGCACTTAAACTTAAAACAAGCCTAATCATCATATTTTCAAAAGGTCTTTCAAACGTGAAGTCTGGTATTCAAACTCTGGTCAGTTTATATCTAATAAAAAAATATAATTTATGTCATAATAACACACCACATTTCAAAATGGAAACGAGGATTGTAGCTACCTGGTTCATTCATGTACTATTGTAGTACCTAATAAATAAATATATAAATAAATAAATCAAATATTTGAATACTTAAATTAAACAAATTAAAAATTAATATTTAATTACAGATTTAAATTTTTTTTACTAAGCTATTTGGTTCGTATCTATTAGATATGAATTTTCTATGATCTCCACATTTATCGTGACATTTCACATGCGGATACATTGTATATTTAAAGTGTAACATTTCTGACAGGACTATTTTAAAACAATAAAAGAAAAATCTATTGACATGTACATGCAAATATCAAATTAAAAACAAAGTACATTATATATCGTAAATATTTTCTATATATTTTGACAGCTATTTTTAACGATTGTGTTTTTTTTTTTTTTATTTTTGAACTTTTCTTTTGTCTCTTTCATTTTTTTTATTACACGCAAATGTTTAATAAAAATAATATTTTCTAACTGTTTAAACTTATTTAGTAGAAAAGTATATATAGGTACTCGTACATACAACTTTTTTTTTTTTTCATTATATTTTTCCTTCGATTTTTTTTTTTTTTTGATTAATTTTCTTTTTTCCATTCTCCAAATGACATTTTCTTGACCTCCAAATTTTATTTATATTTTATTCTCTTTTCATACTTTGCTTTAAGTTTTTATGTGAATATGTGTGAGTTTTCTGTTTTAAAAATATCAGAACACACAATATTATTAACAGAAATTTTATATATGTATTTAAACAATTATTTTCTCTCAATAATTTTTTTCTAATAGTAAATAAAATGCTTTTTCTTATGTTTTATCGAATTTTCAAATTTTCATTTTTAAAAACAATGATTTATTATTTACAAAACAAAATGTATTTCAATACATTTGTTTGTGTATTTAAATGTCAAAATGAAAATCAGAAAAAAAAAACATGGCTGCGAAGGTGTGGTTTTCTATTACAGTCCTAAGAAAACTTTTTTTTATTGTATTTTTATAAGTTTAATACTTTTCTGTTCTTGTTTTTATTATTTGTCTCTCTCTGGAAATTTGTTTTTGTATTTTATTTTATACATAAGCAGGATACTAGAATATCATTCATATAATTTTATTCAAAAATAAATAAACAATTAAGTTAAGCTTTTGATATAATATATAGAATTTTTTGTATTTAATACAATCAAATTATTTATTGTATATATAAACACTATTTCCAAAATATGTAATACATAAGAAAATGGGCGGAGTCTGAAATCCTTTTTATTATATTTTAAAACTTTTATTTAATGAAATTTTTATTCTCAATTTTTAAAAAAAAAGCTTTAATCAAAACAAAAATCCAAAGTTTTTGTAGAGGGGAACAAAGCTCTTAAAAAGGAAAAGCTTTTATTTATTATTTTATTAATTGAACATAGTTTTCCGAAAATTGAAATAGGAGCTTTTTTTTAATTATTTTTGGAGAAACCTAATTTTTTGTTTGTTAACTCAACTTCACCATTTCACCATTCATTAAGTTGAAATGGTATGTGTAGGGAAAATTAAAATTTTTTCTAGTGTGTTGAAAAGTTTTCGAAAATTAATTTTAAATAAATCGAAATTGGTGAATTCATTTTTAAAATATTATTTAAAGAAAAACGTTTTATATTAATTTTAGAATTAAATTTAATAAAATGTTTTAATTATTAATTTTTCTCATATTTGAAAAGGCGTATAATTTTTATTAAAATAATTTTTGATGCATTTCATTTTAATGAACTTATTTAGTTGGTATTTAAATATTTAGTTGGTAAGTTAAATATTATATGTGCTCGGATTTGCCAGTTATATTATAGAGGTAGTTATATTAAAAAAAAAAAAATTTAAAAATAAAATTTATATAAAATATATTAGAAATTCTTTTTATTTTCGCTTGAATTTATTTGTTTGTGTCAGTATTTTTCAATAATATTTAATATATAATTATATTATATATTTTTTTTTAAAATGTTATTTGTAGTACATATTTTCAAAAATCTATTTTGCCGGAAATACATTATTTTAAAAAGCAAAATAATTAATAATATATATTTGTAATTATGTATATATATATATATATATATATATAAGAATATATTTATTTAATAAAATTTTTAAATTATATATTTTTAAATTAATTAAAAATATTATTACAAAAATATATGCATACATATGTATACTATATTTAAGCTAATGTTGGTGGATCAACAGGATCTGTCCATTCCCAACGATCTAATGTAATACAAATTGTAGCTGATGGTTCATATGAATATCCATAAGGACATCTGATTTCGATAGCGGGTTGAAACTTTTGTTCACATTTCCAATATTTGGTGGGATCATTATTATTACGCCAATAAACACGACTTGTTTCAAAATCGGTTTTACAACCAGGACGTCCATCATGACCAGGTGTATATTTTATAACACGAGGTGAACCTTTAAATTTTTAAAACAAATGATATGAACATATATTTTCAAAATTAGAAAATTTTATATTTATATATTATATACTTTTAAATTCATTTGTTGGTTCAATCCATTTCCATAATGATGCTTCAATACATCCACCTAGTGTTTCATCAAATAATGTTCCACTTGCACAACTAATTAATTCAGCTGGCTTATTATAATCATAACATGCATAATATGTTGTTGGATCATTAATATTTCTAAAAACTATTTGTTCCAAATGTTCCAAGGTATTACAAACTGGTGGTTCATCTGATGCTGTTGGTGCACTCCATGTCAAACCAATGATGGAGGCAATTATTAAAAAGATTACTATACAAAAAAAAAAAAAAATGCAAAAAGAAGAAAAATGGCAGTTTTCAATATGAATAAATTATTTATAAAGTTTTATTTCTTACATTTCATTCTATAAGATCTGTTTTACAAAAACTATTCTACTGATTTTAAATTGATTGTAAAGTCTTTTATAATAGTTTTTTTTTTGGGAAAAATGCATTGTGTTAACTTTTAAAAGTGATTTTTTTTTTTATCGAACACTAATCAATGAATCAAATTAATGTTATAAGATATTATTTTTGATAATATATTAAACGGGGGGAAATAAAGCCTAAAGCAATAATACCTAATAAGCCTTATTTCACGCTTTTGTTGAGAAAAAAGGCTCAATTCGTCAAATTTCGTATAGATCTTATTTTTCATTCCAAAAAAAATTAAAGCCTATATGCCTTATTTCACTTTATAAATATTATATACAAATTTTATATTGGAATAATATAATAATTAAAAAGGAGCAGCATTGATTTTGAAACTAATTTTAAACCTTAAAACCTTAAACTAATCCAACCTTAAACTACTAGAGAGGATTTTAACGATTTCAAAATCGGACTTATACGCTTTTTCGAAAATAATTATTTATATATCTAAATATTTTTCCTTCTATATTCCTTATTGGTTCTTAAATCAATAACTTCAAAATCCATAACAAAAGTCAGAAAGTTAAAAGTCCCTTAGGAACTTATGATTATGGGAGTTATGACCCTGCATTTATTATTATTATATTATTTAAATTCCCAGTGGCCTTCTATCCTCCCTTTGAAGCCATTCTTTAGCCCACTCTCATCTTGAATGGAAACCACCATCTCTGCACAAGAGTGAGCGCGCCATCGAGCGAGATGCAACAGCCCTTATTTTTTCAGAACATTTTTCTTGTTTTTTTTTTATCCTTTATATATCCTCTTCCTGTTATTTTTGTCTTGCACGGTTAAGTCAGAAGTCAGATTCTGACTTAACGAAGGAATGCTAAGCTGGTTACAAAATCAGGAAATTTGGTTTTCCTAGAATATTTATCAAATATCCTGTTCAGCAATTTTTTGGTAGGTACCAATTAGACTATTGACTCAACTCAAAACGACAGAAGTCCCATAAGGGAACGGAATTCTAATCCGTGGAACATCACATCTGACACGTCTTCGGTTAGGTATATAAATGTTTACATATGAAGAAATTGGACTTCATATACAATATTTTTCCTTAATTGTTAATTTAATATTTTTATCGCAAACCTAGCTTGAGTTTCCTAACTTAATTTAATAAAATATTACCTTTATTTCGATAATAATTTTCAAAACCAGTTTTTTGTACCATTATTTTATATTTACTTAAGTTTAATAATAGGAAATGGAAATAAAAGAATTGAATTATGAAAAAATTTAAAGAATGTTATTTATTGGAATCAGAAATTATAATTAGGCTTTAATTCCATTATTTTTAAAAAATAATTAGTCTAATTTCATTTTGGATGGGAATAATATCTAATTCGAGAAATTTCACGATTTAGGTTTCATTTCCCATTCTAAAATGAAATAAGGCCTATTAGGCCTATTCCTCTAGGCCTTCTTTCCCCCAGTCATTAATGTGATTGTTTTCCTTTTTATTTTCTTTTTTTGTAGGAAAGAATTTTTTTTATCATTTGAATGATAACATTTTAAAATATGTTTTTCAGATTGTTATCGGAAATATAAATGTCTTTTATGTAAACTGATGAGAAACAATTGTTTAATCAGAATCAATTAAAACATATAAAATTATGTTCACAAATGTATTGCTGTTCCAATATTGATTTGTTTTTTGTTTTCATTGTCATATTAATCGTAATTGGTATTTTCTTTGAATTTAATCTTGAACTTATTGACTTTTGCTTGCTAGTATTTTGTTATAATTATAACCTAACCTACAGATAAATCGTTCGTAATTCGGGTACATATTGGTACACATTAATGCTGCTATACAAATGGTTTCTTAATCATTTTAAAGATGTTAAGTTTATGATTATTCTGACCAAAACTTATGGCAGTTGGTCAAAGATATTTGTATAAATTCAATTTACATATTTTTGTAAATAATTTAATGATTAAAACCATTTCGTAATGATAAAGCGAAAAATAATTGGCAGAAAAATGTGATCAAATTCAAAAATAACGTGGAGTCAATGTATGTTAACTATACAGTTGCAGTTGTATCACTTGTCTAAATATATTTGAAGTTCTGATAGAGATACCAGACACATAAAGTTAAAAATGCAGTTAAAAATATTTGAATAATTACTTGTAATGTTGTCAAATAACAAGTAATGAACTAAAACTCAGATTTTTAAAAAACGCATTTTCAAAATTACATATTGTTCCATACTATAAGGTATTGCGTAAAAAGTACATTGTAAAATAATTTTATAATAATATAAATTCAGTATTTTATTAATTTTAGAAAACATATTTGACACTTTATAAACTGTGGGCGAAAATTTTTTTAAACTCCTCATAGTTATTCCCAAGGATTTTACTTTACCAAAAGTATCTACTTTAACCCTTTGGAAGGTATAAGGGGCCAAAATTTTACAATTGAGTTTCAAATAATGATAAAAACTCTATAAGATATATATATATTTTTATCAGCTGCCGTTTGACATTTTCAAATTAAACAAAAAACCATATAGAACTTGTGTATTATCACAATTTAAATTTTGCAATTTCAGCGCACTAGCGTTTTCTATTTAAAGAATATTAATTAATTCGGAATAACGTATATGGTATATATTCATAATATATATACATATTCTGTAGAAGTATAACCTTGGTATCGTCGACATCTGCTCAGGCCTCCGCAAATGCGATATGTGCCGTGTACTGCGCGACTACTGTTGCCGTGGACGCTGTTGCGGCGGCCGTTACGAACAGTACGCGGATCACAGATTAAATAATCACACTTTTTTTTCGATTTTAAAAACATTTTGACCTTATGTCACTTTTATATATACCATTGTGAATATTTGCACTTGTTAAGCTACTTAAAGTCAATTTGATTTTATGTAGCTTTGAAAGTGACATAATGATTATTAACATTATGACATTACTAGCTAATACCCGGTGCGCGTTGCTGCGCCTCTCAATGGAGGTTTAATTAAAGTTGATGTTACTGCAAAAAGTTAACACAAAAATTACACACGGTTTACACATGTAAATTTTAAAATGTATGAAAGCAATCTTTTTAAAACGATTTTTCTAGGATTATTCTAGTAATTTTTGAAACTTTTTGTAATTCAAAGCAGTACAAACTACTTTCCAAAGTTTGACGTAATTTACTTCCAAAAAAGTTTTTTGACCAATCGTAGGACCGACTGTTAACATACTCAACTCCATTTTCAAGTTGCTTCACACATATAAAATTTGAGGTCAACCGGTCAAATTGTTTCTAATTTAGAGTTAAGTAACGAAAAATCTATAAAAGCCACTGTGCCCCATTGGGTTAACGGAATTATACTTTCTCTTTGGGCAAAGCAGTATTGCGCTAAATTGGACGTAATTTTCTTCCAAATCTTTTTTTTGTCAATCGTCGGGCCGGCGTGAGTTAACCAATTGCAAGTCTGTAAAAAGAGCTAATTTCATTCTCAAAACGGAACACATATACAAAATTTGAAGAAAATCGGTTAAACCGTTTCTAATTTAGAGTAAAGTAACCAAAAACTTTATAAAAAGCTGTTGAGTCGCAATGGGCTAATGCAACTCAATAAAATTTTTGTGTGGGCTTTCTTTTTAGCCAAAGCAGAATTTCGTAAAATCGGACCACCCGTCGGCCCGACATGGGTTAACAAATTCCAAATCTGTTAATAGTGTCAACTCAATATTCACAGGAGAGCACGTATACAAAATTTGAAGAAAATCGGTCAAACCGTTATTAATTTAGAGTTAAGTATTGAAAAAACCAAAAAAAGCTGTTGGGCCCCAATGGGTTAATGGAACTCAACAAAATTTTTTTTGGGGCTTTCTTTTAAGCCAAAGCAGAATTTCGTAAAATCGGACAAAATTTGGACCCAACATTTTTTTTGACCACCCGTCGGCCCGACATGGGTTAACAAATTCCAAAACTTTTAATAGTGTCAACTCAATTCTCAAGGAGCATCACGTATACAAAATTTGAAGTCAATTGGTAAAACCGTTTCGAATTTAGAGTAAAGTATTGAAAAAACCTATAAAAAGCTGTTGGGCCGCAATGGGTTAATGGAACTCAACAAAATTTTTTTTGGGGCTTTCTTTTAAGCCAAAGCAGAATTTCGTAAAATCGGACAAAATTTGGACCCAAAATTTTTTTTGACCACCCGTCGGCCCGACATGGGTTAACAAATTCCAAAACTGTTAATAGTGTCTACTCAATCCTCAAGGAGCATCACGTATACAAAATTTGAAGTCAATTGGTCAAACCGTTTCGAATTTAGAGTAAAGTATTGAAAAAACCTATAAAAAGCTGTTGGGCCGCAATGGGTTAATGGAACTCAACAAAATTTTTTTTGGGGCTTTCTTTAAAGCCAAAGCAGAATTTCGTAAAATCGGACAAAATTTGGACCCAAAATTGTTTTTGACCACCCGTCGGCCCGACATGGGTTAACAAATTCCAAAATTCTTAATAGTGTCTACTCAATTCTCAAAGAGCATCACGTATACAAAATTTGAAGTCAATCGGTCAAACCGTTTTCATTTTAGAACAAAGAAGTTTAAATACTTGCACCACAGCCCCAACTTGGCGGTCCGTTAGAGCAAAATTTTTGGGCCACGATTTCCTTCCGAACCCAAAAACCCCTATATACAAATTTTCATGAAAATCGGCTGGGCAGTTTAGGAGCCAACTCGCTACATACAAACAAACAAACAAACAAACAAACAAACAAACAAACAAACAAATAAACAAACTTTCCCTTTTATATATATAGATGAAGATAAATAACTCAATTTGTTTATGGTGTTTATTCAATATTTGATATTTGAATAAACACCAAAAATCAAATATTGTTTAAAATCCATTATGTACTAATCTTTGATTTAAATTAATGTTTTAAGAAAGATTAATCCTATTCATAAACTAAAATACATACTCGACATTTTAATTACCAAGATTATTAATTAATTTTAAATCGTATGTTAAATAATAAACAATTATATCACTTATAGGCACCGCAATATAAAGTCCATAATAGCCTTATGACTCATGAAAGTGTGACATATGACCATAATTGTGGAATGTTATGATATGGCCTTAACACACTCTCGAGAAAGTCATACAGCCATAATGGTCTTATGAACAACTTTATAGAAAAATAGATTGTAGTAACCGACTAATAAAATCCCTCCAAATTCAAAATCTGGCATTCATGTATGTAAATTCTGTAAAAAGCCAATATCCTGGTTTAGAATCCTTCTCTAAAATCGCCCCCAATTCAGAATGACGCATATATACATTAATGTATACATATTATGTAGAAGCTTTTAGCTCTGATATCATTCGAGTCATTCCTTCACACTTAAAGTTCGCTCACGCAGACGAATTCGTGCAGGGCCTTAGTATTCACTTAAAAGAAAAAACAACTAGCAAAAGTTTATAAAACTTCAATTTCTATATTCATAATATAAAAACTATATCAAATAAACAAAATTCAAATTTCTAAAAGCTTCAAATATTTTTGGTAACATTTATGCAAAAATTTTGTACACATTTTCATATCACAGAGTGACATTTTCATAAAAAGACAGAGATAGAGATTAACAGTTTTAAAGTGACAATAAATGAAGTGAGAAACAAAATAATACAGCACAATGATAAGGATAACTGTCCAATATTTCAATATACAATAATTTTAACTCAACTATTCAATTTAAATTAGAGCCATATTGTGACTCATGACTCAATCGAGTATGAGTTATATCACTGTCATTGAGCATTTATTTAAATTAACCTTTAACTACATGTTGGGTCAATTTATATAAGAATTAATAATAAAAATACACAATATTTTATATTTAATTTTAATTTAAATTTATAATTTATTTTTTTTTTTTGTTTAATTTATAGCACAGTAATGAGAAGATATTTTGTTAAATATTTGAAAATTACAATGTACTCGTACATATTCATTTTGCATTTCTATTCTATTGTTCCGAATATTTTAATTTTATTTAATTTACATATTAAATGTTTTAATACTATATAACAATATTTATATTATATTTATAACACTATTTTTATAAAAAAAAAAAATTTACATAGACATTTCGATTAACCTAGTGTTGGTGGATCTTCTAATGGTTCCCAAGTCCATCTTGATCCAGGTATACATCTTCTTGTACGTTGTTGAAATATGAATTCATGTTGACAGGTTCGTTCTTGAGCTGGAACACCATGAAATATACAATCCCAATATTTATAAGGATTTAAATTATTTTTCCAAAATTTTTTTATCATTTCTTCGTCTGTTTTACAGGCAGAGCGCCCATCATGTTCTTCGGTGTAACCATTAAATGCAACAATTACATTTATTAAAATTGTGAATATCAACAAAATAATATTATATTTCATTTTTTTTTTTTTGTGAATTTTATATTTTAGAAACTGTTTTTTGGAAAAACTTAATATTAACAAATTAAAATGCTTATTGACTTAAAAACCGATTTAGTAATTGCTTTTATAGATGATTTTAAATTTTAATGTTTATATTTATACTTTTATATTTATTTGATTTAATAAGATTAATATCTTGATATATAGTATATTAAATATATTTTTAGGGATGGGTTTTCTTGATAAACTAAATAGATAACAAGTAGACCATCCCGAATTCTCAGGAAATAATATTGAATTATCACATTTAAAAAAAAGCGAGAAGATTATAGTTGCCCTTGTCAACTTTTAGATTCCAATTTTTAAACCGTTATTTATTTCCCTTATGCTATTACATATATTACAAAAAAAATAAAAAAAAGTAAAATGGTTAAAAAAAAATTAACTTATGCTAGCCCATAATTTTTGTTTTAAAAAAAAAGAAGAAAAAAAACTGGAACTCCTTAAAAGTTTGTCCGAGTGATGTCCTTGTTTTTGCCAAGTAACTTGCCGTATTACTTTACCCTCCTATTTAATTTTAACCTCCTAGCTTTATTAGATTCACAGTTATCGAGTTGACAACTTCGTATGGCAGACCCCCAATGAATGAACGAAAGCCCTAACTTTTTGAAATTTCATATAAGTGCTTGAATCATTATATAACTAACCGTCAGTAATTTTCATTCTCGTAGTATAATTAGTTTTGAAGAAATTCATATTGGTGCATAAAAGTTGTATGGCAGCCTCCCGAGCCCTGATCCGATTTTAACCAAAAACAATAGGGAACCTAGAAATTGTCTAAAAATTACTTTGTGTGAATTTCAAACTCTAGCCCTTTTAGTTTTTGAGTTAAAGTGCTGACACACGGACGGATGGACGGACAGACACACTTAGCTAGATCGATTTACTTTTCGATTCTGATCCGATACGTACCCTTGACGCGTTACAAACGGAGAAGCAATTTTAATATACCCGATGTCATATATGTATGCACGGGTATAAACATTATGCTTATACTTTAAGTGGTTGATGTTTTTTTTTTCGTAAAAATTAATTTAATTTATTTAGAGATATAATATATTAAATAAGCATATATTTTAAGCCAGACATTAAGTATTATTTAACCAGCTTTAGAATTTAACTTAAAATGCATTTAAAAACGCATTTAAGAAAGATGATAGTATATTCCATCAGAGGTAGTTTGGCAATCAACAGCATTAGAAGGAAATTTTAAATTAATAAGATATAGGTTATAGCCTTTCATGAACAGAAGTCAAATTCACTAACTTCTATGTATTTTGTTTTTAAAGTATTTTGCAACTAGAGTTCTATGATATAATATTCGTTCATACAGACAACATAATATTAACAAATCGATATTTAATCAATCATAAATTTCTACATTCTACATTTTTATACCTATATTTTGCAATTACGTTTGTGACGCTGAGAAGGAGGGTGGGTAGGTAAGGACTGTAAGGTATAGATCGGATCAGAAACGAAAAGCCACACGGGTATCCCAGAGTTGACACAATCTACTCAACTACACTCTTTCTCGTGTTTAACATGTATTTCATTCATAATTTTTGTTTTACAACTAAATATATTTATGTTGCCATATTCGTTTATATTTAATGTGAAATTACCAAAAAGATAAAAACAATATTTTATTTTTGATTAAAAATTTTACAAAAAAATAAAAATATTAAAAATATTCCTATATTATATAACACTAATTGTAAAGTACAATAAAGTAAATGTAAACCTTATCTAATAAGTTAATAATGAGTAATAAATAAGTATAATACATATTTACTTTTATTAATATAAAGTAGCTGATTAAAACTTGAAATCCACTTAATATGTGTACTTTAAAATAAAAACAAGTAAGGGAAAAAAACTAACGGTTTGTAACTCCTCCCTTTTAATCATCTCAGATTCCAGGAAAATTAAGCAAAAAGGAAAATCAAAAGATATGCTGCTTAGGGCTAAAGAGACCTGTGGCAGCTATCCGAACTGTCAAATCTCTCAAATCCCTCTACTTTCATACCTATCATACCTCTCAAAAATAGAACTAAATTACAAGTTTCTTTCTTTATCAATTTCGAAAATAGGCTTATTAGGTCTCGGGACGCGAATGCTAGGTACTCAAACCACCACTTTAAATTATTTAAAAAATCAGCAACATAGTGGGAATATGAGAATACTACCTTGTAGTAAATTTCGGATTCCTTCCTTCTTAGATATTTTGAGGTGTTAGGAAGGTACCCGAACTTTCAAAAATATAGCAAAAATTGAGTTTCGAATTACGGTGATTTACATTTTAATTTTTTAATAAGGCTTATATGAAAGCAGCTGTTGTCTGGCGATTTCATAATTACACAAATTATATATATTCTTATATACTTTGTGTAATTACAATTGGAATACTGGGTTTTTTTTAACTTTGGGAGGGATTGTGTAGCTCCATAACAGAAAAAGGCAACAGAAAAAAATAATTCTATTTTTATCTCTATTTATATATATATTTTATATATTTGTTCTATATTTATTTAATTTCCTGATCTATTAAAAATTTAGTAGAATTTTTGGATCCGGACAGACGGACAAAATTAAACAATATATGCATATTAAATAATATATGCAATTTTTTTTTTAAAAATGTGCTAAAAAAGAATGGTAAAATACAAATTAAACGTTTAAAATAAAATACTTAGCAAATTGAAAAGTATTTTTTTTTTTTTTTGTTAAAAATTAGCTTTGAATGCAAAAGTTTGAACTATAAATCTAATTTTGAGGAATGTAAGATGAGAATGGTAAAAAAATTATAATATTAGATGCATTAAGTCATCACGACACAAGTATTCACAAAATTTTTTTTTATACAACTTGACAGTGACAGTAGTTGACTTCAGCTTTTAAAATAAATTTAAAATTCATTTTTCCGAAGTATGTCAAATTTAAAAACAGATTTTTTTAGTCTAAAAATATTTTTCCAATTTTGTTAAGCCGTTGCGTCACAAAAATTTTTATTTACTTCAATTTTTTTTCATTTAACAATCGACAGTTAAAAACAAATTTTTTTTTTTTAATAATTTCATAAACAAACAAGAAAGAGTGTCAACAGAAATTTTTAGATTATAAAATTCATAATACTCTTGAATTAGCAGTTATACTCGAGTTTTAAGTGGTCAAAATATATATTACATAAGTCCATTTTTAAGTGGACTAAACTGATATAACAACAAAACTTACTGACACATTTCCAATTTTTATCAAGTATTTAATTGCAAGCTATTTTTAAGAGGAAAAATTAAATTCTGTTTTTAAAATTCTTGAGAATTATTATAATAAGATCTGTTGTCATCGTTGAAATTTTACAAACCAAACAATTTTTTTCAAAGTAAAGTCTAAAACAATTACTACCACTGTTGCACTAATATATAGACCACCAATATATAGAACTCCTGATGATAGAAAGGTGAGTGAATATCAAAATATAGTTGAAATATCTGACTCCTTTTTCTGTGATAGATCTGTTACCAGGCCAAGTTCAGGTTCGTGTTTAGATCATGTCCTAAAAATTGTTTTGATAAGAAATTAATAATTACTTACATACCTATTGATTTATCATAATATGATACTACTTGAGATGGAAGATTACAAATTTATAAACAAAATAGTACTTATGTACAATAAAAAACTATTAAATGTCAACAAATTAAAAAGTCAGATAACGAACTGTCAATTTGACACGTTGGCTAGTGATGTATATGTGATCAGTAAACAAGTAGTAGATAAATTAAAAAATTGCATATCTCTGTCGACAGAAATCATAAAGTAAATCAAAAATTTAGTAGTCCATGGATAGAACACGAATGCAGGCAATTAATAAATATAAAAAACTATTGGAAAACAAAAATATAGGCAAAATATTAACAACATATATTAAAAAGGAAAGTATCAGTTTTGGTTGAATAATTTAAATGCTACAAAAAGAAGAAAACGGAAAAAGAAAACGGATTCCTTCCTTCTTAGATATTTTGAGGTGTTAGGAAGGTACCCGAACTTTCAAAAATATTGATTCATTCAAGTTCAATAGCTGTCTCGGCAATCAACAGATAACGTGAAATAAAGAAGTTATTAGTGACGGGAAAGCCAGCAAAAATGAAAATGAATACTAGAGAGCTATCTGAATACTACTACTAAAAAAAAAAAAGAAGTAAATTAATGAGTTCAACAATTTGTACTGCTTCGTCGGCGACAAATAAGCGATAGATTTTAATTCCATTTATATGCCCACTTATTGTACTCGCTCAAGATTACGATTCGAATACATTAGTTTGGATAATACCTTAAAACTACTAGATAAATTGAAATCAACCCAAAGTGCAGGCGAAATTAGTACCTCAATAATTAAAACCTTCAAATACAAGTTGGCTGAATCTACTAAGAATCTGATAAACGCATCAATAAAAGATTGTAAAATGCCAGACGGCTTCAAAATAAACAAAGTGGTACCTATTTACAAAAAAAATGGGACTTAGAACTGATATTAATAACTTTCGGCCAATTTCTATTGCTACGGTTTTTAGCAAAATAATTGAGACCTATATTAATATGCAACTATCTCAATATTTAAGAACAAATAATCTAATATGTTAATCTCAATACAGCTTTACAAAAAAGTCAAATACATTTGCCGCTTTATTTGATCTCGTTTCATATCCAAAGTATGATTAGCAGTAATAAAAAAATCTGTATTGTTTTCTTTGTCCTTACCGAGGCATTTCATCCTGTAAATAGAAAAATTCTGCTAAAAATCCTACATGGATTAGGAGTAGTTATTAAAGAATACAATTGGTTTAAAAATTATTTAAAGAACAGAGAGTAATATGCTGATAATGATTAAGTCAAAAGTAATGTTGTTGAAGACATAGAGTTTGGAGTAATCCAAGGTACTTCACTTGATCCAGTGTTGTTCACATGTTATATGAGTAGCTTTGGAAGATTAAATCTTCATGGCAAATCATTTCTATATGCTCATGTTTTGTCATAGGTATAGTGAAGACAGTTAAACTAATCTCTAATATTCTGTAAATCAAGACATGGGCTTAATTCATAAATAGATTTGCAAACATAAGTTAACTGTAAATGTGAAAAAAACTAAATATATGCTTCTGAAAAGCAAAGGTACAAATATTTCTGCACTATATAATGGTTAGTATAGAGAGATGTAATAACTACAAATATTTCGGAGGTATTATTGATGAAAATCTTAAATAGAATTTGCATGTTGCTGAACTAATGAAAATGCTAAGAAGAACAGCTGGAATCTTTAGGAGATTCTGTTAGAGAGTACCGTGCAACAACAAAATATCAGTGTTCCACATGCTGTTTTACAGTATAATAACCAGGTATTGGCATTTGGGGAAACACATTTTTGAAAAATATTACCGTATTACAAATAATTAAAAAAAAAGCTATTAAGGACTTGTTTGGTCATGATCGACGAACCTCAACTAATACCCAAATTTTGATTGAACAAAAATATGTAACACAAATACTTCACATACACAATATGGCTAATGACAACATAAAATCAAGCAATCGTCTCATAACAAATCAAGTAGAACATAGTTACAACACTAGATCTGCTCAGCAAATCCACTAAACCGTTGGGCAAAATTTGAACGGTTTAGGGCCAATTATGAATACAGTTATCGCTCGTAATATTTTTTAGTAATTTTCTTTTTTCTCTCTTTTATTACTTTTTTTTAATTTTATAAAAATATTCCTATATTTTTTTTTATCGATATTTTGTAATCCATTAAGTACTTTTAAGTGATTTTTAGAAAACACTTAATTAATAAGAACTTTGTGTTAACATATACTTAAGTACTGTGTTATAAACTAAATTTACTTCACTTAAAATTCGAATATAAAAGTAGCGTTTGCCAAAGGTTTTCATCATTCAGAAAACAAATCTTTTACCATAAGCATTTATAATAAGAGTTATAAAAAATTAACAGAACAAAATGAAAGTTGTAATTATTTTTACATTGTTAATTGTTGCTGTTGCTGCATTCCGTGGTTACACTGATGGCCATAATGGACGTCCAGGATGCCGAACTCAGGAAGAAATGATTAAAACAACTTGGCGAAACAACGAAAACCAAGCTAAATTCTGGGAATGTGTAACACCAGGTGTAAAAGGTGAAGATCGTGATTGCCCTATTGAACACGCTTATCAGCCTCATTTATATAGATGTGTCCAATCATCAAAATGGATTTGGACAGCCTTGGAAGATCCACCAACATTAGCATAAAGAAATATAATTCCAGTGTGTAATAAAATTTTAATTAAGATTTTAAAATAAATTAAGACTATTATGTACTTTAATTGTTTTGTATATATATATATATATATATATTATATAGATATCTTTGTATCTGTATGAATGTAGGTCAAAGGTTTTGCTAAATTTGTTCTATTAGACATACTAAAGTGTTAAATTGGATCAGAATCGAGAAGTACATCGATTTAACCATGCAAGTCCGTTCAAACCAATTCTCGAAAACTATACGAGCTAAGTTTCTAAAAACTTCAGAAATTCATTTTTTATAAGAGTGTTTGTATAAAAATCCAGCCAGATTGCTCAATGGGTTTGAGCAGTTACCATACAACTACATTTTTGTTTTATATGAGCGTTACACTATACCTTATAAAGCTGGATAACGTTAATATGATACGATCATACGACTTTTATGGTTGATACAATCTACCATCCATCTACAACTACATTCCTTATTTTTTAGCACATTTTCAAAAAAAATTTTGAAAAAATGTGCTTACTAGCTTTACTCCGTCCGTTCGTCAGTCGGTATGTTTACAAAAATGTTTACCTCTTTTAAAATAGAGAAAAAAAACTAACTACGGGTAAATATTGCAAAAAAAATAATTGCATGGAACAACTTTTTTCTGTAGCCCCACCCGTTACGGAGCTTCAGCCTGTCAAAGTCGGGAAAGCCGTATTTTTAATTATTATAACAAAAATTCTAGTACATATATTTTCCATCCGAAAACGGTAAATGAAACCTGCTTTTAGAACCTTTCAAAATCAAATGTATAAGATTACCATACAATACTAAAATTTACTGTTATGCAAAACTGAATTTTTGCAATGTTTTAGCCCCACATATTTTCGGAATGGCTCTAGGTAGAAACTTGAAATTTTGGGAGTTTGATCCTGATACTTAAATTTTATCCAATTTATATAGGACTATATTGTGGATTACCAAATGTCATTGTTAAATATTAATCCTAATAATAATTGTCATTTAGTTATTTGAAGTTTTGATCGATTTGGAAAAATATCAATTTTTTTGATTTATTTTATATTTCAAACATTTATATATGAGATTTTTAATTTTTGAAAAAGCCATTTTGAATATTATAACATTTTCAAATTAAATGAAACCTTAAGCTAAACTAAAGAAACTTTTTGCACATTTATAAAAATTTTGCACACAAGGTTTTTTTTGCAAAAGGTTTCATTTGATATTAGCTATTTATTACCTAAATAATATTTATTACCTAATTTAAGTTAATAAAATTTAATTTTCTTCTTTTTTTTTAGGTTATTATAAGTAACTAGTTAATACCCTGTTCCTGTAATTCAAAAAAGTACTGACTACTTTCCAAAATTGGACGTAATTTACTTCCAAAAAATTGTTAAATTGTTTTTGGCCAATCGTAGGACCAAAATGTGTTACCAAACACCAAGCCTGCTAACAGACTCAATTCCATTTTCAAGGTGCTTCACGCATACAAAATTTGGAGTCAACCGGTCAAACCGATTCTAATTTAAAAAAAGTAACCAAAAAATCTAAAAAAAGACGCTGTGCCGCAATGTGTTAACGGAACGCAACAAAAAATTTTTTGAGACTTCTTTGGCCAAAGCAGTATTGCGAAAAATTGGACGCAATTTGATTCCAAAATCTTTTTTGGACAATCGTTGGGCCGTCATGGGTAAATAAATTCCAAGTCTGTTAATAATGTGGCAAAACTTCCGGAAAGGGGTTGTGAGCTATCAAGATGAGGTCATCACATAACGGTACTAAATATCTCAAAGTTTCCGAATATATATACCATTAGTGGCGATGGCGCCATCTAGTGGTCGAAAAATGCATTACAAAAGGTTCCTAAGATTTTCTAGCATTTTTATTAAAATGTTATATTTTTCCTGTAAGACAATAAACTGGAACCAACCTCTTACAATATTGTAGGGTATGATATTGTCTTTCATAAACATCTTGTTTCATTTGGATCGGTGCTACCATTTTTGAGATATTGCAATTTAAAGTGAAAATTTAAAAAAAAAAAAAAAAAAAATCAAACTTTCAAAAAAACTACTATAACTGTGAAATTTTCAAAAACACCCTGTATTATTATTATACCATTAGAAAGGTCTCTTAAAACTCTTTCCAACGATATATAATAAGTATGGCATATGTTGACAAATAGCCCCACCAGAGAACATAAATGCAAATATGACACAACAATTTTATCAAAAAATACATTTTATACTTTATTTCTCATAAATTTATTTTGGCTTTTAGTTTTCCAGTTGAAATATTTATTTTAAAATGTAAGAATGTACTTTATAGGTTGATACAACATTGAGTAAGGTTTTAGTAATTTATTTGGAGGGATTTTGGAGGTGACAACCTCATAGTTTTAAAATTTTTTTTATTTAAATATGTATGTAAAAATATAATTAGAAAGGACCTTAGAGTTAGCTACAAAATCAGAATTATTCGCTTTTTCCAGAATATTTAAAAACATATATACACACAAGAACCTGAATCAGGAGGGATTTTAGAGTTGAATTCTAAATCAGGATTACCGCTTTTTCCAGAATATTTATATGTGTGTTTGTATATACAATGTTAGAAGAGATTTTTAAGTTTGATTCTTAATCAGGAGATCCGCTTTTTCCAGAATATTTATAATATATGTGTATATGCATATCCAATATTAGAAGAGATTTTAGAGTTGGATTCTAAATCAGGATTGCCGCTTTTTCCATAATAGAAAAGATTTTAGAGTTGGATTCAACTATTAGAGCTGGACTTATATATTCTTTATTTATTTGTTTCATTATTTTTAACTAGCTGTTGGCCCGCCATAGAATGACGTAGTTCATTATATTAAATTAGAATTTATTTTCAAAAATATATAAGTTCTTGGAATTTCGGAATAATGTATAATTTGCACTTTGCCAAATAATGGTGTTGAAAAAGAAAAAAGGGAATTTTTTGTAATTTATATGCATTTAAAAATATATCCTTCCATCCGGAAACGAATCTGCGTGTCAACATTTCGGAGTCAGACACTCTAAAAATGTATTCTAATAAGAAGAAAAGAAAAACTGTATTTTAATTAGCCGCATTTTGTAATTAGTTTATAAAACTTAAGTAAATTTATTTTAGTCTGCTTAATTACAAAATGTGTGTTTATACTATATATTATTTTTTTAAAAGTTTTTCCAAAACAAATTGGAAGATTCATATTATTTCATTTGAGTATTTTATTTTATTGATTTATTTCTTAGCCTGTTTTTAGTTGATTTTTTAATTTTTAGCTGATATTATTATTTGTTAGTGTTTTGTGATTAGGGTTTTTCTTATATACAAGAAAGAAGAATCTACGCACTCTTTTCTAAACTCACTTTTCTCTTAAACATTATTTTCTATTTAAAAAATGTTTGGCATAAAAATTTAATAACACTTGTTACATATAATCAAATTGTTTATGTAAGTAGTGCATACCTAAATAGAAACAAAAAGAAAAAAAAATACCTACACAATAAAATTAATACCATATTTGATTTTTTCGTGTGACAAATAATAAAACTAAAAAATTAAAATTATTGTATATAGAATGTGTATATATGGTTACAATTATATTTTTTTGAAAAACATTTTTGAATTTTGTTATAAAAATAATAACAAAAAGAAAGAAATGAATAAATTAAAATTTCTTATATAAAAGGATTTTGTTACAAAAAGAATGATGAAAAAAAAAAGACGAATTCAAAAATAAAATATTTCTGCCACAACATGGATTTGAACCGGGACGTATTACTCATTATTAGTCTAGCGCCCTAACCACTGTACCATACCATACTCTGATTAATAATTTGATAACATTTTGTTTGTTTTGTATTTAGTTTCTATTTAGTTATTAAGTTTGAAAATATTATATATGTAAATTCAAAAAATATGTATAAATGTTGGTGAGATGAGGTATGCTGTTTACATTTTGCATTAATGAAAATTAAATTGTATTTTGTTTTTGCATTTAGTTTCAATGTATTTCTATAGGTATATAAAATTTTTTGCATTTAGTTTCAATGTGTTTCATTTATAAAATTTTTGGTAACAGAATTGAATAACTTGTTGCATATAATCAAATTGTTTATCTAAGAGAGAGTAAATAGTGCGTACCTAAATAGAATCAAAAAGAAAAAAAAAAATTCCTAGTCAAAAAAATTAATACTATATTATTTGATTTTTACGTGTATGACAAATAATAAAAAAAAAAAATTTAAAATTATTGTATATATTTATTAAAATAAATGAGAGTTTTCTATAAAATTTTTTATAGAATAAGAGTTTCGCACATAAAAATTATTATATTTAATTACAAAAAGAATAAATAAGAAAAAAAAAAGATGAACTTAAAAAAAAAACATTTTGTTTGTACGAGTATAAATATGCCCTGACTAAGATTTGAACCGGCACTTTTCTTTAAAAAGGCCGACGTCCTTACCACTAAGCCATCGATGTAACATTTCTTGCTTCGTTTTTATTTTTTGTTTTCTTGTTTTCGCATTTAATTTTAAATAGAAAAATAAATTATAAATGTAAATGTAGGTGAAGTGAGGGGAAGTGTGTACATTTTTTAATAATGAATATTAAATTGTTTTTTTTTTTTTTGCATATAGTTTCAATGTATTTCTATATTATATAAAATTTTTGTCATAAGAATTTAAATACTTTTTAAATATAATCAAATTGTTTATGTAAATAATGCGTACCTAAATAGAATCAAAAAGAAAAAATTAATACGATATTTGATTTTTTCGTGTGGCAAATAATAAAACAAAAAAATTAAAATTATTGTACATAAAATATGAATAAATGAATAAATTAAAATTTCTTATATAAAAGGATTTTGTTACAAAAAGAATGATGAAAAAAAAAAGACGAATTCAAAAATAAAATAGCTTTCCCGTAATATGGATTTGAACCGGGATCTTTTTATTAAAAGTCTAGCGCCCTAACCACTGTACCATACAATGATTAATAATCTGCTAACATTTTTTTGTTTTGTATTCAGTTTCTATTTAGTTATTAAGTTTGAAAATATTATATAAATTCAAAAAATATGTATAAATGTTGGTGAGGTGAGGTGTTCTGTTTTTAGTTTCAATGTATTTCTATATATAAAATTTTTTGCATTTAGTTTCAATGTATTTCTATTTATAAAATTTTTGGTAACAGAATTGAAATATTAACTTGTTACATATATATAATCAAATTGTTTATATACCAGTAAATAGTGCGTACCTACGAAGAATCAAAAAGAAAAAAACAAAAAAAAATACCTAGTCAAAAAAATTAAACCATCATATTATTTGATTTTTACGTATATGCCAAATAATTTAAAATTATTGTATATATACCTAGCATATGTATTGTTTTGTAACACATTTTTGAATTTTAAAATAAAAATAATAACAAAAAAAAAGAAATTAATAATTATTAAAATAATAAATGCGAGTTTTCTGTAAAATTTTTTATAGAATTAAAAAAAAATAAAAAAACGTTTTGCCCCAAGATGGATTTGAACCCACAAATTTCTATTAAAAGCTTACTGCCTTAACCACTGCACCATGTAATGAATAATAATATGATAACATTTTGTTTATTTTCTATTTAGTTTGTATTTTTATTTTCTAAAATAAAACACATCCAACAAAACACATTTAATTGAATGCGTTTGTTACACCTCATCCTAGACAAATATATTAATAATAATAATAATAATAATTATTTGATGCATTTTAATAACTCACATATTATTATATATAAATAAACAAATAAACGTAATTAGGTATATATTTTAATTATATACTGATTAATGCCTACATATTTATGTGCATAATGTAAATTTATATTTTAGTAGATTTTTTTTTCAGACACTACGTATTACGAAATTCCGCTAAGTTTTGAATACAAATTCCATTTATTATAAAGGTTATCAAGTTATCTTAAGTTAAAATAATGAAATAAAAATATAATCCCTATCTGCTATCACAAATTTTAAACTAACTATAAAATCCCTTCTGATTGAGGAACTAACATACATATATATTATAGACATATAAATATTCTGGAAAAAGCGGTAATCTTCATTTAAAATCCGCCTCTAAAATCTCTTCTAATATTTGATATACATATACATATATAAATATTCTGGAAAAAGCGGCAATCCTGAATTTAAATGCAATTCTAAAATCCTCCTAATTCAGATTCTTATAATCTGATAAAGCGCATAATTCTGATTTTGTAGCCTAAGGGCCTTTCTAATTATATTTTTACATACATATTTAAATAAAAAAAATTTTAAAACTTTGAGGTTGTCACCTCCAAAATCCCTCAAAACAAATTGCCAGAACCAAACTCAATATTGTATCCAAAACTAAAATGCATTCTTACATTTTTAAATTTGCCAAAAAGGCAAAATAAATTTATGACAAATAAAGTATGAAAATGTATTTTTTAATAAAATTATTGTGTCATTTTTGCATTTATGTTCTCTGGTGGGGCTATTTGTCAACATATGCCATACTTATTATATACCGTTGGAAAGAATTTTAAGAGACCTTTCTAATGGTATAATAATAATACAGGGTGTTTTTGAAAATTTCACAGTTATAGTAGTTTTTTTGAAAGTTTGATTTTTTTTTTTTTATTTTTAAAAATTTTCACTTTAAATTGCAATATCTCAAAAATGGTAGCACCGATTCAGATGAAACCAGATTTATATGAAAGGCAATATAATGCTCTACAATATTATATGATGTTGGTTCTAGTTTATGGTCTTCCAGGAAAAATATAGCATTTTAATTAAAATGCTACAAAATCTTAGGAAATTTTTGTAATGCATTTTTCGACCACTAGATGGCGCCATCGCCACTAATGGTATATATATTCGGAAACTTTGAGATATTTAGTACTATTATGTGATGACGTCATCTTGATAGCTCACAACCCCTTTCCGGAAGTTTCACCAATAATGTGAACTCAGTTCTCACAGAAAAACACGTATACAAAATTTGAAGAAAATCGGTTCAACCGTCTCTAATTTAGAAGTCAATTGGTCAAACCGTTTTCATTTTAGAACAAAAAAGTTTAAATACTAAAGTTTAAAATAATTTAAATAGATCAAAATTTTTAACTTACGATTTCTTTCGGTACCCAAAAACCCCTATATACAAATTTTCAGAAGAATCGGCTGAGCAGTTTAGAAGTCTATTCGATGCATACAAACAAACAAACAAACTTTCGCTTTTATATAGATAGATAGAAGATAATAGATAACTATTGGTAGCTAAAATATAATTTTTAGTTTAATATTGAAAAAATCGTGGCCTTAACGCACCAACCCACTTATCACAAATAAAATAATTATATTTTTATAAGTTTTGTGATTACTAATTAAACTTCATGGTTTTATTGTAAAATACGATTTTTGTACAACAAAAATACTTAAATCCAATTAAATATTTATTTGTTTAGTGAGGAACTTAAAAATTTAATCTTTTTTTTACAATTTGCATTGCTTTAAACTTAAGATTCTTAATTTTAACGAAACGGTTTAATTTGTTAAAATTAAGAATCTTAATTTTAATATAATCAATACAATAATTTTTTAAAGAAAAGCATGTCTTCTACTAATTTTCTTCAATAAAACATTTTCTTGTATTTATTAAAATTGATGTTTCTGCATATACTATACATTCAGGATTCATATTCAACATAGTTTAATTATGGGTCTCTAATCTGTTTGCCAGTATTTCTAAAAAATCCGTTTGAATATTTTCATAAATGTGTAGTTAGGAATAAAGGTATGTGTATTGTAACCATAATTTCAATTGGCACTCCTACTAAGGGAAGAATCCAAATTTTTACTTTGCAAACTTATGATGGTTCTAAAAGTAGCTTTCTTTTACCATTTTCGAGTTGTAAATACAGCTTATAGAATTTTTGTTATATCAATTTAAATACTTTGAATTTTCCGACTTTGGGGGCGGTAGCTTCGTAACGATTGGGGCTACAAAAAAAAGTTGTTCTATGAAATTTTTTTTTTTTTAAATTTAAACATACTGACAAACGGAAAAGTAAAAGTAATAAGCACATTTTTTCAAAATTTTTTCAAAATGTGCTAAAAATAAGGAATGTAGATGTAGATGGATGGTAGATTGTGTCAACCATAAAATAGTCGTATGAACGTATCATATAAACGTTATCCAGCTTTATTAGGTATAGTATAACGCTCATATAAAACAAAAATGTAGTTGTATGGTAAATTACTCTATTAAAATTTTAAACGTTGTAATTATATTTCTTTATGCTAATGTTGGTGGATCTTCCAAGGGTGTCCAAATCCATTTTGAAGATTGGACACATCTATATAAATGAGGCTGATAAGAGTATTCAATAGGGCAATCACGATCTTCACCTTTTACATTTGGTGTTACACATTCCCAGAATTTAGCTTGGTTTTCATTGTTTCGCCAAGTTGTTTTAATTACTTCTTCTGGAGTTTTGCATGCTGGACGTCCATTATGACCAGGAGTATAACCACGGAATGCAGCAACGGCAACAATTAATAATGTAAAAATAATTACAACTTTCATTTTGTTCAGTTAATTTCTTATAACTTTTATAATGAATGCTTATAGTAAAAAATTTGTTTTATGAATGATGAAAAACTTTGGCAAACGCTACTTTTATATTCGAATTTTAAGTGTAGTAAATGTTTAGTTTATAACACAGTACTTAAGTATTTGTTAACACAAAGTTCTTATTAATTAAGTGTTTTTTAAAAATCACTCAAAAGTACTTAATCGATATCAACAAAATATCGATAATCATTTTATTTATTATTTAAATTAGTTGTCTATTTAATACTTATATATTTCAACTATATTTATATATTATACTTCGTATAGAATGTTTTATTCTTTTTAAAATAATTTTTCCTTATCTTCGTGAAATTTAAAAAGAAACGATAGTAAAAAATGAATTTATTTTTAAGATAAACTTCAAGCTGCTCCAATATGAGTTTAAACGCTATTAATTATTAATATTATAATTTATAGTAGTAAACTTGTTTTCCAGGCTGTCTGGAGAAAATTACTAATATTATTAATTATTTATTGGTATGTCTAGTTAACCAAATTCAGAAATTTACACTTTTATGAATTAGTTTCAGCCCGGGAACCTTACTCTTATTATGTTAAATACGTTATGTTAAATGTTATGTAGACTTTGGATACTAATGTAAATGTACTTCTATTCTAATATTTATATTCATAACCTAAAAAAAACTAATGTTTATTCAAATGCTCTTTAAGTAATATATATATACAAGGGGCCCTTTTTTTCGTTTTCAAATTCTAATTTGAAACCCAATGCATATAATAACTGTTAGAATATAGAAAAATACATTTTCTGAGAAAAGTGCAGTCCGTAAAAAATCTAAAAGTAAAACTAATTTCGTCTAAATAGCTGAAATTATTTTAAGACATAATAATACAAATTTTTAAATACACATTTTTAATAACACATATAATAAATAAGTTTATGTATATGTCCTAAGTTTATAACAAATACAAAAATAAAAAGTAATGAAAAGCCTTTGAGTCCCTTAGCTTTGTGAAAGGTCCAGATATATTTGTTAATACAAATAATTTGAATTAATAAGTTTAATAAATCACTATTTTGAAAATCACCAATATGCTTCCCGAATTTTAAATAAATGGCAGCTGTTAAGTCAAGCTCTCAATTTTCTCACATTGAGAAAGATATAGTTCAAGAGTATAATCAAAGTTAAGAATCAACGAGGAAGACTGTAGTAGAGAAGACTATGTCAACTCTGGGATACCCGTATCACCGTAACCTACACATTATATCAACCGGTTAATTACTTTTGGCAAAATTTCAAACATACAGCTTTAGTAAGTTTAGTGGAATACTCACATAAAAGAAGGAGTTGTATGGCAGCTACTCGAACCCTCTACAATAGACCAACCAAATTTTGCTATAACTTTGGCCATTACACTAAACTATTTAAGCTAAATTTCAGACACCCAGCTTCATTAGGTGGAGAGTAATGCTTATATAAAAAAAGAAGTTGTATGGCAGCTACACGAACCCACTGCAGGAGACCAACCAAATTTTGCAGAAACTTTGGCCATAAAACTAAACTGCTTTTGGCAAAATTTCAGACACGCAGCTGTAATAGGTACAGAAAAATACTCATATAAAAAAAGAAGTTGTATGGCAGCTACCAGAACCCATGGACCAAAATTTAATTCTGGATTTAAATAACGATGACGGCTATTGCAAAAAAATGAATTTGCGAAAATTTCAAGATTCTAGCTCCTTTAGTTTTTGAGTTATCTTGCGGACGGACGGACGGACATACATTTTATCGATTTATTTTTCAATTTTGATCCGATCCATACACTTGAGTCTATATCTATGACCATATAGTCATACGGTGTATAAAAATATATCTTTATTCAATTATTAATGGACTACGTTGAGAAAAGTTCTTGACCAAAGATTATCTACTGTATAAGATGATCAACTCTCATTTTCACATTTTAATGCATTTTTAAAAACTACCTCAAGAATAAAAATTCATTAGTAAAAGGCGGTTAAATGTAAGTTAATCATTGTATTGGTATTATAAAAAGTATAGGAATATTTATTGGATCGCACAACTTGAAAGCAGGCACAACTTTGTGATATTTTTAGCACATTTTCAAAAAATTTTATAAATCCGTCCGTCTGTCCGTCTGTATGTTTACAAAAACTTTTACACCGTTTTAAATAGAGTTAAGAAATTTTAAACACGGATAGGTATTGCAGAAAAAAATTTGCTTTGATAGTAAAATTGTAAGTTAAATGCCAAATATTCAAAGGTATAGATCGCATTAGAATCGAAAAGTAATGTTTTTCGATAACGTCATTTCGAACGATTATTCAAAAACTAAAAGGCCTGCGATTTGGAATTTCAACATTGCTATTGAAATACAATCAATATAATACAATCAATTGGGAAGTTATCATACAAGTTCTTTTTTATATGAGCATTATCTACATTTAATAAAAGGATTAATTTTATTAACAAGAATTATTTAAGCTTTCAATTATTTTAACCTAATGATGGTGGATCTTCCAATGGTGTCCAAACCCATTCAACGGACTTAACACATTTTAATAATTTAGGTTGATATAAATGTTCGTTTGGACAATCACGAGCTTCATCTGCTACATCTGGTATCAATATTTGGCTCAATTTTAAGTCATTTCCTCGTCAGTTTTGCATCCAGGATGCCCATTATGACCATCAGTATAACCACGCAACGCAACATCAGCAACCAAAAAAGCAAATAAAAATTTTATTTTTTTTTTGGTTAAATTATACAAGTTTCAATATTTATTTTAGAATATAAGTCTTTTTGTCTATTATATTTGTTTTTGAATGGCCCATTGCTAAACACGCCAGTTATATTTAAAATATTTTACTGTCATTTACTGCAATTATTTTGAGTGCTTTCTAATGAACTCTAGCCTAATCAGATTAAATTGATATCTATAAAAAATTTTCTTCAATTTAGTTTAATCTAAAGTTTGGTCTAATAAACTGCCACTTCTTGAGATTATAATTTTCCAAAAAAAAGGTGTTGTTTTGTGCAATTATATTTTAAAAATAGAACTGATTCGACTTTGCTTAATTGGCCACTGATTGTGAAAACTTATGTATTATCATTTTTCTGCATATACGTTCATTGTTTGCTTTTTTTTTGGAAAAATTTCAATTACCTTTTTTGAAAAAATTGTATTTTCTTATCTTAACGTTCTTACGAGTTGATGTAAGTGCAGGGTCAGAACTCCCACTTAGTGGGACATAATTCCATAAGGGACTTACGATTCATAGCACTAAGCCATAACTCCCTAAAGGGACTTATGACCCACTTGTAAAGGGACTTATGTGGCACGTAAATATTTTAAAGTTGGTCATAAATCCCTGGGAGTTCTGATCCTTCACCGTTGACTTAAGATGAAAATAATTTTTGAAATCGCATAACCGTATACTCAAAGCCATTAACATAAAAAATTTATTACTGTTTATTTTTAATTTTAGTATTAAAGAATTTGTGATTATACCTCTTTACAAAAAAGGCGATACTATTGAAATAACTATAGACCAATTGCATTATTGTAAACTTTCTCAAAAATTTTTGAAAAAGGTGTTAAAAGTCGACAATATTCGAACCTTTCTTGAAAAAAATAATTTCTTTTGCGAGTCACAATTTGGTTTTTGGAAAGGTAAATCGACAAAGGATGCTTTACTGAAGTTATCCAGTGATTTTTATTCATCTATCAATGAATCTGAAATTCCAGCGGCATTATTTATTGATATTACCAAAGTCTTCGATATGATAGATCATGTACTATTACTAAAGAAACTGTATAGAGTAGGCTTTAGGGGCTTTATGTTTAACTGGTTTAGTTCTTATTTTAAAAATCGGAAACAAAAAGAAAGAATATCAAACTCTTTTAGCGATGAGAAAATTATAAATGTAGGTGTGCCACAAGGTTCTATAATGGGATCAATTTTATTTTTAATTTTTGTTAACTCTCTATTTAACCAACCTTTTTGTGGTAAAATTTTTGTGACAAAATCTAGTTGCTCAAGATTTTGTTTAAGTACTCCATATATGCACAAATCACCAGTTACTTTTCAGAATAACCTAAAGTGTACAAATGACTGTCTTGAAATTGAAAGAGTAGAAAATTTTAAGTATCTTGGAATTTTTTTAGATTATAAACTTAATTGGAATGAGCATATCTCCCAACTGAAACTCCACTCAAATAAAGTGGTGAGGGAAATATTGCATCTGAGTTTGTACTGTTCTCAAAAGATTTTACTATTAGTTTATTTAAGTCTAAGCTGCAATATGGCTTAAGTTGTGGGGTGGTTGATACTATAGCAAATTAGAAGCATTAGTTATCAAACAAAAGCACTGCTTACGTGTTGTTTGTAAAGTTAACAGATGAACACCTAGTTTTAATTTATTTAAAAACCTCAAAATACTCCCGCTACGTCATTTATATTTTTTCAAGGTACTTAAGATCTTCTTTCTAAAATCAGGTTATTCAAATGCGAGAATGAACGTCGATTATAATTTACGTATTAATACCAGAAATATCGTAATTGTTCCGAATATCAATAAAACACATTTTAGTCGTTTCTATATCATTACGGCACCTCGTCTTTTTAATAAATTACCAGAAAACTGCAGAGCTGAAAAGTCAAAACTGCCTTTTTGAAACAAATCAAAAAATTAAAAAAAATATATAGGTGCTTGTTATATGATAAAACTAACTGTGAATAATTTTCATCCTCCCAGCGTATTAGTTTTGAAGAAATCCATATTGAAGCAAAATACCTCCCACGAGGCCTTAGTCCGATTTTAACCGAAAACATTAGGGAACCTAGAAAGTGTCTAAAAATGGCTTTGTGGAAATTTTCAAAACTCTAGCCCTTTTAGTTTTTAAGTTATTTACAAACACACATAGCTAATTCGATTTACTTTCCGATGCTGATCCGATACCTTTGACGCTATATATAAATTTTTTAGATCGATGCGTTAAAAATAAATATTTTCAATATTAGAACGCTAAATGATAACTATATTTATAAGCCAAACACCTGAATTTTTATTTATTTATATACAAATATTGAGATTTCAGCGTTTCCTTTACCATAATTTAACGGATTTTCTAAATTTTAAAGGGCCTTTTTAAAAGATTCTGGGTTAACGGAACTACACTTTCTCTTTGGGCAAAGCAGTATTGCACAAAATTGGACGTAATTTGCTTCCAAATCGGGCCGGCATGGGTTAACCAATTGCAAGTCTATTAAAAGAGTTAATTTCATTCTCAAAACGAAACACATATACAAAATTTGAAGAAAATCAGTTAAACCGTTTCTAATTTAGAGTAAAGTAACCAAAAACTTTATAAAAAGCTGTTGGGCCGCAATGGGTTAATGGAACTAAACAAAATTTTTTTGAGGCTTTTTTTTTAGCCAAAGCAGTACTTCGCAAATTTTGACTATATTAGCTTCAAAAATTATTTTGACCACCCGTCGGGCCGACATGGATTAACAAATTCCAAATCTGTTAATAGTGTCAACTCAATTCTCACAGATGAGCACATATACAAAATTTGAAGAAAATCGGTCAAACCGTTTTTAATTTAGAGTTGAGTATTGAAAAAACCTATAAAAGGCTGTTGGGTCCCAATGGGTTAATGCAACTCAATAAAATTTTTTTGTGAGCTTTCTTTTTAGCCAAAGCAGAATTTCATAAAATCGGACAAAATTTGGACCCAAAATTTTGTTTGACCAACCGTCGGCCCGACATGGGTTAACAAATTGCAAAACTGTAAATAGTGTTAACTCAATTCTCAAGGAGTATCACGTATACAAAATTTGAAGTCAATTGGTCAAACCGTTTCTAATTTAGAGTAAAGTATTGAAAAAAACCTACAAAAAGCTGTTGGGCGGCAATGGGTTAATGGAACTCAACAAAATTTTTTTTTGTGCTTTCTTTTTAGCCAAAGCAGAATTTCGTAAAATCGGACAAAATTTGGACCCAAAATTTTTTTAACCACCCGTTGGCCCGAAATGGGTTAACAAATGCCAAAACTGTTAATATTGTTAACTCAATTCTCAAGGAGCATCACGTATACAAAATTTGAAGTCAATTGGTCAAACAGTTTCGAATTTAGAGTAAAGTATTGAAAAAACATATAAAAAGCTGTTGGGCCGCAATGGGTTAATGAAACTCAACAAAATTTTTTTTGGGGTTTTATTTTATGCCAAAGCAGAATTTCGTAAAATCGGACAAAATTTGGACCCAAAAATTTTATTTTACAAATTCCAAAACTGTTAATAGTGTTTACTCAATTCTCAAAGAGCTTCAAGTATACAAAATTTGAAGTCAATCGGTCAAACCGTTTTCATTTTAGAACAAAGAAGTTTAAATACTTGCACCACAGCCCCAACTTGGCGGTCCGTTAGAGCAAAATTTTTGGGCCACGATTTCTTTCCGTACCCAAAAACCTCTATATACCAATTTTCATGAAAATCGGCTGGGCAGTTTAGGAGTCTATTCGCTACATACAAACAAACAAACAAACTTTCGCTTTTATATATATAGATTTGAATACATCAAACACATAAATTATATTATTATCAATTTATTTTTCAACATATTCCTACCTAAAACTTGATGTTAAACATTGTGTAGTTTAAGAAATGTGATTTTTATCATCAAAGCCGCAACAAAATAAAGAAATTTAATTTCATAGCTGTAGTTAAATTTTTAACTAAGCAATGTCTTATGCTAAAGATGGTGGATCTTCCAATGGAGTCCATTTCCATATTGGTCCTGAGACACATTTTTTTAATTTCGGTTGAAATAGCTGTCCATTTGCACAATTTGCCGATGTACCTGGTACATTCGTAGTTTTACATATCCAAAATTTAGCTTGATTTTGATTATTTCTCCACTTAATTTTTAAAATTTCTTCGTCAGTTTTACATCCAGGCCTTCCGTCATGATTGGCCGTATAACCACGGAATGCAGTAACAGTAACAACTAAAAACACACAAATAAATAACACTTTCATTTTTATACCCGTATGACTATATAGTCAAAGGGTATAATAAATTTGCCATTACGTTTGTGACGCAGAGAAGGAGGGGGGGTAGATATAGACTCAAGTGTATGGATCGGATCAGAATCGAAAAATAAATCGATTTAGCTATGTATGTCCGTCCGTCTGTCCGTCTGTCCGTCTGTCCGTCCGTCTGTCCGTCCGTCTGTCCGTCTGTCCGTCCATCACCACGATAACTCAAAAACTAAAGGAGCTAGGATCTTGAAATTTTCGCAAATTCGTTTTTTTGCAATAGCCGTCATCGCTATTTAAATCCAGCCATTTTGGTCCATGGGTTCGGGTAGCTGCCATACAACTTCTTTTTTTATATTAATATTACTCTGTAGCTATAACAGCTGCGTGTCTGAAATTTTGCCAAAAGTAGTTTAGTTTTATGGCCAAAGTTCCTTCAAAATTAGGTTGGTCTACTGCAGTGGGTTCGAGTAGCTGCCATACAACTTCGTATTTTATATGAGCATTACTCTACACCTAATGAAGCTGGGTGTCTGAAATTTTGCCAAAAATAGTTTAGTGTAATGGCCAAAGTTACTGCAAAATTTGGTTGGTCTACTGCAGTGGGTTCGAGTAGCTGCCATACAACTTCTTATTTTATATGAGCATTAATCTCCACCTAATGAAGCTGGGTGTCTGAAATTTTGCCAAAAATAGTTGAGTGTAATGGCCAAAGTTACTGCAAATTTTGGTTGGTCTACTGCAGAGGGTTCGAGGAGCTGCCATACAACTCCTTCTTTTATATGAGCATTATACTACATCTAATAAAGCTGGTATGTTTTAAATTTTGCCAAAAGTAATTAATGTTTATAATAATAATGATATAATGTTTATATAACGGTCATACGGGTATCCCAGAGTTGACACAGTCTACTCTACCACACTCTTCCTCGTTTTTTATAATTTCAATATGTTTTATTAAATTTCTGAATGATTATAATGCTTTCATTAATTGGCTTTTATACCTAATTTTTAAGTGGCAAAATAAATTGGATTAATAACTGTAGATAACAATTTAAGTATTTATATTATACTAGCTAATACCCGGTGCGCGTTGCTGCGCCTCTTAATGATTGAATAATACTGCAAAAAGTTAACACAAAAATTACACACGGTTTACACATGTAAATTTTAAAATGTATGAAAGCAATCTTTTTAAAAAGATTTTTCTAGGATTATTCTAGTAATTTTTGAAACTTTCTGTAATTCAAAGCAGTACAAACTACTTTCCAAAATTTGACGTAATTTACTTCCAAAAAAATTTTTTTGACTAATCGTAGGACCGACTGTTAACAGGCTTAACTCCATTTTCAAGTTGCTTCACACATATAAAATTTGAGGTCAACCGGTCAAATCGTTTCTAATTTAGAGTAAAATAACCAAAAACTTTATAAAAAGCTGTTGGGCCGCAATGGGTTAATGGAACTTAACAAAATTTATTTTGTGGCTTTCTTGAAAGCCAAAGCAGAATTTAGTAAAACCGGACAAAATTTGGACCCAAAATTTTTTTTGACCAACCGTCGGCCCGACATGGGTTAACAAATTTCAAAACTGTTAATAGTGTCTACTCAATTCTCAAAGACCATCACGTATACAAAATTTGAAGTCAATTGTGCAAACAGTTTCGAACTTAGAGTAAAGTATTGAAAAAACCTATAAAAGCTGTTGGGCCGCAATGGGTTAATGGAACTTACCAAAATTTTTTTTGGGCTTTCTTTTAAGCCAAAGCAGAATTTCGTAAAATCGGACAAAATTTGGACCAAAATTTTTTTTGACCACCCGTCGGCCCGACATGGGTTAACAAATTCCAAAAATTTTAATAGTGTCAACTCAATTCTCAAGGAGCATCACGTATACAAAATTTGAAGTCAATTGGTCAAACAGTTTCGAATTTAGAGTAAAGTATTGAAAAAACCTATAAAAAGCTGTTGGGCCGCAATGGGTTAATGGAACTCAACAAAAATTTTTTTGGGGCTTTCTTTTAAGCCAAAGCAGAATTTCGTAAAATCGGACAAAATTTGGATCCAAAATTTTTTTTGACCAACCGTCGGCTCGACATGTGTTAACAAATTCCAAAAATGTTAACAGTGTCTACTCAATTCTCAAAGACCATCACGTATACAAAATTTGAAGTCAATCGGTCAAACCGTTTTCATTTTAGAACAAAGAAGTTTAAATAATTGCAACCACAGCCCCAACTTGGCGGTCCGTTAGAGCAAAATTTTTGGTCCACGATTTCTTTCCGTACCCAAAAACCTCTATACACAAATTTTCATGAAAATCGGCTGGGCAGTTTAGGAGTCTATTCGCTACAAACAAACAATCAAACTTTCATTTTTATATATATAGATAACAATTATAACAATTGGGGTCTTATTTATCATAGTAATTGAACTTCTCTTTTGACTTGAACTACGACATCTATGAGAAATAAAGCCCCGGGGTGTTGTTTCTCTTTCAATTGAATTTTTAACGAAAGCGTTATTTCTCATCAAATGGGAAATAACACCCCGGGGCTTAATTTCGCAGGGCCTTAATTCAGGTTACCAGCGTAACTAGCTATTATAAATTTAATTAAGTTTTTTTAAATTTTTTTTACTATTTGTTGCTCTACCCGCAGCCATAATTGATATCCTGGATAAAGAACTGCAGAAGAGATATTAGAAACAGTTTGACGAAATAGTTGCAACCGAACTAAATGTTGGAAATGTGTAAGATAAAATGTTTTTTGTTTTTTGTTTTTTTTATTTAATTTCAAATAATTTTACAATATTAATATAAAATTATGTATAAGAAATCATAATTTAAAAACAAATTAATTTAACTTATCACTAATTCTACTTTTAAATATAATTTTAACTCAAAAATTTTTAATATATTTTTTAAGTTTATTTTTAAATATCTCTACATTTTGATAATTTTTAATTTTCATGGGTAAAGAGTTGAACAGTTTAATTGCACTACATTTTAAGATTTTTTGTTGTTTGGATGTTCTAGGTTTAGGTATTTCAATATTTTTTCTAAATCTAGTAAGATAATGATGTACATTCTCTCTATTAAGTAAAATTCATTTAGATTTAAAATTACTATTAAATATATTATAAATGTATATATTATCAAAATAAATTAGTTGATTTATATCAAGTACATTAGTTGCTTTGTATAATTATCCCGTACTAGTTTTAGGATTTATTTTAAATAAAATTTTTAATGCCTTATTCATTACAGTTCCAATCGAATTTACGTAAAATTTTGAGCAGGGACTTCAGCTGCATATATTATATCTAATTATTGATAAAATATATGATCATTGTAAAAAAGATTAGCTGCATGATTCGGAATGCCACCAGTTCTTTTTATAGCCATACATTTAGGGATAATTTAATTCTTAATTCTTTTAATGTGTTTGTCCCATCTTAAATTTTCATCAATTATCATTCATGGAAGAATTTATGACCAATTATGGTGCTACAGACCCTGAAATCGCAAAAAGTTATCTTATTTAAAACGTTTATAACAAGAGTTCTGTTAGGTATATTTTTAAGAATTTATACGGAATTGCCATACGATACTAAAATTTACCGTTATACGAAACTCAATTTTTGCAATTTTTGACCTTCATATTTTCTAAATGACTCAAGCTAGAAACTTGAAGCTTTGGAAGTAATTAGATCCTCAGATTTTTGTAAGAATCATTTAAGAAAAGTTTCTTGTAACGCTTACTGTTAAGGAGCTGTAGACGTTCGAAAATTGAATTTTGTTGTTTGTAAAAACCTCTAACTTGAATTTCGGTCAAAAGTTTTTTTTTTTGTATTACACAAAATGGGCGGGGGATTTTGGATTCCTCGAGAATCATCATAAATTAGCTTAGTAAATTTTTCGCATCTTTCTTCATTCAATGGCTGTTAGTAAAAAAATTTATATTTGAACCTGAACATTGAAGTTTATATTGCGGCACATGTTAATAGGCTTTCTTGAGTACATTGGGATTATATTCTAATTAAAGATATCATTATTATTCATAATGAATAATGAATTGGTTAAATAACTAAATTATAATATTATCAATTTATTTATATATATATATAAAATATTTTATCCTAAACTCAGTATGAAACATTGTATAATTTTTTTTTTATCCTTCAGGTTCTAGGAATTAAACAGCCAAAAGTAATTTACCGGATGATATAATGTTTATATTACGGTAATACGGATATCCCAGAGTTGACACAGTCTACTCTACTACACTCTTCCACGTTTTTAATTAAATATTTCATGACCAACACGGGAATCGAACCTGCACCTCGATTTATAATCCAAATGGTTGTCCACTGTACCATCGATACCCCCTGGTACTATTAATAATAAATAATTTTATCTAAAGCTATGTATCTAAAATAGTGGAACTTGTCATTGTGTTACTAATTTCCAACAAGATTTATGAAAGATTCCAATACATATACACAAAAGTATAAGTGCTCCTTTGAGTTACATTCTTTCCTTCAAATGCTTAACAATTCGAGATATTCAGTAAATAAAATACGCAGTAAATAAAAATATACACCAAGTCAAATACCATTACCATATAATAATTTTTTCTAGTTATAAGTTATATCTTTTTAAGATTTCTTTTAAATTTAATTCAATTTTGAAATCAATTAATCGTTTCAAGTAAATAAATATGAATTGAGTATAGATAAAGTAAAATCAAAATTCTATAGAAACGAGGAAGATTATAGTTGCCCTTGTCAACTTTTAGATACCCGTGCATACCCACTATGGTGTATAAAATAAACCGTAATTTACTTCCCTTATACATTTAACTCATTACCCCATAATTTTGATGTAAAAAAAAAAAAAAAATTAACAAAAAAAAAAAAAAAATCACAAAACAAAAAACAAAATTTTCATTCATTGTCCCATAACTTTAGCTTAAAAAAAAAAAAAAAAAAATAAAAAAAAAAAAACAAAAAAAAAAAAAATTGGCCCACCCTAAAATTCCGAAGGTCCGAGTGATGTCCAACTTTCCCAAGTAACTTGCCCTATTAATTTATCTGCCCAATTTTAATTTTAACCTTGTAGCTTCATTAGATTCAAAGTTATTGAATCGAAAACTTTGTATGGCAGCCCCCCGAAAATGGGGCCCTAAAATTTTGAAACTTCATATAAGTGCTCGATTCATTATATAACTAACCGTGTGTAATTTTCAGCCTCGTAATATAATTAGTTTTGAAGAAATTCATATTGGTGCAAAGAAGTTGTATGGCAGCCCCCCGAAAATGGGGCCCTAACATTTTGAAACTTCATATAAGTGCTCGATTCATTATATAACTAACCGTGTGTAATTTTCATCCCCGTAGTATAAATAGTTTTGAAGAAATTCATATTGGTGCAAGGAAGTTGTATGGCAGTCCCCCGAAAATGGGGCCCTAACATTTTGAAACTTCATATAAGTGCCGGAGTCATTATAAAACTAACCGTGTGTAATTTTCATCCCCGTAGTATAAATAGTTTTGAAGAAATTCATATTGGTGCAAAAAAGTTGTATGGCAGCTCCCCGAAAATGGGGCCCTAACATTTTGAAACTTCATATAAGTGCTCGATTCATTATATAACTAACCGTGTGTAATTTTCAGCCTCGTAGTATAATTAGTTTTGAAGAAATTCATATTGGTGCAAAGAAGATGGCAGCCCCCGAAAATGGGGCCCTAACATTTTGAAACTTCATATAAGTGCCGGAGTCATTATAAAACTAACCGTGTGTAATTTTCATTCTCGTAATATAATTACTTTTGAAGAAATTCATATTGGTGCAAAAAAGTTGTATGGCAGCTCCCCGAAGACTTGGTCCGATTTTAACCAAAAACAATAGGGAACCTAGAAATTGTCTAAAAATCACTTAGTGTGAATTTCAAGACTCTAGCCCTTTTAGTTTTTGAGTTATCGTGCTGACACACGGACGGACGGACAGACACACATAGCTAGATCGACTAATTTTTCGATTCTGAGCCGATACGTACCCTTGACACTATATCTAGCTCGTCTAGATCGATGCGTTACAAACGGAGGAGCAAATCTAATATACCCGATGTCATATATGTATGCACGGGTATAAACACTTACCAAATGACTGTAAAATATTAAAAATATTTTCTTGAGCACTTAGAAAGTATGTATGTACATTTAAAAGAAAAGGTCTCTTATCTTTAAACTAAACATTAATATTAAAAGGTTGAAAAAATCAAATTACACAAAATTAAAGTTTTGATTATTCTTATATTTTTAATTGCTGCAGTTGATGCATTCCGCGGTTATACTGTAAGCAACGATGACCGTCCCGGCCAAATAACGAAATTCAAGCTAAATATTTGCAATCTGAAATTCCAGGTGTAGCTGCTGTAGTCCACAATTGTGCATTTGAATATTTATATCAGCCTGATTTATTAAAATGTGTTCAAGCTTCAAAATGGATTTGGACACCTTTTGAAGATCCACTATAATTTGCCAAACAAGCTTAATGTAAGGATTGCAAATTGTATATACTAATACATGAATAAAGATTAAATAAATAAATTTATAACCTTAAATAAATTCATATTTGAATCTGTTCTTAATATACCACTCACTAGTGGTTTCTAATGGGTATCAAAGAACCAGCAAGGGCATCAAAATTTTTTTCGTTTTGGTTTTAAAATATTTTTAGAATCTAAATATAATAAAAGACAAACTGCTGCTGCTGATAAGCGTGCCCTAATGTTATGTTAAATTTTACGTAGACTGTAGATTCTAATGTAGTGTAAACGTACTTCTATTCTAATATTTATACAAATAACTAAAAAAATGATTATTAAAATGTTAGTTTAAATGTTCAGGTATAACATTATTGACATTATATCTAGCTCGTCTAGATCGATGCAATACAAACGGAGGAGCAATTTTTATGTACCCCGTGGTCATATATGTGTGCACGGGTATAAAAAGATCCAACTAACTAATTTTTTAAATTTTATACAAAAAAATCATATATAAAATATAAAACTTACGGGACATTTATCTTCTGAATTAAATAGGCATAGTTGTAATTCGAAAATGGAATGAAGAATAGTTATTGACATACTGAATAAGCACGTTGAAAACATTGTTTCCATTACGTTCCTAACAAAGAGGATTAATTGAATTCATGGTTCGGGTGGCTCCCACACTCCTCCAAAGATGGAGCAAGCATATCTGCAATATAATATCTATTATTTCTATAAAATTTTATTTAAATAAATTATTATCATTAATCTATATTAAATCATTATTAATTTTTATTATATCATAGATTTTATTGAATTATTACCATAGATAATATATAGTTAAGAAATTGCGTATGCTTCTTAAATTGTGTTGTGATTCTTAAAAGTTCTAATTTTGTCACTGTATTTTAGAAATGCATTTATTGCACGTTTGCATTTATAAGCTTTTCTAATAAGTACATATACTAGGAATTTAAATTAAATTTAATTAAAAATTAATTACTTACTAAATTTTGTGATCAAATGTTAATCAAAGCATTAATATTTTTAATTTAAATAAAAACCATCAATTTATTTATATTATTATCACAAACTATTATTTCTTTCGAATAGCTTTGAGTTTAATGAAAATTAGTGTCACAGATAAGAGCAGAATTATGATTGTAATACTTATTTGTAACAGAAGTGTAAAAAATTCCTTATCATAAATATAAATGATGAGAATTAATAAATTCCAATCCCAATATTTCAATCTGAAATTAATCTTTTTCATACTTCGTAATCGTGTATGTGTGTAAAATTTTATTAAATTGTATATGAAGTTTTAAATCTGTAGTTTTTGTTATAGCATTTTATAAATACATTTATTTCATATTCTTTTGTTTTTTAATAATTTTGAATAGATAAATTAATTAGAAAATATATTATAATAATTAGTATTATAAAATTAATTTCATCAATTCTTTTTAACAATAAAACTAATAAAAGCTTTTATGGTTTTAAAATGGACTTCTAATTAAATTTGAACCAATTAGGTGTAGGGTATTTCTGTTTTTTTTTCTTAAGTCGGTTATTTCTGTTTTTTTTACTTATTTTTTCAGAAATTTTTGCTTTAGGGGATTACAATACGGTATTACTTGTTAGGGAGGCACCTATTTCAATTCTAATAAACCTTTACTCTTATTACGAAAATGCTTACATTGGATAATATAAAGAAAATTAGGAGATTTAGTGGTTTGCCCCTTTTGCAATACTTAGAAGTGCGTGAACATACGACACATGAAGGTTTATCTTCAAAATGGATTAATTTTTTTATTATGTTGAAACATTCCATTTTTAAAAGAAAAAGTACTTTATATATCGTATATCTTATTAAATTAATTTAAAATGAAATATACATTTCTAAATAAAATCATTATCAATACTTTGCAATCGATTAAGTATTTTTGAGTGATTTTTAGAAAACACTTAATTAATAAGAACTTTGTGTTAACATATACTTACTGTGTTATAAACTCAATTTACTTCACTTAAAATTCGACTATAAAAGTAGCGTTTGCCAAAGGTTTCATCATTCAGAAAACAAATCTTTTACTATAAGCATTGATTCATAAGAGTTATAAAAAATTAACTGAACAAAATGAAAGTTCTAATTATTTTTCCATTGTTAATTGTTGCCGTTGCTGCATTCCGTGGTTATCATCGTGGTCATGATGGACGTCCCGCGTGCAAAACTCAGGAAGAAATGGATAAAATAACTTGGCGAAACAACGAAAACCAAGCCAAATATTGGGTATGTGTGACACCAGGTGTAAAAGGTGAAGCTCATGATTGCCAGAAGGAACACGCTTATCAACCTCATTTATTTAGATGTGTTCAATTTTCAAAATGGTTTTGGACACCTTTGGAAGATCCACCAACATTAGGTTAAAAAGAATTTAAGAACTAATAAATGTAAATTAAAATTTGTATAAAGATTTCAAAATAAATTAAGATAGTATTCCAAAAATCCCATTTTTTTCAATTGTGTTTTTATGGGCAAGGTGGAATCGGATCAGGACTTAGCACATTTTGTATGCTCGTTCTGTATATCTTTCGTTTTATATTATTTTGCTTTATTTTTATTTTTCTCAAAGTTTGTAATTTTTAAGAATAAAAAATAATTTAAAAAAAATTGACATTTTTAAATATAAGTTGTTTTGAAAACAAAATGTTGTGTTATTAATTCAATTAAGACTATAATTAATTCATATTATCTAATATTCGAGACTACATGAAAAGATTCAATATAAAATTAATAATATTAATATTATTTGCATTTATGACTTAAATTTATTAAAAGTAATTTATCTAAGCCTAAAAGTCCACTAAAACTAGAAATTCTTAATTTCAACCCGTCTTAAGTAAAATATTTATTTTGTAAAAACTTTCTTTCACATACAATGAATCTAAATGAAGTTTGTAGCCAGAGAGTGTGAGTTCGAATCCCATACAGTTTACAATTTTTTTAATTCAAATAAATATTACTGAAAATAACATTATTGCTTTTAAATCCAAATATTGTCCACAAATAAAATTCTTTTAATAAAACACTTTTTTAAAAAACAAAATTAATTAATGCATCGCCTATTTATGGTTTCCTAATCGTTTTAGTGTCTGCCCAATTTATTTCAGATTTATTTTAGATTTGTATTGATCATGCTATATGTATAGAATGGTGCAGGGTCAGAACTCCCAGAATCACTCACTTAGTTGGACATATGTCCCTAAGGGACTCATGACCCACTTTAAAAAATTTAGTGGACATAAGTCCCTTTACAATACTTTACCTAAGCTTAAACTACCGTTTAGTGAGTTATAACTCTTTTTATTGAATTATTAGATGCTTAGGGAGTTATGACCCATTAAGTGAGTTATAACTCCCTTTATTAAATTTTGAATTATAAAATCATATAACTTAAATTGTGGGATTGAGCTTAATATATCAAACCCAAAATTTGAATTAATTTCTGAAAGTTTATCTGATCTTTATAATTTAAAGTATGATAATGTAAAAATATATATACAAGTAAAATATTAGATGCACAACAATATGTATTTATATATTTATCTATGTGAGATACTATATTAGGAAGCACATTTTGTTAAAAAATCAAAGTTGACCCTTTTATCAGAGCATTTATGAATTCATGTATGCGAGACTTTGGTTACAAAATCAGGATTACCCATTTTTCAAAATAGCCTTTTAAAATGTAGTTTAAAAGTAAAATTCTTTTTGTTGAAATTATAAATTAAAATTAATATTTTTTTCAATGTTACTAATAACCTCTCAGCTGAGAACTGTATAAGGGAGTTATGAACTTACACCATTTTCGCTTAAATGGACAGTTAGTAGATAATTAGTAAATAACAATAGCCTGAAATTTAACAGGGTATAGAGTTTTAGATTATTTAGATAACTCCAATAAGATATAGCATACAAATCGTCATTCATTTTAGCAATGCAATCATTTCCAATATGATTAGAACTACTTAAATGAGTTTGAGTGCACTCAGCACAAAGTAAATAAAATAAAAACTCTATACATTTAGGTAAATCATGAACAAATAAACAGAATAATAATGCCCCCAAGACAGACTCCTCAGATGCCCCACAAACTATTGGATGTCAGACTTACATTCAATTAGTGCCAATAAGTTTTTTACACTATGATTTACAATACCACATGACTTACAGTATCAAAAGCTTTAAAAATATCAAGGAGTAATAATACTGTAGCTCTCTTTTTATCGATTGCACGATATATGTCGTCAACAGTTTCAATTGGATCAGTTTTAGCACTTCGACCCATTTTAAAACCTGAATCTAAACATTGTATTTCATTATTAATTATAGGGAGAAACCGTACGACAGTTGTATGTAAGTGTATAAAAAACACTTAACTTAACATAGGGCATGCTAATCAGCAGCAACAGTTTGTCTTTTATTATATTTAGATTATTATTAGAATCAGGTGTTTCATGGGTCTACACAAATTTATTTTGTTACATATTATTATTAATCAAATATTTAAAAAATTCATAATAGAATAAATAGCTTATGTACATTCCTAATTTGTTTTTATTTTCATTATCTTTGTTAACAATAAATAGTAAATTTTTTTATTTTTTTAACCTAATGATGGTGGATCTTCTAATGGTGTCCAAACCCATTCAACGGCTTTAACACATGCAAATAACTTAGGTTGGTATAAATGTTCTTTTGGACAATCACGAGCTTCACCTGCTACACCTGGTACCTTACATTCCCAATATTTGGCTTGATTGTAATTATTTCTCCACCTCTTTGAAGACATTTCTTCGGGAGTTTTGCATCCAGGACGCCCATTATGACCATCAGTATACCCACGGAAGGCAAAAACGGTAGCAATTAAAAATGCAAAAATAATTAAAACTTTCATTTAATTTGATTGTTTGTTTATATTTCTAATTTTGAGTGTTTATAATACACAAGTAGTTTTGTGAATGTTGAAAACTTTAGCTAAACGCAACTTTTATAGTTGAATTTCAAGTGCACAATATTACAAAATTCATATTTATCAAAATTAAAATTTATAAGAAACTTTATAAAAATAAAAAGAATTATTAAGTGTTTATATAAACAAAAGACTTTTTATTTTTCAAGTATTTTTTAATAATCACACATAAGTACTTAATCAATTACAATGAACCGATTACAATGCAAACTTTCGAAATATATATTTTTAAACTTAAAATTTTTTTTTTGATAAGAATTCTATTTATTTTTAAGATTGCTTTTCTTAAAATATAGGTTAGGGTCTAAGTTTTATAGTTGCAAAGCGAATAAATTTTTAAATCTAGGAAGTGCGAGCTCGATTTTTATACAAATCACAAATTTTTTAATTGAAGAGAAATTATTTAAAACAAGTGATGAAAAAAACCAAGGATTTTTAATAAAGCACATTTTCAAAATAATAGAGTGTTTCATACTGAGTATTTTATCGGAATATAATGTTGAAGCTACGTTGGTGACTAAGTTACTACTTTTTTATAGAAACAGTAAATTTCAAATTCCATTTTCTCAAGGATATGATCCTCACTTGGTTCAAGCAATTAAATTGTGAATTATACCAAAATTTGGAATTTTACTTAGAATTTTACTATTTAAATATTTTTAGGTCTGCTTATGATATTTTATTTTCTAAAATAAAACACATCCAACAAAACATTAATATTTCAATTTTTTATAATTGAACACATCTAACAAAACACGCATCACAACTCATTTCTTGGACAAATATATAAATAAATATAATATATAAATAAAAATATTATAATTCAGTTATTTCATCAATTCATTATTATTTATGAATAATAGTGAAATCAATACTTAGAATATAATCCAAATGCAATCAAAAAAACCTGTTTAAAAGTACGAAATATAATGTTAATGGAGCTTCATCGTTAACATTTAGTTTTAGAAAAATGCGAGTACACTGGTGAATAAGTTAAAATACAATAAATTTTTATATAAATATGATATGTTACCTACAGAATATTTAAGTAAACAATAGTTTTTTTTTAGGTTATGTATGCCACTATGGATATATCAGAATAGAAGTATGTTTACTACTACTGACCTACCAGTCTATTTATTATTTAACATAACCAGACTAATGTTCTCGGGTTGAAACGAATTGATAATGGAGTAATCTTCTAAATTTGATTAACTAGAAACCAACAAATAATCAATAATATAAGTAATTTTCTACAGACTGATGGAAAAGAAGTTTACTACTATAAATTATAATATTAATAATTAATAGAGTCTAAACATATTGGAGCAGCTTAAAGTTTATCTTAAAAAGAAATTCATTTTTTACTATCGTTTCTCTTTAAATTTCACGAAGATAAGGGAAAATAATTTTATAAAGAATAAAACCTTGTATAAGATGTATAAAATATAAATATAGTTGAAATTTACAAGTATTATATAGATAATTTATTTAAAGAATAAATAATATGATTATTGATATTTTGTAATCGATTAAGTACTTTTGAGTGATTTTTAGAAAACACTTAATTAATAAGAACTTTGTGTTAACATATACTTAAGTACTGTGTTATAAACTAAATTTACTTCACATAAAATTCGAATATAAAAGGAGCGTTTGCCAAAGTTTTTCATCATTCAGAAAACAAATCTTTTACTATAAGCATTCATAATAAGAGTTAAAAAAATTAACAAAACAAAATGAAATTTTTAATTATTTTTACAATATTAATTGTTGCCGTTGCTGCATTCCGTGGTTATACAGATGATCATAATGGACGTCCAGGATGCAAAACTCCAGAAGAAATGATTAAAACAACTTGGCGAAACAACGAAAACCAAGCTAAATTCTGGGAATGTGTAACACCAGGTGTAAAAGGTGAAGATCGTGATTGCCCTATTGAACACGCTTATCAGCCACATTTATATAGATGTGTCCAATCTTCAAAATGGATTTGGACACCCTTGGAAGATCCACCAACATTAGCATAAAGAAATATAATTCCAGCGTGTAATAAAATTTTAATTAAGATTTCAAAATAAATTAAGACTATGTTCCTATTATGTACTTTAATTGTTTTGTATATATATATATATTATATAGATATCTTTATATCCGTATGAATGTAGGTCAAAGAGTATGCTAAATTCGTTTTGTTAGACATACTTAAGTGTTAAATCGTATCAGAATCGAAAAGTACATCGATTTAGCAATGCATCTCCGAGTATTTTATGAAAATGTTATAATTTTGTTATTTCATCAACTCATTATTAATTCTGAATAATAGTTAAATCAATACTTAGAATATAATCTGCGATGTACAATGTTGGAGCTTTAATGTTAACTTTTCTTAAAAAAAAAAGAAAGTTTTAATTTTTAAGTTCTAATAGACCATCAATGGGGAAGGTTCCTAAAACTTTTACTAAACAAACTTATGATGATTCTCAGGGATCTGTCCCCACCCCTCAGTCTTCCCTCTCCTAAATTTTTTTCTAACTCATCTAAATTTTGTACAAATTTTGGACAAAACTATTTTTGGGATAATTTCAGACACATAACAAAAATTTCAAAACTCTTTCTTGAGCCGTTTAAAAGATATGTGGGGATAAAAATTTTGCAAAAATTGAATTTTACATAATGGGAAATTTTAGTACCGTATGGCAACCCTATACATTCGGCTTTAAGAATTTAGAAAGCTTATAAAAATAGATGTATTTCACCGTTTTCAGATATAAAATATACCTAACAGAACTCTTATAATACAAATTAAAATATAGGACTTTTTCCGACTTTGGCGGCTGAAGGTACACAACGAATGCGGCTACAGAAAAAAGTTCTTTCATGGAATTATTTTTTTTGCAATACCTACCCGCCGTTAAAATTTATTTTCTCTATTTTAAACGGTGTTAAAGCTTTTGTAAGCATTACGGACTGACAAACGGACGGTCGGACGGACTGACAGTGTGAAACTAATAAGTACTTTCTTCAAAATTTTTTGAAAATGTGCTAAAAAGCTCTAAAATAAGGAAGAAATGCAAATATGTATTAATATTATTTTTAGTTAATGTTTTACTTGAATTTTTTCATTCTAACACATGAGACAATGCGACGGCCTAATCACCCTTCCAGTGAAAAACAACGATTCAAGAGACAAATAAAAACAAATGAAAACAACCATTGGCACTAAGATAGGATAAGATTTGGAGCCAGGAATGTACTCACCTTTATGGAAGTACCAAGACTAAGCCAATTAGAAAAAGAAATATTAAGATATCATATAAAAACGAGGAAGAGTGTAGTAGAGTAGACTGTGTCAACTCTGGGATAACCGTATGACCGTAACATATACATTATCATCTGGTTAATTACTTTTGGCAAAATTTCAAACATACAGCTTTATTAAGTGTAGTGTAATGCTCATATAAAAGAAGGAGTTGTATAGCAGCTACTCGAACCCTCTGCAGTAGACCAACCAAATTTTGCTGTAACTTTGGCCATTACACTAAACTATTTTTGGCAAAATTTCAGACACCCAACTTAATTAGGTGTAGTGTAATGCTCATATAAAGGAAGGAGTTGTGTGGCAGGTACTTGAACCCGTGGACCAAAATGGCTGGATTTAAATAGCGATGACGGCTATTGAAAAACGAATTTGTGAAAATTTCAAAACCCTAGCTCCTTAATTTTTGGAGTTATCGTGCGGACGGACGGACGGACATACATAGCTAAATCGATTTATTTTTCGATTCTTATCCGATTCACGCACTTGAGGTTATATCTATACCCCCCCCCCCCCTTTGGCAAATGTGGCAAATTTAATATACCCTTTTGACTAATAGTCATACGGGTATAATTATGGGTTTAATTGGAACAACATGGCCGATAGCTGAGATTTTGTTACAAGAAACGGTAACTTAATATTATACTCGGATAGCGGCGAAGGAGGGAATAATAGTAACAATAGTATTAAATAGGAATTTTAAAAGTAGTCTAATTAACTTGAATCCTATTTTTGGCAGGTTAATTAGCGTAGTATTTTACTTCAGGATAAAACAGTGATATGTCCCCACGAAAACATCGAAAGAGGAAATAAAATATGAATTCTACAACCAACTTTATCAAACATTGGAAAGAATTCCTAGAACTGATATAGTGATAATAATGAGGTATCTCAATGCAAAAGAAGGAACGGGTTGGGTACGTAATCCCAAATCACAAAATCCCAAAACTTTTTCATCTTATTACAAAATTCCAAATTACAAAATACCAAATTGTGAAACTTTATTCGGGTTTGCTACGAAATACAGAAAAAGCAATTTATTTTCCAAAATACCATTTTCATACTTTCATAATTCCAAAAATAAAATTCATAGTTCCAAAAAAAAAATTAAAAGAAAAAAATTTTCTGTGTATACTCAAACAATCCATTCAAACTCATGTGCATATATACTGGAAAAAGCGTCTAATCGTCATTTTGTAACCAACTATAAAATCCCTCCTAATTATTTTTACAAATAAAATTTAAAAATAGTGGGGGCTGCCGCCCCCAAATCCCCACTAATTGAATTATTGAAACCCTGATTTTGAATCCAACTCTAAAATTCCTCCTAATTCAAAATCTCACTTATACATATTTTTAAATATTCTGGAAAAAGCGTATAATCCTAATTTTGTATCAAGCTCTAAAATTTCTCTTTGTTTACACTATGGAATAATATATATAAAATATTAATCTTTTTCTATTTTAGAAATTGGTGAATTAAGGGCTAGTTGGAATTACCAATTCAAACATTTAGGTTGAAAATTTTTAATTTTGGGATTTTGTGATTTGGGATTTTGAAATTTGTAGTTTTGTGATTTGGGATTTTTTAATTTTGGGATTTTGAACACAAAGTGAAAAGAGCCCAAAAAATGTAGGACATAAATTTGGTTTATGCAGCACTAATGGCAATCATACACGTCTAAAAGAAATATGCTCAGAAGCCAATATGGCAATAGGTGTTTTGTTTCGTTTATAACTGAATCTCCTGATGCACGCACCAAAAATCAAATCGCCCATATATTCATAAGCCATAAGTGAACAAATTCGCTACTAGATGTAAAAAGTCGTCGGGGAGCAGATATTCATAGCGATCATTTACTTCTTGCAGAAAAACTTAGCCTAAGACCATCTGCTATTAAAATTAAGAAGAAAATCGATCCATCAAGGCTTTTGTAAACATACGAACAGAAAAACTAAAATTCTAAGTAAAATTCCAAATTTTGGTGGAATTCACAATTCCATTCCTAGAAAGTATAAAAAATTTAGGACAGGGAAGACTGGGAGGTGGGGACAGATCCTTGGGAATCATCATAAGTTTGTTTAGTAAAAGTTTTAGGAACCTTCCCCATTGATGGTCTATTAGAACTTAAAAATTAAAACTTTCTTTTTTTTTTAAGAAAAGTTAACATTAAAGCTCCAACATTGTACATCGTAGATTATATTCTAAGTATTGTTGTTGTTGTTGTTGTTTAGACGGGGGGGGGAGCAAGTCTCCCTTACACCTAGGCCTTGCGGCCCGTTGTGCACCCCTCATTAAATACTTTCTATTTATTTATAACTACTATATTATTTATTTTGCTTATATTATATATTTGTATATTTATATTATATTTGGTCACCATGGGGATTCGTAAAGAAAAATTATTTTTCAATAATTTTTTTTTTAATTAAATATTGTATGACCTGACCGGGAATCGAACCCGGACCCCCTCGGTTAATAAGCCAAATGCTTACCCACTGCCCCACCGAGGCCCCTTTCTAAGTATTGATTTAACTATTATTCAAAATTAATAATGAGTTGATGAAATAACAAAATTATAATATTTTCATAAAATACTCGGAGATGCATTGCTAAATCGATGTACTTTTCGATTCTGATACGATTTAACACTTTAGTATATCTATTAGAACAAATTTAGCAAAACCTTTGACCTACATTCATACGGATATAAAGATATCTATATAATATATATATATATACAAAACAATTAAAGTACATAATAGGAACATAGTCTTAATTTATTTTGAAATCTTAATTAAAATTTTATTACACGCTGGAATTATATTTCTTTATGCTAATGTTGGTGGATCTTCCAAGGGTGTCCAAATCCATTTTGAAGATTGGACACATCTATATAAATGTGGCTGATAAGCGTGTTCAATAGGGCAATCACGATCTTCACCTTTTACACCTGGTGTTACACATTCCCAGAATTTAGCTTGGTTTTCGTTGTTTCGCCAAGTTGTTTTAATCATTTCTTCTGGAGTTTTGCATCCTGGACGTCCATTATGATCATCTGTATAACCACGGAATGCAGCAACCGCAACAATTAATATTGTAAAAATAATTAAAAATTTCATTTTGTTTTGTTGATTTTTTTAACTCTTATTATGAAAGCTTATAGTAAAAGATTTGTTTTCTGAATGATGAAAAACTTTGGCAAACGCTACTTTTATATTCGAATTTTATGTGAAGTAAATTTAGTTTATAACACAGTACTTAAGTATTTGTTAACACAAAGTTCTTATTAATTAAGTGTTTTCTAAAAATCACTCAAAAGTACTTAATCGATTACAAAATATCGATAATCATATTATTTATTCTTTAAATAAATTATCTATATAATACTTGTAAATTTCAACTTTATTTATATTTTATACATCTTATACAAGGTTTTATTCTTTATAAAATTATTTTCCCTTATCTTCGTGAAATTTAAAGAGAAACGATAGTAAAAAATGAATTTCTTTTTAAGATAAACTTTAAGCTGCTCCAATATGTTTAGACTCTATTAATTATTAATATTATAATTTATAGTAGTAAACTTCTTTTCCATCAGTCTGTAGAAAATTACTTATATTATTGATTATTTGTTGGTTTCTAGTTAATCAAATTTAGAAGATTACTCCATTATCAATTCGTTTCAACCCGAGAACATTAGTCTGGTTATGTTAAATAATAAATAGACTGGTAGGTCAGTAGTAGTAAACATACTTCTATTCTGATATATCCATAGTGGCATACATAACCTAAAAAAAAACTATTGTTTACTTAAATATTCTGTAGGTAACATATCATATTTATATAAAAATAAAAAATTTAATTTTTTTTAATAAAAAAAAAAAAAAACAAAAATAAAAAAAAATTTTTTTATGAATTTAAATTAGTTTAAATGTTAATGAATTAGTTAATTTCAGTTTTTAAAACTCACAGTACATCTGGAAACTTTATACAAATAGTAAAATATTTAGATATTAAGAATGAAGCATAAATCTACAAGGAACATTTCTGTTGTAGTTCCATTATTTTCAGTGAAAATCTGAAATAACGGCGAAGGCCCATTGTTATCATATAATACTCAGTATGAAACACTATATAATTTTGAAAATGTACTCTTTTAAAAACCCTTGGCTGTTTTCATCACTTGTTATAGATTTTTTCGTTACTTTACTCTAAATTTCACTTCAAATTTAGTATACTTGGAGTTCTTCGAAAATTGAGTTGACTCTGTAAACGGAATTAGAATTTGTTAAAGCATGTTATCACAACGGTAAGCGAAAAAAAATTTTGAAAGCTAATTATGTTCAATTTGTTGCCTATATTAAATTTCAAAAGCAATAGTGAAAAATATTTTTTTTGTTTACTTTAATAAATTTACAAAAATTTTTTAACATGTATTATTTCTTACTCAAAATGATGGCTGATTGGTTGCAAAAGGAGATTAAAATTTTACAACTACTGAGATTTGTTCACTACTTTAAAAGATTAAAAGTTTTTAACCCTTGCTCAAACCAGCTCTTGAATTCGTGTTTACTTAGCTTTCGATTTCGGAAAATGAAGTATCCATGAAATTAGATAATAATGCAGTATCAGGAGTTCTCAAAATGATTTTAAAGTGTTACACAAGAATATTATTTCACTTGCTTTTAATTGACAATGAATGTGAAAGCATAATTTCATTTTAATGGAATTTCAAAAAAAATAACTGCATAGTTTGGGATGTGGAAAATGCGTATGCCTCAGAATAGTGTACAAGCAACCAAAATATTTTATCAGGGGCAATGTTTGTTGTTGAATTATTGTTGATAAAGTTATCGGTTCATATTTTGGCGAAATAAAAGTGATCATCCAAAAACTGTCTATTGGGCTGTATACCGAAATTTGTAATGTAATGTAAAATTTTTTGCGGCCGATGGTTCGTAATAACCGTGACATTTGGCTCCAGCAATATTGAGCTACAGTTCATTTTGCGATTGAGATATTGACGATTCGATGAGAAACATATTGACAAACTTCGTCTTCCAGATTTGACGGTTTCTGATTTTTTTTTCGGCTTTTTGGAAGAAAGCTTTTAGGTCAACAATTTTACATTAGGAATGTAAGCTTGATATTTGCAAAGAAATTGCACTATTTAATGCAAAATGTCTTAAAAAGAACCGTCAACTGCAAACATAAAAATGGAAGACATTTAAAGTTTGTCATTCTTCACACCTTCCTTTAAAAAATTGAATAATTTAAACGTACAAAAAGAAATATCAATTTTTAAATAAGACAGTCCAAGTTGTAATATTATTTCTTTTGGTTTTATTATATTTTATTTGATCACTAAGTGTAACCCTTTTTAGTACATTTTCAAAAAATTTTGTAAAAATGTGCCTATATCGTTTCACTCTGTCCGTCCATCTGTCCGTCTGTCTGTCCGTATGTTTACAAAATCTTTTTCATCGTTTGAAATAGAGAAAAGAAATTTTAACCACGAGTAGGTATTACAAAAAAAATTATTTCGTAGAAGAATTTTTTCTGTAGCCCCATCTGATACGGAGCTCAGCCCCCCAAAGTTGGGAAAAGCCCTATATTCAAATTGTTATAACAAGAGTTCTATTAGGTGTATTTTCAATCTGAAAACGGCAAAAGATAGCTGGTTTTTTAAACTTTAACCATTTTTGCAAAATTTTTGGCCACACATATCTTCTAAACGGTTCCAGCTGGGGTCTTGAAATTTTGGGAGAAGTTAGAACTTCAGAAATTAGTAGGAGTCGGTTAACAAAATTTTTTTGTCACGTCCCCTGTTTTTCAGCTGTAAGGGCTCGAAAATTGAAATTTTGCTATTTTTAAACACCTGTAACTTGAATACCTGTTCAAATTTTTTTTTGTTAATATACAAAATTTAAGGGTCCAACATTATACTTTAACATATGTTAAAAGATTTTCTTAAATTTAAAAGCGGTTCTTTAAATTGAAGAAAGTGTCTGTCAGTTTTAACCATTTTTGCTTATATAGTAAAATTCTAAATAAAATTCCAAATTTTGGTAGAATTCACAATTGAATTCCTTGAACCTAAAACAGTTGAGGGAAGGGGAGTAGTGAGGACTAGATCCTTGAGAAATTGGGCAACCTTCCCCATAAATGGGCTATTAGGACTTAAAAATTAAAAAAATTACGGTTTTTATAAGTAAGTAGTAACTTAGTCACCAACGTATATATTTCCTAAATTAAACGTTAACATTGAAGCTCCAACATTATATTCCCATAAAATGCTCAGTATGAAACACTATATTATTTTGAAAATGTGCTTTTTTAAAAATCCTTGGTTTTTTTCATCACTTGTTTTAAATAATTTCTCTTCAATTAAAAAATTTGTGATTTGTATAAAAATCGAGCTCGCACTTCCTAGGTTTAAAAATTTATTCGCTTTGCAACTATAAAACCTAGACCCTAACCTATATTTTAAGAAAAGTAATCTTAAAAATAAATAGAATTCTTATCAAAAAAAAAATTTTAAGTTTAAAAATATATATTTTGAAGTTTGCATTGTAATCGGTTCATTGTAATTGATTAAGTACTTATGTGTGATTATTAAAAAATACTTGAAAAATAAAAAGTCTTTTGTTTATATAAACACTTAATAATTCTTTTTATTTTTAGGAAGTTTCTTATAAATTTTAATTTTGATAAATATGAATTTTGTAATATTGTGCACTTGAAATTCAACTATAAAAGTTGCGTTTAGCAAAAGTTTTCAACATTCACAAAACTACATGTGTATTATACACACTCAAAATTAGAAATATAAACAAACAATCAAATAAAATGAAAGTTTTAATTATTTTTGCATTTTTAATTGCTACCGTTTTTGCCTTCCGTGGGTATACTGATGGTCATAATGGGCGTCCTGGATGCAAAACTCCCGAAGAAATGTCTTCAAAGAGGTGGAGAAATAATTACAATCAAGCCAAATATTGGGAATGTAAAGTACCAGGTGTAGCAGGTGAAGCTCGTGATTGTCCAAAAGAACATTTATACCAACCTAAGTTATTTGCATGTGTTAAATCCGTTGAATGGGTTTGGACACCATTAGAAGATCCACCATCATTAGGTTAAAAAAAATAAAAAATTTTACTATTTATTGTTAACAAAGATAATGAAAATAAAAACAAATTAGGAATGTACATAAGCTATTTATTCTATTATGAATTTTTTAAATATTTGATTAATAATAATATGTAACAAAATAAATTTGTGTAGACCCATGAAACACCTGATTCTAATAATAATCTAAATATAATAAAAGACTGTAATAATGAAATAAAATGTTTAATTGTTATTTCCAAATACAAAATTACGAGAAGTTAGAAAATTTAATTTTCGACCAGGAATCTGGTTTAAATTAAAATGAGGTTCCAGGATGGATCGAAGTACTAAAACTGCTCTTCTTGAAACTGTTGACCACATATATGGTGCATTCGATAAGAAGAGAGCTACTGTATTATTACTCCTTGATATTTTTAAAGCTTTTGATACTGTAAATCATGTAGTTTTGTAAATCATGGTGTAAAAAGCTATCCACTAACTTCAGATGGGATAGTAGTGCAATAAAATTTATTACAATTACCGTAATGTAGAATCTGGCATGGACAAATATATAAATTTACACATTTGTTTACATCTAATATTTTACTTTCATATTTTTTTGTATTATTATGTTTTAGCCTTTACGATTATAAGGACTATATTTCTGATTGTAAGGATTATAAAAACTTTCAGAAATTATTTCAAAATAAATTTCGACTTAAATATATTAAAATTATTTTAAATTGTTAGATGATTTACCTATTTATAAACGCAAAAAGCTTATAAACGCAAAATATGCAATAAATGTATTTCAAAAATACAATGACAAATTTAGAACTACATACATGCTACAAGAACAACATGTCTTAATTATATATTACCTGTGGTAACAATTCGATAAAATATATGATATAAAAATTAAAAAAAAAAAAATTTAATCGTTTATTAAAAAAATATTTTGTTTTTAATTTATAAAATATAATACATAATATATTTTATGGTAAAATTCTTAGCCTTTTAAAAACATAAATGCGTTAAATATTGTGTTGGGATTTCTTAGGAGGCACTTGAAACACCATTACAATTAAGTCTAAATTTCGGGGACAAAAAGAAAATAGGAAAAAACACCGTTATACCAAATTTAAAGCTTCTATATTTATTTCAAGTTACTATCTTTATTTTTTTCGAATACATGCGTTAAGGGCTTGAGAGTAGGAGGGTAGTACGCAAATCACTATTCCAATTCATTCAACATTTTACAGACACAAAGCAAATAGGAAAAACCACTTGTGTCGCAAATTTTAATTTTTTATCTTTGTTAGTTTCGAAATTATACTCGTTTGGTCCCAATTCAATCAAAAACTTCTAGAATCCGAACCCGTTGTTTGATCTCGACCATAAGCAATCCCCACAGTACTTTCATTGCTAGTAACCTAGATATTAAATTTCATTAAAATAGCGCTATTAGTTAATTCCCTTATGCTACTACATATATTACAAAAAAAATATAAAAGTATAGAATAATTAAAAAAAAATTTTACCCAACCAACCCCACAATTTTTATTTAAAAAAAAACCATAACAATAAATCAAATAAAAAAAAAAAAAAAATTGGGTACACCCTAATTGTTGATCCGATTGATGTCCAACTTTACCAAGCAACTTACTCTATCACTTTACTTGCTCAATGTTAATTTTAACCTCGAAGCTTCATTCCATTCACAGTTATCGAATTGACAACTTTGTATGGCAGCTCCCCGAAAATGAAGCCTCAACATTTTGAAACTTTATAAAAATGCTTGTTCTATTATAATATAACTAAGCGTGTGTAATTTTTATTCTTCGTATTATTATTTTTGAAGAAATTCATATTGGTTCAAACAAGATATATAGTAGCTCCTAGAAGCCTTGGTCTGATTTTAACCAAAACCAGTAGGGAACCTAGAAAATCTCTACAAATTACCTTAACCTAGCCCTTTTAGTTTTTGGGTTATTGTTCTGACACACGAACGGACAAATACACTTAGCTAGATCGTTTTACTTCTCGATGCTGTTCTGATGATTCTTTTACACTATATCTAGCATGTTTAGATCGATGCGTTACAAATGGTAGAGTAATTTTAATGCACCCGTGGCTTTATTTGTATGCACCAGTATAAAAATAAGTTTTATGACAACTACACGAACCCGATCAACAGACTAGTTGGATTTTATTAACAATGTGAAAATTGCAAATCTCAGCCCTTTTTGGACGAACGAACACTTACAGCTAAATCCAATTACTTTTCAACTTTGATCCGATCCATACCTTTGAGGTCTCTATCTATCTAACCCTATTTCTTTATAATGTCACAAACGGTATGGCAAATTTAGTAACAAAGAGGTATTGATTACTCATTAGATACTTACATTTTTTAAAGAAATACTTAATTAATTAGGACTCAGTAGCACAAATCTTAATTTTTTTTTTAGTAGAAAAACGTTTTCGAAAATATTGTCTAAAAGAAATGAACAACTTTAACTTTAGAAGAATTACTTGGAAAATAAAATTTACAGTTACTGAATTTGAACCATCACACTGCAACTTTCAATGTTAATATTCGTGTGCGAGTTACATATGTATCAACCACAGAGCCACAAAAACAACAGACACTTTGTCACCACTTCCTGTTATTTTAAATAATTAAATTAAAAACAGTTCATATTTCAGTATGTAAAAATAAAATTAAATAATTTCCCATGAAATCCAAAATTTGCTAAATTGACATTTTGTAATAATATAAATACCTGTAACTTGTTAATTAGATAAAGTCCCAATCAAAATCTTGATTAAGTCATATTAAAAATATTAATAAATAATTAATTTTCTAAATAAATCGCGTTATTATTTTAAAACAAAAGTTGCGTGTGCTAACATTTTTAAATAATTTATATATATATATATATATATATATATATATATATATATATATATATATATATATTAACAAAAATTACTTTATAATAGTTGTTAGTTATCAAACTAAGATCCTCGGTCTGAAACCTATTCACAATAGAGTAATCTTCTGCGTTTGGCTAACTAGACAAAATAGTTAATTAAAGTTATTTATATTAAATAATTAATTATATAACTAATACTTATAAATAAAAAATTATCGTTTCTCTTTAAATTTCACGAAGATTAAGAAATTAAATTTTCCATATAAGTAAAACATTGCATACGAAGTATAACTATAGTATATCTAAATAAAAAGATAATAAATTTTAAGAATAAATAAAATGATTATCGATATTTTGTAATCAATTACAAAAAATGCTTTTAAGTAATTTTTAGAAAAGACTTAATTAATAAGAACTTTGTGTTAACAAATACTTAAGTATTATGTTATAAACTGAATTTACTTCACTTAAAATTCGAATATAAAAGTAGCGTTTGCCAAAGTTTTTCATCATTCAGAAAACAAATCTTTTACTATAAGCATTCATAATAAGAGTTAAAAAAACTAACAAAACAAAATGAAAGTTTTAATTATTTTTACATTATTAATTGTTGCCGCTACTGCATTCCGTGGTTATACTCCTGGTCATAATGGACGTCCCGCATGCAAAACTCAGGAAGAAATGGATAAAATAACTTGGCGAAACAACGAAAACCAAGCCAAATATTGGGTATGTGTAACACCAGGTGTAAGTGGTGAAGCTCATGATTGCCAGAAGGAACACGCTTATCAACCTCATTTATTTGGATGTGTTCAATTTTCAAAATGGTTTTGGACACCTTTGGAAGATCCACCAACATTAGGTTAAAACGAGGAAGATTATAGTTGCCCTTGTCAACTTTTAGATACCCGTGCATACCCACTATGGTGTATAAAATAAACCGTAATTTACTTCTCTTATACATTTAACTCATTACCCCATAACTTTAGCTTAAAAAAAAAAAAAAAAAATTAACAAAAAAAAAAAAAAAGTCACAAAACAAAAAACAAAATTTTCATTCATTGTCCCATAACTTTAGCTTAAAAAAAAAAAAAAAAAAAATTAACAAAAAAAAAAAAAAAATCACAAAAAAAAAAAAAAAGTTTTCATTCATTGTCCCATAACTTAAGCTTAAAAAAAAAAAAAAAAAAAATAAAAAAAAAAAAAACAACAAAATAAAAAAAAACAAAAAAAAAAAATTGGCCCACCCTAAAAGTCCGATGGTCCGAGTGATGTCCAACTTTGCCAAGTAACTTGCCCTATTAATTTACCTGCCCAATTTTAATTTTAACCTTGTAGCTTTATTAGATTCACAGTTATTGAATCGAAAACTTTGTATGGCAGCCCTCCGAAAATGGGGCCCTAACATTTTGAAACTTCATATAAGTGCTCGATTCATTATATAACTAACCGTGTGTAGTTTTCAGCCTCGTAGTATAATTAGTTTTGAAGAAATTCATATTGGTGCAAAGAAGTTGTATGGCAGCCCCCCATAAATGGGGCCCTAACATTTTGAAACTTCATATAAGTGCTCGATTCATTATATAACTAACCGTGTGTAATTTTCATCCGCGTAGTATAATTAGTTTTGAAGAAATTCATATTGGTGCAAGGAAGTTGTATGGCAGCCCCCCGAAAATGGGGCCCTAACATTTTGAAACTTCATATAAGTGCCGGAGTCAATATAAAACTAACCGTGTGTAATTTTCATCCCCGTAGTATAAATAGTTTTGAAGAAATTCATATTGGTGCAAAAAAGTTGTATGGCAGCTCCCCGAAGCCTTGGTCCGATTTTAACCAAAAACAATAGGGAACCTAGAAATTGTCTAAAAATGACTTTGTGTGAATTTCAAGACTCTAGCCCTTTTAGTTTTTGAGTTATCGTGATGACACACGGACGGACGGACGGACGGACAGACACACATAGCTAGATCGACTAATTTTTCGATTCTGAGCCGATACGTACCCTTGACACTATATCTAGCTCGTCTAGATCGATGCGTTACAAACGGAGGAGCAAATCTAATATACCCGATGTTCATATATATATGCACGGGTATAAAGAATTTAAGAACTTATAAATATAAATTAAAATATAAAGATTTCAAAATAAATTAAGATACTATTCCAAAAATTCCATTTTTTCAAATTTTTTTTTATGAGCTAGGTGAGATAGGACCAAGACTTAACACATTTTGTATGCGTTTTTGTATATCTTTGAGTTTATATTATTTTGCTTTGTTTTTATTTTCCTAAAGTTTGTAATTTTAAAGAATAAAAAATAATTTAAAAACAAGTGATGAAAAAAATCAAGGGTTTTTAAAAAAGCACATTTTCAAAATAATATTGTGTTTCATACTAAGTATTTTATTGGAATATAATGTTGAAGCTTTAATATAATTAACGTTTAATTAAGGAATTATATACGTTGGTGACTAAGTTACTGCTTACTTATAAAAACAGTAAATTTTTTATTTTAAAGTTCTAATAGCCCTTCAATTGGGAAGGTTGCCATATTTCTCAAGGACCTAACTTCATCTAACCCCTCCCCCTTTTGTAGGTTCTAGGAATTTAATTGTGAATTCCACAAAAATTTGGAATTTTACTTAGAATTATACTATCTAAGCAGAAACGGGTAAAACTGAGAGACACTTTCTTCAATTTAAGGAACCGCTTTTAAATTTAAGAGAAACCTTTAACATATGTTAAAATATAATGTTGGACCTTTAAATTTTGTATATTAATAAAAAAAAAATTGTACAGGTATTCAAGTTACAGCTGCTTAAAAATAGCAAAATTTCTATTTTCGAGCCTTTATAGCTTCTAAGCCTTATAGCTTCTAAGCTTATGACAAAAAAATTTTGTTAACTGACTCCTACTAATTTTTGAGGATCTAACTTCTTCTAAAATTTCAAGTTTAAGAGATATGTGGGACCAAAAATTTTGCAAAAATTGAGTTTTATATAATGCTAAATTTTGTACCGTATGGCAACCCTATACATTTGATCGACGTATTTTTGTCAGGTCTATAAAATCAGCTCTCTTATACCGTTTTTCGATTGAAAATAAACCTAACATAACTCTTGTTATATAAATTTAAATATAAGGCTTTTTTGGAATTTGCAGGGGCTGAAGCTTCGTAACCCTTCAAAATTAAGAAAAACCTTTGACACATATTGAAATATATAAAAGATTTATTTTGTAAAACTTCCTTTTACATACAATGAATCTAAATGAAATTTGGCTTCGGTGGTGTAGTAGGTGAGCAACTGGCTTATTAGCCAAGGAAGTGTGAGTTCGAACCCCTACAGTTTACAATTTTTTTAATTCAAATAAATATTACTGAAAATAACATTATTGCTTTTAAATCCACATATTGTATTCTTATTCCGTCCCATCTGAAAAGAATGAAACCGTCAAAAAAAAAATATATAAATACATTAAAATGGGATTTAAATAGAATTCCTTTTTTCAACTAAAACGTTGTGGTGATGAAAAATTTGGTTAGTAGTCCCAGTATGCAATTAACTCCATTGTTTTATATTCAAGTATAAAATGAGTAAAATGATTTTTCCAATTAAACACTATTTTAAAAGTAAAATTAATTAATTTCAGTTCGATCACTGAACTTTTCTATTAAAATAACCCAACGATTATTTATAGGTTCCTACTTGTTTTAGTCTCTGCCCAAATAATTTCAGATTTTCATTGATCAATATTGTGCTATATGTGTAGAACCACCCTTTACACAACAAAAGTTCTTTAATGATTCAAACTCTCTTAATTATTCAAATCTATGTATATAAAAGCGAACGTTTGTTTGTTTATTTGTAGTGTATAGGCTCCAAAATGACCTAGTATATAGTATATAGGCTCCAAAGTGTAAAAAGGTTTTTGGGTACGAGAAGTAATCTGGGCTAAAAATTGGAGCTGTGTTCAATTTATTAATAGACTTGGAATTTGTCAAGCCATTTTGGCATGACGATTAAGATAGATCAGATGTAAAGTAGACCTAAGAAAAAATTTAGAGATGGAAAATGTTATATGTTATTTAAAAATAAATTTGTTTTTATTAGGATTCTTAATTAGCTTTGTTCTTATTAAAATTAATATTAGAAATTTGCATTGAAAATTTTTTATGGCATAACAAATACACAAAAGATTTAAAAATAGCGTTGACCTTTCAAGCAGAACAATAAAAAACTTTAAAAAAACATTATTAAGCACTATCAAACGGGTTAATTAATCGCAAAGTATCTCATTTAGACTTTGCATTATTTGAGGAGAGTGAGTTTTTAAAAGAAGGTTTCAATTCAGTGATCACCAAAAATTCGAAAATTTCATTGAATCCTTGATCCAAAACGGATAAACAGGTCGAAACCAAATATCCCGTTGAGCTTTTGTAATTAAGGTCAATGCTTGTGCAAAATTTTCAATAAAATTAATTTAACCAAAAAAAATTTATTGCAAACTTAATGGCGGACAAACAAACAAACAAACAAATTTTCTTCTATATATATTAGATTTATATATTTGTATTATATTTTTAAACAATGAAAAATTCCGAGTGTTTTTAAAAAAGCACATTTTCAAAATTCTATAGTGTTTCATTCTGAGTATTTTATTATTTATTTTTATCATCCAGCAGATGGCGCAGTGGGTCTGGCGCCGGCTTTTCATGCGAAAGATTCTGGATTAGATCCCTGGCTGGGTAAACTCAACAATATAAAATAATATTTAAATATTTTATAATTAAATATCAATCAGCTGGCCCACATGTCTATTTGACACAGGGTCACAAAATTGCGTGCAAATATTTATAATTGTACGTAATTAATAAATAAGTAAATAAATGAATTTATTTTTGTAAAAATATTTATGAAATTAAATGATAATATAATAATTTAGTTATTTCATTAATTCATTATTATTTATGAATAATAGTGAAATCAATACTTAGAATATAATCCCAATGTACTTAAGAAAACTTGTTAGCAAGTGTAAAATATAATGTTAATGGAGCTTTAATGTTAACATTTAGTTTTAGAAAATATACGAGAGTACACTGCTGAATAAGTTACTGGTTTATAAATATAGTGCTATGACTTTCATTTGAGACCATGTTTTATTTAGTTCTGTTATTTCTCGCTCTACTGTTCTACGCCATGTATTTCTAGGTCTACCAAAATTTCTCTTTCCTTGAGGGTTCCATTCCACTTGCCTGGCTATGCAGTCTCGGGGTCTTCTAAGAATGTGACCTATCCACCTATATTTTCGTTTCTTAATATCTATTTCGATAGGTTCTTGACCGGTAGCTTCCCATACATCTTCATTTCGTATTCTTCTTGGCCAGTATATTCTGCATATAATCCGGAGACACTTGTTTACAAATACTTGTGGTTTATATGTTTCTTTCTTATTAACTAGCCAAGTTTCACTACCATATAAGAGGACAAATTTTATACATGCTACGAATATTTTAAGTTTGGTTTTTCTTGCAATTTGGGATGACCTCCAAATTTTCCACATTCTTCCAAATGTTGCTCTGGCTTTCGTTAGTTTATTATTAATGTCCTCTTTTGTACCGCCTTCTTTAGTAATAATACTGCCTTGGTAATTGAATTTATCTACATCTTCTCCTAATGTATCATCAATTGTAATTGGTCTTGTGTAACAAGACATAAATAACATTTAATATAAGGTATATAAGATCGTTTTTAACATAATCAGACTAAGATTCTCGGGTTGAAACCAATTGATAATGCAGAAATCTTCTAGATTTGATTAACTAGACTAATGTTCTCGGGTTGAAACGAATTGATAATGGAGTAATCTTCTAAATTTGATTTACTAGAAACCAACAAATAATCAATAATATAAGTAATTTTCTGCAGACTGATGGAAAAGAAGTTTACTACTATAAATTATAATATTAATAATAATTAATAGCGTCTAAACATATTGGAGCAGCTTGAAGATCGTCGATTAAACCTTTTATACGATGTATAAAATATAAATATAGTTGAAACATATGGGTATTAAAAAGGCATTTTATTTTAAGAATAAATAAAATTGTTATCAATATTTTGTAATCGATTAAGTACTTTTGAGTGATTTTTAGAAAACACTTAATTAATAAGAACTTTGTGTTAAGAAATACTTAAGTATTATGTACTGTGTTATAATCTAAATCTACTACACTTAAAATTCGAATATAAAAGTAGCGTTTGCCAAAGTTTTTCATCATTCAGAAAACAAATCTTTTACTTTAAGCATTCATAATAAGAGTTAAAAAAATTAACAAAACAAAATGAAATTTTTAATTATTTTTACAATATTAATTGTTGCCGTTGCTGCATTCCGTGGTTATACAGATGGTCATAATGGACGTCCAGGATGCAAAACTCCAGAAGAAATGATTAAAACAACTTGGAGAAACAACGAAAACCAAGCTAAATTCTGGGAATGTGTAACACCAGGTGTAAAAGGTGAAGATCGTGATTGCCCTATTGAACACGCTTATCAGCCTCATTTATATAGATGTGTCCAATCATCAAAATGGATTTGGACAGCCTTGGAAGATCCACCAACATTAGCATAAAGAAATATAATTCCAGCGTGTAATAAAATTTTAATTAAGATTTCAAAATAAATTAATACTATGTTCCTATTATGTACTTTAATTGTTTTGTTTATATATATATATATTATATAGATATCTTTATGTCCATATGAATGTAGTTGAAAGGTTTTGATAAATTTGTTCTATTAGATATACGAAAGTGTTAAATCGTATTAGAATCGAAAAACACATCGATTTAGCAATTCATGTCCGTAAAAACGATAACTCAAAAACTAATTACCTGGTTTCTAAAATTTTCAGAAATTCAATTTTATATAAGAGTATTTGTATTGAAATTCAGCCAGATTGCTTAATGGGTTCAAACAGTCGCCATACAAATACTTTTTTTTAATATGAACATTACTCTATACCAAATAAAGCTGGATGTCTGCAATTTTGTCAAAAAGGTTCGAATAGCTGTAAACGACTTCTTGACAGAAGTTCTCAACTATAACGACCAACGTCTACACAAAATATTGTTGCTGTAGTGTAAGAGGCTCTTATACAACCTATATTTTCTTTTACACATAAGTCAAAGCCCAATAAGTTCAGTATTTGAAACTTTGTCAAAAGTAATTAACCGGATAACGTTTATATTCTACGTTAATACGACTATTTCAAGGTTGACACAATCTACTCTACACCTTGTTTGAGGACAATAAACAAATTTGAAAAAATGTGCTTATTAGTTTCACTCTGTCTTTCCGTCCTACGTATGTCTACAAGAACATTTGCAATAAAAATTTGCAGTAAAAAAAATGTAATTAGGGGTAGGTATCGCAAATGTAATAAATCCTCGAAAATTATCATAAGTTTGCTTAATAAAATTTGGGACCCCTATATATTTCAAAAAGTAAACGTTAACATTGAAGCTATTCAAAAAACAAAATTAATGAATTTTGAAAATTAAAGAATCAACGAGGAATATTGTAGTAAAGTAAACTGTATCAACTCTGGGGTCCCCGTATGACTGTAATATAAACATTATATCATCCGATTTATTGCTTTTGGCAAAATTTCAAACATTTAGCTTTATTATGTATAAAGTAATACTTATGTGAAATATGAAGTTGTATGGCAGTTACTGGAACCCACTGCAGTAGACCAATCAAATTTTGCAGAAATTTTGGCCATAAAACTAAACTACTTTTGGCAAAATTTCACATACGCAGCTGAAATAGGTACAGAGTAATGCACATATAAAAAAAAAAGTTGTATCGCAGCTATTCGAACCCGTGGACCAAAATGACTGGATTTAAATAGCGATGATGACTGTTGCCAAAAAACGAATTTGTGAAAATTTCAAAATCCTAGCTCCTTTGTTTTTGAGCTATCGTGTGGGCAGACATATTTAGCTGAATCAATTTATTTTTGGATTATGATCCCCCCCCTTGCTTCTCTGCGTCACAAACGTAACGGCAAATTTATTATACCCTTTGATCTATTTTATCTTAATAATAATGATATTGACACAGTTTCAACTTATATACGATTTATACGATTTATTGTTCCTTTATATTATCACATATGATTTATTTAAATTATATATGGAGCAGAGCACCTCAAACAACGTTGTCCAAATCAGTATTACTTCATAAAAACGCAATCAAAATAATGAACGAATATCCTATATTGTATCCGAGTCACCACCTATACGATGAACAATATATGAGTTTTACTAATATTTGCAATAAAGAATTAAATATGACTGCCTTTAAAATTTTTAATAATTTTATCAAACACAATTTTAAATTAAATAGAATGTTAAATTTGCATAACCACAACACTAGAAATAAATAAAATTTTTATTTAAGCTTATGCAAAACTAATAACCAGAAAAATAATTGCCAGTACTACTGCCTAAAATATTTTAATGATTTGCCGTCGGAATTAAAAAACAAAAATTTTATTTTTTATCACATAACGGTACTTTATATCTTAAAGTTTCCGAATATATAAATTTTCAATGACGATTACGCCATCTAGTGGTTGAAAAATGTATTACAAAATTTTCCTAAGATTTTGTAGTATTTTAATTAAACCGTTATATTTTTCCTGCAAGACAATAAACTGGAAATATTTGCCACAATATTTTAGGACATGATGCTGTCTTTAATATACATCTTGTTTCATCTGAATCGTTTAAATCATCTGAAATGCTACCGTTTTTGAAATATTGCAATTTCAAGTGGAGATTTAAAAAAAAAAAAAAAAAAATTCGAACTTTGAAAAAAACCTAGTTTTAAAAGCTTAAAATTTAAAAACCACCTTGAATTTATTATTATACCGTTAGAAGGTCTCTTTACACTCTTTCCAACGGTACATAATAACGGTATATAATAAAATCTCAAAAAAAGTTTTGTATTGCATTTTTCGTACAGTAGATGGTGGCATCGCCACTAATAAATTATATAATCGAAACCTTTGAGATATAAAGTACTACTATATGATAAAGTCATCTTGATAGCTCACAACTCCTCTGCGGAAGTATACTCGTATTATTTTTATTATACTTCAAAGCAATATTTGTAAAATCAGTTAGCTTCGGCTTAGATCTGCTTGAATTAATTTATAGGAGCTAATAAAGAAAAAAACAACAAAAAAAAACCCTGGAAAGACGAAAACCTTTTATTTTGATTCTTTAATCAAAATGCAATTCAAAACTTAATCACATATTAGAAAATATGATGGGGATTTATGTCTCATTTTTTAGTGCACTTTTTCTCCCTTCAACGGAATCATAGTTCCAGATAAGTTTTTGGTTTCATTTTTGAGGCATACAAGTTCTTATGGGACTTTTAGTGTTCAAAATCACCAATAAAGAAAATAAAAAACACGAATATTGATTTATTAAATATTTATTTTAATGGTACTACATTTTATTTTTTTATTAGTCCAAACCATAACCTAATGTTGGTGGATCTTCTAATGGTGACCAAATCCAATCCTGACCGGAAACACATTTGGATAAATGAGGTTGATATAAATATTGTTGTGGACATTTGTGACGTTCACCAACTATACCTGGAACATAACATTTCCAATACTGAGTGGGGTTTTCGTTATTTCGCCAGTATACCATGTGCATTTCTTGTTCGGTTTCGCATCCCGGACGACCATCGTGATCATCTGTATAACCACGGAATGCAGCAACTGTTGCAATTAAAAATCCAAGAATAATAAAAATTTTCATTTTATTTATTTTTTTTTTCAACTTTTAATAATTAATGATTAATTTAGAGAACAAATTTGTTGAATATCTTAAAAGTTACGAATACCTTCTCTTTTATACTTAATTTTTAAGTGTTCAAGAAAATATATATATGTAAGATTATGATCTTAAAATTTTTCAAATATCGATAAAAATTCAAATTCGAACAATTACTTAGTAAGTGTTTTCTGCAGAATTTTGGTTTAAATTTATCAATACTTAATTGATATTTATTTATTTAAAAGAATTATTTGATTTTAAAATTTAATCAAAATTATAAGAGAAGATAATAACTTACAAGTAAATAGGTCTAGGTTATTTAACATATTAATTCTATAAAAATTAGTTCATTGGATTAAATGTTGGGTTGAATCATTTAATCTTTATATAGTCAGAATTTCGAGGACATTCCATAAAGGATCTGTTGTTTTTTATACCCTACACCTGTGGTAAAGGGGTATATTAAGTTTGGTATGTGGTTACATACCTAAAGGAAGCAAGCTAGATATGGAAAAGTATATATATTTGTAATCAGCGTGACCTCCTGAGTCGATATAGCCATGTCCGTCAGTCCGTAGGCACGATAACTCTGAAATTGAAATGAAATGAAATTTTAACTGTTAAGTGGACTGAAAGTCTGAAAGTACGGCGGGGATTGCATGTGGGCGAAATCGTCTCTAGGGTTCGGATTCTGGACCTTTCAATCGATTCAAAAGCTAACGAACATATATAAAAAAATTACGATAATTCAACAACTAATGACGCTATTTTCATCAAATTTGTGCGGCAGGTTACTAATAATGAAACTACGGCGGGGATTGCGTACGGTAAAGATTCTACCATGGGTTCGGAACCTAGAACTTTTTGATCGAAATTAGGCCATATTTCGGATTCTTAAAGTTTTGATCGATTTCAGGCCAAACGAGTATAATTTCGAAGACAAAGAAGATATTTCTTATTTCCTATGTGTCCCCGAAATTAATACTTAATTGCAGTCATGGTTCAGGTGCCTCCTAGGAAATCCCAAAATTAAAAGCTTACCTTCGAAATTCATGAAGATAGAAACTTTAAATTTGATACACGAAGGTTTCCTTATTTCCGTTTTTTTTTAACACTTTTATATTTTTAAAAGGCTAAGAATTTTACCATAAAACATATTTTGTATAATATTTTATAAATTAAAAACAAAATATTTTTTTAATAAACGATAAAATTCTTTTTTTTTAATTTTTATTATATCATATATTTTATTCAATTATTACCATACGTGATATATAATAAAGACATTGTGTACAATACTTAAGCTATATTCAAAGGTACTTGCTGCATTTATGTAAAATTTATTTTAATATGTAAATGAATTATATGAAAAGTTCTTAATTTGTAATTGCATTTTAGAAATACATTTATTGCATATTTTCCGTTTATAAGCTTTTCTAAAAGACTAACTAACAATAATAAACTAACAATTTAAAATAATTGCAATTTTGAAAAATTTGAATTATTAAATATATTAGAATTTGATTAGCTTTTTATCACAAAATTTAATAATTCAAAATTTTTCACTTTTGTGATTGAATTGGAATAAATATATTTTCATTTATTGCAAGTTTTTTTGTATTTCAATATTTTTAAATAGATAAATTAGTAAGAATTTATAATATTTTTGAATAGATAAAGTAATAAGAAAATGGTTTTAGTATTATAAAGTTAATTTGATTAGCTATGTCTTACGACAAAAGTAATAACAGGTTTTAAAATGACTTATGGAAATATCATTTAATTTTACCCAAATAGGTGGAAGGTTTTTAAACTTTTATACTATACCTTGATTGATGGCTAATTTAATTTTAGTCACTAGCATCTCACCATTCCTTTTAACTTTACTGATATCTTTCACTGCCACTTCCAAGTTCAATAGCATGCCTTAATTTTTCAAAACCTTAACATGACAAATAAGTTTTTTGGGGCTTTCTTTATTAACTCAAGCAGTATGTGTTTAAGTCCGTTGAAAATTCGAAAAGATTCAACTAATTTTTGTTACTCAAAAATTACTTTCAGATTTCACTACAGATTTTCACTTTGAGATTGAGAACTAAAAGGGTAGGTAAGTCGCGTTAAAAACAGGACTTTACAGAATAATTTAATTGGGGTATTTTATGAAATACAGTTCAAAATATCTTGTAAATTTTCTAAAGCAATGGCTAAGAGTTTTAATTTTTTGCATGTGTTTTTTTTCTAATTCATAGATTTTTATCAAATTAATTTTGAATGGTTTTTAATCTATGATTGATTAGACGATCATTAGAAGATCCACCAGCAATAATTGATTCAATGTTTTGTACATAAAATTATTATAAATTATTTACAATGAAACAAAGAAAATATATTTCCCAATGAACGTTGCTGCACTTCTCAATGCGGGTTTAACTTAAGTTGGTGCTATTTAAAAAAATTAACACAAAAGTGACTCATTGTGTAAATATTAATTTAAGAATACATTAAAGTATATTTTTTAATACCATTTTTCTAGCCACTTGTTTCTAAATTAATAACAGTTGCACATAAATATTAATTCCCTTGATATTATTCGTCATCTTCAACGTCAAGGAGCATCAAGTATGGGGAATTCAAAGTTAATCGTTCAAACTGTTATAATAGAATCAACTCCATTGAAAAAACTGCACTTTCATATTTAGAGTAAAGGGTAAATGGAACTCAAAAATTTTTTAAGCCTTCGTTTTTGGCCAAAGCAGTACTTTGCAAAACTGCACGTATTTTAAAATTTTTTTGACTAATCGTCGGGCGATATGTTTTACCTAATTCCGTTTATAGTGTCAATTCCGTTGTCAAAGAACACGTATATAAAATTTTAAGTCAATCAGTCAAACCGTTTTTATTTTAGAATAAAATAGTTTAAACATTAAGACCACAGTCCAACTTCGTGGTCCGTTTGAGAAAATTTTCTATCCCATAAACTATTTCTGTACGAAGTTTCTGTACTGGAAAAACTTTTATATACAAATATTGATAATAATCAGCTCAACAGTTTAGGAGTCGTTCACTAAATACAAACAAAGAAATTTTTGCTTACATTATTTTTGCTAATAGAAAGTAAAGTATTATACAATTGATCTTAAATTATAGTTTTAGTTTATCAACTAAATAAAAATAAATATATTTTTTTTTGCTTAATTTATGTAAATTAAGCAAAAGTAAGAATTAACTTTTAAATGCTCGTTCAAACCCATGCAACTTTTTGATAGCCACCATGATGGTTAAATTAAAATAAACCATAAATTTCCTTATGATAATATATTAAACGGCAAGTGATCAAAAAAACCAAGAGTAAAAAAATATTTGTAAAAATAAATTGGTAATAATAATAATAATATAACTTAGTTATTTCATTAGTTATGAATAATAATGAAATCAATACGAATATAATCCTAATGCACTAAGACTTATTAACAAGTGTCGAAATTATAATGTACGAGCTTCAATATTAACATTTAATTTCGAAAATATAGACTCTGATGACTAAATTACTGATTTAAAAAATAATAAATAAATTTTTAATTTTAAAATTCTAATAGCTCTTGAATGGGGAAGGTTCCGAAATTTTTTTAAGCAAACTTATAATGCCCAATCTATCGTCAAACAGTTGTGGAAACAATTTTATTATGACAAATAAAATTACATTGGTTTTCTTTAATTTGGCATATGTTAGGATTTATAATGACTTCATGTATAATTATATAGTGACAAACTAAAATGAAACAAATTATTTTAGTAAGTTTTTTAAATGTTTATACCCGTATGACTATATAGTCAAAGGGTATAATAAACTTGCCATTACGTTTGTGACGCCAAAATAGCTGGATTTAAATAGCGATTCCGGTTTTTGCATAAAAACGAATTTGTGAAAATTTCATAATCCTAAGCTCCTTTATTTTTTGAGTTATCGTAATGACGGACGGACGGACATACATAGCTAAATCGATTTATTTTTCGATTCTGATCCGATCCATACACTTGAGACACTTGATTCTGAACTAATCTACCCCCCCCTCTTTCTCTGCGTCACAAACGTAATGGAAAATTTATTATACCCTTTGACTATATAGTCATACGGGTATAAAAAGTTTTAAGCGTAGAAGCTAATTCGCAAAAAATACTCAAGAAGAGTTTTCACACCAAATTAATAGATACGTAAATAAAATTCCAGGTAAATTTGATTATTATTTGCGGTTTTTATTCTGATTGTCATTTTAATAGAAATTTTTTTTTGTTATCATCCTTTCAATTGTCATTTTTATAAAACAACTTAAAAATTTTATAACATGTCAACAACATCTTATGAAAATATAATCAAAATTAGGTTTTGAGGACATTTGATTATTATTTAACAGTTTTTTTCAAGAAAATTCATTTTTAATCAGAATTTAAAAAATTTTTCACATTTTTTCAAAATTTTTTGAATATTTTTTAAAAACTCAAAAGATGAAAATATTTTTTTTTTTTTAATTATTAAACTTGTACAATATTAGAAAACCTGTTAACAAGTGCGAAATATAATGTTGGAGCTTCGATGTTAACGTTTAATTTTGGAAAAACTGCTGAATAAGTTACTGTTTTATAAAAACATAAAAGTTATAATTTTGAAGACCTAGTAACCCTTCAATGTGGAAGGTTCCCAAATTTTTGCTTTGTAATCTTATGATGGATTTGCCCACCTCCTCCTATCCCGACCTTTCCATTTTTTAAGGTTCTAGGAAATCAATTGTGAACTCCTCCAAAATTTGGAGTATTACTTAAAACTTTAGCAAAAATGGTTAAAACTAAGAGACAATTTCTTCAACTAAAGAATTTGAGAAACCCTTTAACATATATTGAAATATAATGCTGATGCTTCAAATTTTATACATTTGGAAAAAAATTTGAACAGGTATTCAAATTATAAACTAGCTTTTCTTCAGTACCAACACTATAGAACAAAAGGTTATAAGTTCCTCAACAGTTGTTAGAAGTTCCTTAACAACAGTTGTTCCATTTTGCCAGAAACGCGTAAATCAGAATTTATTTGTATGTCATATTCTCCGAAATAAGCTAAAAGTTAATTGACTTAGCTATATGTAACAATTCGCCAATCAATTCATCTTCAAAAACTAATACTAAACTTATCTGAAGGAACTTTTTCAAAATTTTATGAAAAAAGAGAGAGAACAATTGGACTAATAATATAATAAATATAATTCCTTTACTTGTACTTGATTATATTTCAGCAATGTTTTTTTTTTAAAAAAAGTTAAGTGGTTCTAAAATTAACTTCTTTCTTTATCCATAATTAATTGAAAAGTTAAAAATAAAATTTGTGAGAGTAATTTAAGTAAACGATTTCTGAAACTATACAAACGATTGTCTGATTTTATATATCAGCATCGAAAAGTTAATTGGCTTAGCTTTATTTGACAATTCTTCTGTCAATCAATCTTCAAAAACCAATACTACCAGACTTTCTAATTTACACAACATGGTTTTGATAAGAATTGTTAAGTTCCTAATTAACATAAAGTCATGATATCTGGAAAGTTTCATAAAAAGTTTAATTTACAAACCAATTTGCATATCTTCAAAATTACTAGGAGGTTGAATATTGAACCGGGAAATTCATGTTATTATTGCCTTTCCGGGTCGCTGCTATTTACGAACTTCTGAACACAATTATTTGCAAAAAATATTGTTCAAAACAAGCTAGTAAGATTATGGGTCAAGCCCTTATTTTAATTATATATAAAGGGTTTCTCTTGGCTTTGAGGCTGCTACAGAATTTTAAAACCAATAACGATTGAAGTTGAAAAGGGGTAGTTAATGTAGGAACAACTAAATATGTAAACATCTGTTAACCACTAAATATGTTAACCATGTGTTGGTTTACCATAAAAAGTTCTCAACGATTGCTTTGGAGTTAATTAGACAACAAGGTTGATGTTGGACTAATAATGAAAAAGAAAACATGCGTTGGCGCAGCTTGATATTATTTAGAATAAGGTTTATGACAGCGTGTACTTTTTTTTTTACTTTTAATATCTTTGAATCACTTACAAAATTGAAAATTATTAGAATTATGTTTTCAGATTTTGTTTTTTTTGCCGATAATTGTTGAAAGTTGAAATTATAAAAGAGAATTAAGTTAATAGGCCAGGTCTGTTTCCAATTATGTCATTTTCAAATGGCCATCAATTTTTTTATATGAATGTTATTAAAATTTAATAGAATTTTAAAACTGAAACTTTGACAAAAGAAGTCAAATTTCATTAATTGTGCTCCGCATTTGTACTATGTACCTGCAGATACTCCAGACACAGTTATTAACTATTTTTAATCTTAAATATTTTTCTTCTGGTTTAAACGACCCCGGCCCGTGGAAATTTCTTCTTCTCATCAGGGCTGGGAAACATTTTTAGCCTGATGAATTATAATTTAGAATTTTTTATTAATTGGTTCAAAAGTTTATAAATGCGCTCGGATAACATTTTAAACTTTAATTGCTGACAATTAGAAAATGTCAGTTGATTGTGAAGTGTTTTGTTTTAGGTTAGGTTTTTATGTGCATTGATCGAATATACATTGACTCAGTTGATTTCCTAGATATTTAACTACTTATGAACTAACCTACCGAGAACCTCCAACAGTTATGCTGTAAAAATTAAAATTGAGAATTTATTATATATAAAATTGCATAATTTCAGGCGATGTTGAAATATCACATTCAATAAAGAATTTTGGAAAATCTGACAGCAACTACATATTGTGATAAATATTATTAAATTTTAAACAGAACAAAATAAATTACATCAGCACTTGTCTTTTTTGACATATTCATCAAATTTGCTTAAAACTAGTTTAATTCAATCAGAAAAGAATTAATATAGATAGCAGATATATTTCTGATTTTATTTTCACTGTAAAATTTGTTTATTTTATTTGAAACTTTTATTAAAATAATGGAACAAATAAAAGAATTCGTATATTTCGTAATTGATTTGTCAATTTTTAATTAAATTTCACCCAAATTTTATTATACCCGTACTAAATGTGCTATTACGTTTTTGACGCGGAGAAGGAGAGGGGGTAGATATATACTCAAAAGGAATGGATCGGATCAGAATCGAAAAGTAAATCCATTTAGCTATGTATGTCCGTTCGTCCGTCCGCACTATTAATTTAAATGCAAAAGCCGTCATCGCTATTGAAATTCAGCCATTTTGGTTCAAGGGTACGAGTACCTCCCATACAACTTCTTACTTATTGAATTCTTACCAATTTAAGTTTATTTTTTTGGCCAAAGTTTCTGCAAAATTTGGTTGATCTACCTCAGTGGGTTCGATTAATTACCATACAACTTCATATTTCACATGAGAATTACTTTATACATAATAAAGCTAAATTTTTGTAATTTTGCCAAAAATAATTAATCGAATGATATGTTTAAATTACTGTCATACGGGTATCCCAGAATTGACACAGTCTACTCTACTACACTCTGCCTCATTTTTATTATAGGTACTTATTATTATATACTTTTAATTGAACTTGCCTGTGTCTATGGCTTTATTTTTCATTCTGTCAGTTAGTGAAACATTTATATTAGAAATCCGACCATAAATTTATAAGAATTGTATGGTTCAGTGGTTAGCAAAGTGGCTGACGGTGTAAATAGGTCTGACTTCGATCCTCCTTCAAAGATAAAATTTTTTTTGTTTTTTTTTTAATTCAACAGAAATAATAAAAAAAATTACAAACAAAATTAATTTATTTGTAAAGTTTCTTTAAAAATTTGTAACTTTAAGAACTAAAATACTTCACCAAAAACTGATGGCAGATCTTTTGCATTTAAAAGTGTTTTAGTATAAAAGTAAATTGCTGGATTAATTTTAGCAAAAAAAAAAACTGTCTTTCATTTCAGCAATTTACTTTTATATTAAAACACTTTTAAATGCAAAAGATCTGCCATCAATTTTTGGTTAATGAAAATTTTCAACATTTTAAGCTTAAAAGTTTTGAAACATTAAAAGAACTGTTTCTTATACCAGCAATTTACTTTTATATTAACACCGTAACAAATTCCCAAGATCTACCTTAAATTTTTTATTTTCTGCATTTTAGGGGGCTAGTAATACTTTAATAAAAATATATATTGAGAAAAAAATTTTTTTTTATTTTATTTTATTTTATTTTATTTTTACTAGCTGTTGGCCCGTCACAGAATGAAGGAAGGTCATTTGAAAAAAAACTTTTTTCTAATTAAGAACTATTTCTAATTTCATTATTTACATATACATAAATTGTACCAATACCATAAAAATAAAATCACAACCGTTACATTTTGTATTACGCAGATTATGCTTCGATTCTAGTAATATAGTAGATACAAAAAAAAAACAAACAAATGACTTTATATAATTTATTTTTTGAAGATGAATAAGTTATGTATTCTACCTTTTGGATGTTTTGAATTTGATAAAATGTTGGGGTTTTTAGTTCAAATCCCTTCTTTGTGAAATTTTTTTTAATTTCAATTAATATTTTTTTTTTTTTGAATTACGTACTTATTTAAATTTTAAATTTTTAAAATTAAATTCGATAAATATGTCTGTTAATATAAGATTTGAAATTTTTTTATAGATTTATTTTGTTTGAATAATGATCTATTTATTCATGTATTAACTTTTTGTATACATATTTTTAAAAAATGTTGGTAACCTATGTTATATTGTTTTACAACCTTTGTTTAGATTTAAATCGATTTTTTTTTTTTTTTTTTTGTTTTTTTTTTTAGGAGGGAATGGAAAGCTTGAAAGCCACCCATTGAAACTATGCGGTGTTTCGTTGGGAAGTGTATGATTTTAACACACCAAAACCACACCCTTTTTGAACCAAACTTTTGGTGGGAAATGTTCAGTTTGGTTACATGAATGAGGATATGGAAGGATTTAGGATTATGGTGGAAGTTATTTGGAATATCTGGATTGTGGGGGATGGGGAAAATTGGATTGGATATTTAGAAGAAAGATGTTAATGTTCTTCTTAAATTTGGTTAAATCATACTTTTATACATTATCAACTTTAGGAAACACATTTGGTGGAAAATGGTTCCATAAACGAGATAAGCGCATGACAAACGATTTTCCATAAGCCGGTTTACGCCATCTGGCTAGCTCAACTGTGTAGGGATGAGCATCTGTTGCCCTCATTTTCAAAGCAAAGCAAGCAGAGCACCAAAGTGTACTTGAGTATATACCATTAATTCAGTATTTCATTGAAACTAATGAAGACTTACTAACAGGAATGATTCTGTAAAACATAGTTTGAATTTTTAAATACCAAATTGTTTTACTATTTATATAAAATTTCCAAAAAATCTTCGGTGATTTTTAAAACTGAAATGAACTAATTGATAAACTAATAAATAAATTTAAGTTCATTAAAATTTTTCTTTGTTTATTTTTATATTAAAAATAAATAAAAAATTTTTTGCCTGCTTATGAAAATTTATGATATCATATTAATATTATTTTTTTATAATTGAACACATCCAACAAAACACAATTTAATTGAATGCGTTTGTAACACCTCATTTTCTAGACAAATATATTAATAATAATAATAATAATTATACTTCAAAACAATATTTGTAAGATCAGATTACTTCGGCTTAGATCTGCTTGAAGTAATTTATATGAGATAAAAAAAAAAAACAACAGACGAAAAATTTTTATTTTGATTCTTTATTCAAAATGCAATTCAAAACTTAATCACATATTTGAAAACATAATGGGGAGTTATGTCCCATTTTTTAGTGCACTTTTTCTCCACTCAGTGGAGTCATAGTTCCAGGTAAGCTTCATTTTTGAACCATACAAGGTCTTATGGGACTTTTGGTGTTCAAAATCACCAAAAAAGGAAATAAAAAACACGAATAATGGTTTATTAAATATTTATTTTAATGGTATTACATTTTATTTTTTTTTAACCAAGTGTTGGTGGATCTTCTAATGGTGACCAAACCCATTTCGGACCGAAAACACATTTGGATAATTGAGGTTGATATAAAAATTCATCTCGACATTTGTGACTTTCACCAACAATACCTGGAACATAACATTTCCAATACTGAGTGGGGTTTTCGTTATTTCGCCAATATACCATGTGCATTTCTTCTTTGGTTTCGCAACCGGGACGACCATCGTGGCCCCAAGTGTAACCACGGAAAGCAGCAACCGTAGCAATTAAAAATCCAAGAATAATAAAAACTTTCATTTTATTTATTTTGTTTTTTCAACTTTTAATAATTACTGATTAATTTAGAGAACCAATTGGTTGAATATCTTAAAAGTTACGAATACCTTCTCTTTTATACATATTTTTTAAGTGATCAAGAAAATATATATATGTATACATATAATGATCTTAAAATTTTTCAAATATCGATAAAAATTCAAATTCGAACAATTATTTATTAAGTGTTTTCTGCAGAATTTTGGTTTAACTCTATCAATACTTAATTGATATTTATTTATTTAAAAGAATTATTTGATTTTAAAATTTAATGAAAATTATAAGAAAAGATAATAACTTACAAGTAAATAGGTCTAGTTAATTTAGCCTATTGAATCTATAAAAATGGGTTCATTGCATTAAATGTTGGGTTGATTAATTTGATCTATCTATAGTCATTCAAGGATATTCCATAAAGGATCTGTTGTTATACCCGTATGACTATTAGTCAAAAGGGTATACTAAAGAAGAAGAGGGGGTAGATATAGACTCATAGGTATGGATCGGATCAGAATTGAAAGGTAAATCGATTAAGCTTTGTATGTCTGCCCGTCCGCACGATAACTCAAAAAATAAAGGAGATAGGATTTTGAAATTTTCACAAATTCATTTTTATGCAATAGCCGTCATCGTTATTTAAATCCAGCCATTTTGGTCTACGTGTTCGAGTACTTGTCATACAACTTCATTTTTTATATGACCATTCTATATTTTTTATATGAGCATTCATTTCTCTATACATATTGAAGCTGGGTGTCTGAAATTTTGTCAATAATAGTTTAGTGTAATGACCAAAATTATTGCAAAATTTGGCTGGCCTACTGCAAATGGTTCGAGTTGCTGCCATACAACTCCTTCTTTTATGTGAGCATTACACTACAATTAATAAAACTGTATGTTTGAAATTTTGTTAAAAGTAATTAACCGGATGGTATAATGTTTATATTATGGTCATACGGGTATCCCAGAGTTGACACAACTACTCTACTACACTTTTGTTCGTTTTTTTTAATTTTTAAGGTTAACTCTTTATACTCCAATAAAATATTTGGAAATTTAGTTATATCTCTTCTTATATATTATACCTTGAATTGTGGCTAAATTAATTTTAGTCACTAGCATCTCACCATTCCTTCTAACTTTAATGATATCTTTCACTGTCGCTTCCAAGTTCAATAGCGTGTTTTCATTTTTTAAAACCTTAACATGATAAATAAGTTTTTTAGGGCTTTCTTTATTAACTCTAGCAGTGTGTGTTTAAATCCGTTGAAAATTCGAAAAGATTCAACTAATTTTTGTTACTTTTCAGATTTAACTACAGATTTTCACGTTGAGTTTGAGAACTAAAATGCTAGGTAAGTCGCGTTAAAAACAGGACTTTACAGAATAATTTAATCGGGGTATTTTATGAAATAGAGTTCAAAATATCATGTAAATTTTCTAAAGCAATGGCTAAGAGTTTTAATTTTTTGCATGTGTTTTTTTTCTAATTCATAGATTTTTATCAAATTAATTTTGAAGTGGTTTTTAATCTTTGATTGATTAGAAAATCATTAGAAGATCCACCAGCAATAATTGGTTCAATGTTCTGTACATAATATTATTATAAATTATTTACAATGAAACAAAGAAAATATATTTCCCAATGAGCGTTGCTGCACTTCCCAATTCGGGTTTAACTTAAGTTGGTGTTGTTGAAAAAAGTTAACACAAAAGGAACTCATTGTGTAATTATTAATTTAAGAATACATTAAAGTATATTTTTTAATACCATTTTTCTAGAATTTTCCTAGCCAATTGTTTCATGATTAATAACAGTTGCACATAAATATTAATTCCCTTGATATTACTCGTCATCCTCAACGTCAAGGAGCATCAAGTATGGGGAATTCAAAGTTAATCGTTCAAACTGTTATAATAGAATCAACTCCATTGTCAAAAGGCTTCACTTTCTAATTTAGAGTAAAGTAAGGAAAACATCTCTTAATATCTGTTCCGTAATGAGTTAATGGAACTCAAAATTTTTATGAGACTTCGTTTTTTGCCAAAGCAGTACTTCGCAAAACTGCTCGCCTTTTAAAAATTTGTTTGACTAATCGTCGGGCGATATGGTTTAACTAATCCCAAGGCCGTTTATAATTCCAACTCCATTGTCAAAGAACACGTAAATAAAATTTTATAATATGATGATAATATATTAAACAGCAAAGTAATCAATAAAACCAAGAGCTAAAAAATATTTATAAAAATAAATTGATAATAATAATATAAATAAATTTTTAATTTTAAAGCCCTTAATTCTAACAGCCCTTAAATGGGGAAGGTTCCAAAATTTTTTTAAGCAAACTTATAATGCCCAATCTATCGTCAAACAGTTGTGGAAACAATTTTATGCTGAAAAATAAAATTACATTGGTTTCTTTAATTTGACATATGTTAGGATGTATAATGACTTCATGTATAATTATATAGTGACAAACTAAAATGAAACAAATTACTTTAATAAGTTTTTTAAATGTTTTGATAATTTAGTTATAAAAACAGTTTTAAGTGTAGAAGCTAATTCGCAAAAAATACTCAAAAAGAGTTTCACACCAAAATAAAAGACACGTAAATAAAATTCCAAGTAAATTTGATTATTATTTGCGGATTTTATTCTGATTCCATTTTAAAAGTAATTTTTTTGGTTATCATCCTTTCAATTGTCATTTTTATAAAACAACTTAAAAATTTTATAACATGTCAACAACATCTTATGAAAATATAATAAAAATTAGGTTTTGAGGACATTTGATTATTATTTAACAGTTTTTTTCAAGAAAATTCATTTTTAATCAGAATTTAAAAAATTTAATATATTTGACATGTGATGTGATGACTGGCTAAGTAACTCGATAAAAGCGCTACTTTTGGGCTTGGAGAAAGAAAACTCTTTGGATAAAAATCGGAGGTAAATTTAAATCGAACCTGAACAATACCTTCCGGTTTTGCAATACCTTCCGGTGGTTAAAATTTCTTTTCTCTATTTCAAACGATGTAAAAGTTTTTGTAAATATACAGACATACGAACAGAAGGACGGACAGAGTGAAACTATATAGGCACATTTTTCCAAAATTTTTTGAAAATGTGCTAAATACCTTCCCAAAAACTGTCTATTAGGGAAAACTAGCTTTTCTTCAGTTCCAACACTATAGAACAAAAGGTTATAAGTTCCTCAACAGTTGTTAGTTGTTCCATTTTGCCGGAAACGCGTAAATCAGAATTTTTTTGTATATCATGTTCTTTGAAATAATCTAAAAGTTAATTGACTTAGCTATATGTAACAATTCGCCAATCAATTCATCCTCAAAAACCAATACTAAACTTATCTGAAGGAGCTTTTTAAAAATTTTATGAAAAAAGAGAAAGAACAATCGGACTAATAATATAATAAATATAATTCCTTTACTTGTACTTGATTATATTTCAGCAATTTTTTCTTTGTCAGAAAAGTTAAGTGGTTCTAAATTTAACTTCTTTCTTTATCAGTATTAAATTGAAAAGTTAAAAATAAAATTTGTGAGAGTAATTTAAGTAAAAGATTTCTGAAATTATACAAACGATTGTCTGATTTTATATATCAACATCGAAAAGTTAATTGGCTTAGCTTTATTTGACAATTCTTCTGTCAATCAATTTTCAAAAACCAGTACTACCAGACTTTCTAATTTACACAAAATGGTTTTGATAAGAATTGTTAAGTTCCTAATTAACATAAAGTCATGACATCTTTGCACATCTTCAAAATTACTAGGAGGTTGAATATTGAACCGGGAAATTCAAATTATTATTGCCTTTCCGGGTCGGTGCTATTTACGAACTTCTGAACACAATTATTTGCAAAATATATTATTCAAAACAAGCTAGTTACATTATGGGTCAAGCCCTTATTTTAATTTTGAGATTATAGCTTTGAGGCTGCTACAGAATTTTAAAACCAATAAAGATTGAAGTTGAAAAGCGGTAGTTAATGTAGGAACCACTAAATATGGTAACCATCTGTTAATGTGTTGGTTTACCATAAAAAGTTCTCAACCTGATTGCTTTGGAATTAATTAGACAACAAGGTTGATGTTGGATTTATGAATAAGATTTATGGCAGTGTTTTTTTTTTTTCCACCTTTAAATTGTTTGAAGCACTTGCAAAATTGAAAATTATTAGAATTATGTTTTCAGGTTATATTTTTATATTTGGCCATCAATTTTTTTATGTGAGTGTTACTTAAAATTTAATAAAGTTTTAAAACTGTAACTCCAAAAATATATATTATGTTCCTGAGGTACTTCAGACACAGTCTAAACTATTTTTTTTCTGGTTTAAATGGATCCGGCCCGTGGAAGTATCTTCTTCTCATAAGTGCTGGAAACCATTTTTAGCCAGATGAATTATAATTTTTATCAATTGGTTCAAAAGATTAAAAATGCGCTCGGATTACATTTTAAACCTCAATTGCTGACAGTTAGAAAATGTCAATTGATTGTGAAGTATTTTGTTTTAGGTTAAACTTACGATATGTGCACTGATCGAATATACATTGATTCGGTTGATTTTCTAGATATTTAACTACTTATGAACTAACCTGCCGAGAACCTCCAACAGTTATGCTATAAAAATTAAAATAGAGAATTTATTATATATAAAATTGCATAATTTCAGGCGATGTTGAAATATCACATTTAATCAAGAATTTACCAAAATCTGACTGCAACTACATATTAAATTTTAGACGGGTATCCCAGAGTTTACACAGTCTACTCTAATACACTCCTCAATTCCTCATTTTATTTATAATTTGTCGAAGAACAGCTTTCATCTAATAATTGGTCCACACATAGGAAGTTAGTGCGTTGCACAGTGCAACGTAAAAAACCGTAAATACTTTACGCTATTTGAAATAATGCGATATGCAAAAAGTAATCAATTCTCTTTTTAAGCGATTAAATTTTTAACAACGTAATTTAAAAAATATAACTAAATTCTATTCAAAACGTTTTGAATGAATTAAAGAAATTGCAAGAGATGAGTTATGATGTTCAAGTAACACCTTAAAATTCATGTCGCAATACAATAAAATTTGTAAGTACAAAAGATTTAGAAAATATCAATTTTAGCAAATTAATTTCCCAGCAATCAAATCCAGAACTTTTTATAGTAGCTTTCCTTTCATCTATTATTGATTTCCATTGCTGTGAACTTAATCAAGCCCCAAAAATGAAGATGAGGAACTAATGTATAAACGCATTGGCAATTGGGTATGATTCAGACCAACTTTAGGATTGGTTCAACATTTATTTTGTTATGTTTTTTGTTTTTGTATTTGTGGTAAATTAATATTGCGCAACTAGTGAAATCCGCTGCACTACTCTAACCAATTTTGTGCCAACTTTGGCTTTGTTGAAATATTTTGGCATGGGGTTTTTTTTAATTATACTTCCTTCAATTTTAGGGTATAGTGCGGACAGACAGACGAGCATATATAGCTTAATTGATTTACTTTTCAATTCCGATTCAATGTCTATACTTGAATCTATATCGGATCGAAAGGCGAACAAACAGTCATATAAACACGTTGTGACAGTGTAAAATATATTCTCCCAACTTTCACAGCCAATATAAAGTGATGATTGAAAGCGATATAGAAAGTCCATAACAAACTCGTTATAAGTTATGATTCGTTAACATATTTTATTTTTGAAATTTTGTTCTAGAATTTATTGAAATGGTTTAGCAGAATTTATTAAGAATAAACTTTGAACCTTTCTCCATTCGATGGTACTAATATATTATTTAATTTTCATTTTTTTTTAAAAATTGCTAAAAATTGGTTGTACGGAGCTACATAAAAACATCTGTTTATATGTATTTATGTATAGAATTTATTATAATCATTATGGAAAAAATGCATATGTATTTTTTTAGCACATTTTCAAAAAATTTTGTAAAAATGTGCCTATATAACTTCACTCTGTCCGTCTGTCCGTCCGTCTGTCCGTATGTTTTAAATTTTTACACCGTTTGAAATAGAGTAGTGTTAGATATATTTTCAATCTAAAAACAGCAAACGATAGCTGGTTTTATAAACTTTTTAAATTTTTAAAAGGCAAATGTTTAATATTTAAAATTTTTGTCCACACATATCTTCTGAACGGTTCAAGCTAAGGTCTTGCAATTTTGGGAGAATTTAGATCCTAAGAAATTAGTAGGAGTCTGTTAACAAATTTTTTTTGTCAAGCCCCCTATTTAGGAGTTATGAGGGCTCGAAAATTGAAATTTTGCTATTTTAAGCACCTGCAACTTGAATACCTGTTTAAATATTTTTGCCTTAATATACAAATTTTAAAGGTCCAACATTATATTTTAACATATGTTAAAAGATTTTATTAAATTTAAAACCGGTTCTTTAAATTGAAGAAAGTGTCTCTCAGTTTTAACCATTTTTGATTAAATAGTAAAATTCTAAGTAAAATTATAAATTTTGGTGAAGTTCACAATTAATTTCCTAGAACCTAAAAAAGTTTGTGGGAAGGAGAGTAGTGGGGATTATATCCTTGAGAAATTTGGCAATCTTCCCCATAAAGGGGCTACTAGGACTTAAAAATTAAAAATTTACTGTTTTTATAAGTAAGCACTAACTTAGTCTTCAACGTATATATTTCCTAAATAAAACGTTAATATTGTACCTTCAACATTATATTCCGATAAAATACTTAGTATAAAACACCATATTATTTTGAAAATGGGCTTTTTTAAAAACCCTTGGTTTTTTCATCACTTGATTTTCTTTATTCTATATTTCCAAAACTAAAGTCCTAATTAAAAAGTTCTATATACTGTTGAATTCTCCTCAATCATTAATATCTTCACTCCAAAAAATCATGTAAATCGGTCCACTAGTTTCCTCAGAAACATGTTCCGTAAAATGATGTTTGAATTTTTATATAAGGATCACCCTCCTACAAATTTAAATTTGAGTAATTCAATTTGATAGAATACCCTAGCAATTCAAGTACATTTGATATTTTTGGGTCATGTAGGAGTTACCTGAACAGCAACCTTTACCTACTTTAAACGTTATATTTTAATACGTTTTGGAAATATACTCGCTTAGCATTGGTAGACCCTTGTAAAAAATTTCAAGATTCTATTTTAATTAATTTGTATAAAAGAAAAAGTTAAGACCTTCAACATTTTAAGCTGTAAATGGTAAATTCAGGATGTACTACTAGCGAAGAAGCAGCCAATAAATTCTGGAGAAATAATTTCGATTCAACAAAATATTGGGAATGTGTAACACATGGTGAACCAGGTGTAGCACGTGCTTGCAATAGTTTATTCCAGTTTCAATCAGGTTTGAATAAGTGTGTACATTATACAAAATGGAAATGGACACCATTTGAAGATCCACCAGAACCAATGGCTTAAATAAGTAAATTGTTTGCAATGAATTATTACTTAAAAAATTATAATTCTATTTTTTTTTTTATAAAAAAATTAAAATTTAATTGGAAAAAATCAAAATTTTTATATTAATATTTTTTGTTAGATTTTAATTATAGAATTTTAGTACTTACTAGTATCTTTCTAGATACTAGTAAATAGTGAATATAATTAAAAGGCAACGTATCATGTAGCCTCGGGCCATAATATCCTTGGATGTTATGTCCCACCATCCATCGGTGCATAAAATATGTGCACAATGTCTCATTATCATTGAATCTTAATGCCCTTAAATTGATGAAACATATCACCACAATAATATTTGTTATCTTTTGATCTTATGACTCACCAAAATGGGGAAAATAAGACTAACCTAATAAAAAATTATAAAAACCGCGAAGGGAAATGAGGTCGAGAGCAGTAAAGAGTAATAGGCCCTATTTCACAAATGATTTGAGAAAGAAGTCTTAAATGGCAAAATTTCGCGGTAGGTCTGATTTCTTATTCCAAACATAATTAACGTCTATAGGCTTTATTCACTTTAGAAATATTATACTATTATTCTAGTTATAAATATAATACTAGCCAACTTTTACGAGCCACTTTTCGTCCCTGACTTGGGCCTTCTCTTCACCACGCCCACCTAAGGCACTACCCCCAGCGCAGTGAAAACAGAATTTTCTATATTCTAGTTGTATTAGTGACCTTCCCGCACTTCCTTGCGAACCAATTTTCCTGCCTGCCTTAGCCCTTCCCTTCAACATGCCCGTCTAAGTCACTACTCCTGTGGGGGAAGAAGTTTCTTAGAGGTGTATTTCAATTCAATTCAGCTACCAAAGTTCTGAAAAAATACAAAATAGAGTGAGATATTATAGACTTATTGCATAGTTGCACATTTACCAATAATAGAATTTATATCGAAAGATCAATTTGGGTAGTTTTTTATAAAAGTATTGAGCAATTGATCAGATTAATAAGATTACTGATGTTACAGAAAACTTCTTAAAAAATATATATATATATATATATATATTTTCGGTCCATCTTTTCAAAGCAAATTGAATTGCTTCAAATTTGCCAGCCAGATGAAAGATTAAAACTGAAATAAAAAACAAAATTCTAAGAAATATCAAAGCTCTATAGGTTTTATTATGGGTCTCATTCTACATTTGCTATTTACATCGAAAGCCTCAAACAATGCACAGTCGAATCAGCTGTACAAAATGTATTATGGGTCTCATTCTACATTTGCTATTTACATCGACTAGGCTCAAGCAATGCACAGTCGAATCAGCTGTGCAAAATTGGAAAAAAAAAATTAAAAAAAACCGGAAAAATTAAATTAGCAGCTGGAAAGAAAAATAATAAATCAAATTCAATCAAACTAAATCTACAAATTTTAAAATTCACTAGCAAAAAAAATACATAATCCGAACTCAGTGAAAATAAAGAAGCTTAAAAGTAAATTCAATGTCAGATCAATTTCAGAATTTAGTAGATATGTTTTACAAGCCTAACTGTACATAATGCAATCCATAGGCGGTGGACAAGGTTTTCAACTTTATCCGCAGTAATGGTTACAAACTATACCACACAATTATCCAAACTATCTTCGAAGCATCATTTAATTTTTATACCCGTATGGCTAAATAGTCAAAGGGTATAATAAATTTGCCATTACGTTTGTGACGCAGAGAAGGAAGAGGGGTAGATATAGACTCAAGGGTATGGATCGGATCAGAATCGAAAAATAAATCGATTTAGCTATGTACGTCCGTCCGTCTATCCGTCCATCCGTCATTACGCTAACTCAAAAACTAAAGGAGCTAGGATCTTGAAATTTTCGCAAATTCGTTTTTTTGCAATAGCCGTCATCGCTATTTAAATCCAGCCATTTTGGTCCATGGGTTCGGTTAGCTGCCGTACAACTTCTTATTTTATATGAGCATTACTCTATACCTATTGAAGCACGGGTGTCTGAAATTTTGCCAAAAATAGTTTAGTGTAATGGCCAAAGTTACAGCAAAATTTGGTTGGTCTACTGCAGACGGTTCGAGTAGCTGCCACACAACTCCTTCTTTTATATGAGTATTACACTACACTTAATAAAGCTGTATGTTTGAAATTTTGCCAAAAGTAATTAACTGGATGATATAATGTATTTGTAACGGTCATACGGGTATCCCAGAGTTGACACAGACTACTCTACTAGACTCTTCCTCGATTTATTTTGTTTTGAAAAATATGTTAAATGTCAAAAGTATCTGACAATTTTTAATTTGATTTTTTACCCTTTTTTTAAAAGAAAAAAAATAACATTTAAGTTGTTCAACTTTACCATACACGATTCAACACAAAATTATAATTTTTTGATTTTCTTCCATCCAACTTCTCAACCTTCAAAATGGTTTTTCAACTTACCCATACACGATTCAACTTCGCAGTTTCGCGTAACAAGTTGAAAACCCGGTTCATCGTGTATAGAAAGCATAAGAAACAATTTACCATATTTCCCACTTAACATATACAAAAGCTACTCAAAGCATTTGACTTTTAGAACCTAATGTTATATGTTATCTTAGAAAGTAATTTCGGTAAAAGTTTAAAGATTAAAAAACTCTTCAGACTTAATTTGATAAAAGTTCATTTAATTCTAAATTTAAGTATTTATTTATGTATATTATTAGTCGAGTAAGAGTGTAAAGTTGATTGTGTTAAATCTGTAATACCCGCAGGGAACCGCAACAAGATTCAAACAATAAAGAAGAGTTTAGTGTAGACTATATCAACTGTAGGATACCCGAATGAACATAAAATAAACATTATATTATATAGTTAATTACTTTTGGCAAAATTTAAAATACAAAACTTATTAGACTCTGAATTACTTAAAAAATTTAAGTTGTAAAATCTGGTTTTGATATTGAATTATTCAAAAAATCATTTCAATGAAATTTAAAATTTAAATTCAAAATTTTCTCAATAAGTAGTAGTCAAATTTGTATGAGTATCTCAGAGTTGACGTGGTCAACTATACACTCTAACTAATTTTTATTCAAAATTTTACATACCTCAATTCATTTTATCTTTAAGTAATTAAAATTTTAACTTCAAGTGTTGAAAGTTTTAATTACCAATTTTTAAACCCGTATCAACGTATCTTCAAAGGTATACTAAATTTGCCATACCGTTTGGGACGCAGTTAAGGAAGGCGGTTAGATATAGATTCAAGTGTTTGAATCTGATCAAAATCGAAAAATAAATAGATCTGGCAATGTATAACAGTCCGTCCGGTTCACGGTAGCTCAAAAACTAAAAGAGCTAGGGTTTTATAATTTTCACAAATTCATTTCTATATACAAGTGCCATCATCGCTATTGAAATCCAACCAGTTTGTTGTGTCCAAATGTTTTTAATTTTTTTTATTTAATTATGAAGTTGGGGGTGTAAAAATATAGTTGGTGTAGTGTAAGAAATTCGAATAGTTGTCATACAAATTTTATGCATAACACAGACTCTACTAAGTTGTGTATTTGAAGTCTTTCAAAAGTAAACTAAGCTAAGTTTATGTGACGCGCATGCGGTTATCCTAGAGTTGACACATTCTATTCTCTAGACAAATACTCGTTTACATTAATTTACTTTATATAAATTTTGAATTTGAAGAGGTTAAAATTCAATTATTAAGACTCTTGATATTCACAACTTCAAAACTCTTTTAGATAATCAAAATAACAAAAGAAATAATTGGAAAAAATTTAATGACAAATGCGTGCATTGGATTTCCTTAGAATAATACTTCTGCAAAGAGTTTAAGGTATCTCCAACATTCAGCTAAGCAATCAATCTTGATAGTTCTAGATTATTAGCACTTTAAATATTTTATGGTTCAGGTTCAGATGTACTTGTAGACAAACTGGATAATTCAGACCTCAAGTTTCAAAAGATTCAACTAAAATATTTAATAAGAAGTAATTGACACTTGGAAGTTTCAAATAATATTAGCGTTTCTATCAATTAATGCAAATTTTCAATCATTAGGTGAAATTTCATTGATTGAGTACCTAATGATTAAAAGTTATAATTTTTGTAAGTATAGTTTATTTTTAATCAATAGATTTTGGTCAAATCAATTAAGAGGTTTTTAATTCACGTTAAAATAAACTTTCACCAAAATAACTTTCTAAAATAAAATTAACAACTGGGCTCTGAAAAACTTAAAAGAAGGAAGGGAAAGTATAAAAAGAAATTTAATGATTTTTTTAAGTCATTCAATTCCGAAATTTTGTGTTTGATTAACTGAAAAATTTTTAATATGAAATTTTTATTTATTTTTACTTTATTAATTGCTGGTGTTTGTGCTTTCCGTGGTTATACACAAGGTCATAATGGTCGTCCAGGATGTACAACTGATGAAGAAAAAGCCAATACACTATGGAGGAATAATTACGATTCAACAAATTATTGGGAATGTGTAACACATGGTGAACCAGGTGTAGCACGTATTTGTAAAACTGAATTCATGTTCCAGCCTGATTTGAATAAATGTGTACATTACACGGAATGGGAATGGACACCATTAGAAGATCCACCAGAACCAATTGGTCAATTGTCTTAAATACATAATATTTTTGAAATTTTTTTAACAATGAATTAAAGGAAATATATTTCTTATAAATTGTAATTTTTCTTAATAAAAAATTCATTATTATTCAATTAATCTTCAAATTGTAGTTTTAATTTGAATTAAATATTAGCAAGCAGGTATCACTTTCCTGGATTCTAAACTCTACAAAAATTGAAGTTGCTAAACTTTATTTTCTGGAGTATACAATGAAATTTTAATTTAATTAATTAAATTGATGCCAGAGCAGCAAATGGTTTCATAATTTTCATGTCATAAATTAAAGTAATTGAAAGTCAATTATAAAAATTTTATGTTTGTGTTAAACTTCTCAAATTATGGTATTAGATGATTTATTCTAAAGTGATTTGTCATTAAAATGACAAAATATATAGACATAACACAATGACTCCTACAATTTGTTACTTAATTTTTCCTAGAAAATTTGTAAACAGAATTTGATACCAATATTTATTTTACAACAATGATAAGTTTAATAATGATTTTTATCTATCAAAAATATATTACAGCTTCAAGAATAATTAATTAATTAAAAATCTATTAAGTAATTAAATTATTATCACTTAAACAAATGTTTTTACAAGACTCGTATTTATTGACTTATTTTATGTGAAAAAGTTTTCCTATAAAAGGAAACTTTGATTTTATTTTAACAGTTATTAAATACTGAAACCTGTTTGTAAATCAATATAACATTGCCTTTGATATAATAATATAAATAAATAATTAAATTTGCTTTCTTTTTTTGACAAAATGAAAGTTGCAATCGTTTTTGCTTTATTAATTGTCGCAGTTTGCGCTGTTCGTGATTACACACATGGGCATGATGGACGACCAGGATGTAAAACTCCAGAAGAAGTGACCAAAAAATTATGGAGAAATAATTTTGATCCAACAAAATATTGGGAATGCTCTACTCCAGGGATAGAAGGTTTATCACGTACATGTGATATAGAGTATCTGTTTCAAGATCATTTAAATCAATGTGTACATTATTTAAATTGGGTGTGGACACCATTAGAAGATCCGCCATCAATGACTGGTCTATATAAAATGTAATATAAAATATAAGAAAATTTATCATAAAAAATAGATTTACTTTTGTTTTTATTATAAATCTTTTCGTTTTGTGATTTTTTAACTTGACAAATTAACTGTCAATTAAATTTTTTTTTTCCGTTACTTTGACAAAATGAATTTGTCAAACAATTTCCAAAGGTTGTTTCCCAGACTAAAATATTTTACACCGACTATAGCCTATTGGAAATATGTCTGAGAAATTTCCTAGCGTTAAATAAAATTGAATAATCGAATTATAATACCCTATTCACACACGTGTCTATAACATGTTATAGCGATCGTATAACATGTTATAAACATTAGTATTCCCACTACAAAAATCTGACATTTTATTTACAAATCTAATGGATTCTAAAAAAGAAAAAAAAAAAAAATATTTATGATTTAATTAAAATGATAAAAAAATTATTCAAAACGAGGAAGAGTGTAGTAGAGTAGACTGTGTCAACTCTGGGATACCCGTATGACCGTTATATAAACATTATATCATTATTATTATAAACATTAATTACTTTTGGCAAAATTTCAAACATATCAGATTTATTAGGTGTAGTGTAATGCTCTTATAAAAGAAGGAGTTGTATGGCAGCTACTCGAACTCTTGGCAGTAGAGCAACCAAATTTTGCAGTAACTTTGGCCATTACAGTAAACTATTTTTGGCAAAATTTCAGACACCCAACTTCAATAGGTATAGAGTAATGCTCATATAAAATAAGAAGTTGTATGGCAGCTACTCGAACCCTTTGCAGTAGACCAACCAAATTTTGCAGAAACTTTGGCCATAAAACTAAACTACTTTTGCCAAAATTTCAGACACGTAGCTGTAATAGGTACAGAGAAATACTCATATAAAAAAGGAAGTTGTATGGCAGCTACCCGAACCCATGGACCAAAATGGCTGGATTTAAATAGCGATGACGGCTATTGCAAAAAAACGAATTTGGGAAAATTTCAAGATCCTAGCTCCTTTAGTTTTTGAGTTATCGTGCGGACGGACAGACAGACGGACAGACGGACGAACGGACATACATAGCTAAATCAATTTATTTTTCGATTCTGATCCGATCCATACACTTGAGTCTATATCTACCCCCCCCCCCCCCCCCCTCCTTCTCTGCGTCACAAACGTAATGGCAAATTTATCATACCCTTTGACTATATAGTCATACGGGTATAAAGAAGAACCTTTACAAATACAAGAAAGTGTTAATTAATAATTTGTATAAGGTTTTAAACACCGTTTTTAAAGTGTGAATGATTTTATGAATATATGTTTTGGGATATATATATATATATATTTACAGACATTTTTATATATATAAATACCCCTAACTATAATAGACATATGATGTCATATGAACTTTCGATAAATATTCGATATGATTACATATGATCTACAAATTCATAACCCTAACTATAATAGTCATAACCAATCATACGCATAAAATGTCAAACATAAACATTTAATTATTAAAAATTTATGTATTTACATTTTTATGTTTGATTTTTAAATTTTTTAATTCTTTTAATTTTAGTTTAAGTAATTTTTAGTTTCTTTTGAATTTAGTTTTCTTGTATGTTTCGTACGCCTATGACTTGACGAATGATTTCTTAATGATATCGAATGATGGCTATGACTATTATGGTTAGTTATATGAAAAGTCATACAATCGTACAAAATCATATGATATCATATGACATCATATGACTATTATAGTTAGGGGTATTAGCAGGTTTATATTCCTAAAATTTAAAACGAATTATAATAATTTGCTAGAATAAAATTATATCAAAAGCTCCTTTTTCATCAAGCTACTTTATATACAAATATATTCCCGCCTATATTTATGCTAAATTGTATAACCTATTTAAACTAAATGCTATTTACGTCTAATAAAAAATTTCAGATATTCGAACATAACGATAGTTTAATTTTAATTAAATAATATTGAATTGAAACATCGCATAATACTTCCTAAATAATAAATAATGAGGAAATTAATGTATCACTAACTGACAAAATGAAAAATAAACCCATAGACACACGCAAGTTCATATAAACGTATATAATAAGAGAAAACGAGCAAGAGTGTTGCAGAGTAGACTGTGTCAACTCTGGGATACCCGTATTACCGTAATATAGACATTATATCATCCGGTCAAATACTTTTGGCAAAATTTTAAATTCACAACTAGTTATTGTTTCAGTTATGTACAAAAGAAAATATAAGTTGAAAGGCAGCTCTTCCAGTATAATTTATTCAGACGTTGACCATTAAATTGCGAAAGAAAAAAATCGAACCGAAAAAAAAATAAGATAAACTAGATTGAAATTTTTAATCAAAAAAAAAGTGAAATCGAATTCAAACAAGTGATGAAAAAAACCAAGGGTTTTTAGAAACGCACATTTTCAAAATAATAGAGTGTTTCATACTGAGTATTTTATCGGAATATAATGTTGAAGTTTCAATATTAATGTTTAATTTAAGAAATATATACGTTCGTGACTAAGTTACTACTTACTTATAAAAACCGTAATTTTTTTAATTTTTAAGTCCTAATAGCCCCTCTATGGGGAAGGTTGCCCAATTTCTCAAGGATCTAATCCTTACTACACCTCTTCCCCCAACTTTTTTAGGTTCAAGGAAATAAATTGTGAATTCTACCAAAATTTGGAATTTTATTTAGAATTTTACAATATAAGCAAAAATGGTTAAAACTGACAGACACTTTCTTCAATTTAAAGAACCGCTTTTAAATTTAAGAAAATCTTTAAACATATGTAAAAGCATAATGTTTGACCTTAAAATTTTGTATATTAACAAAAAAAAATTTGTACAGGTATTCAAGTTACAGGTGTTTAAAAATAGCAGAATTTCAATTTTCGAGCCCTTATAGTTGCTAAATAGGGGACGTGACAAAAACATTTTGTTAACCGACTCCTACCAATTGCTGAAGTTCTAACTTCTCCCAAAATTTCAAGACCTCAGCTGGAACCGTTTAGAAGATATGTGGGGCCAAACATTTTGCAAAAATTGAGTTTTGCATAATGGTAGATTTTAGTACCGTATCGCAACTCCGTACATTTTAGTGATGTAGTTTTGTAAAGTCCAAGAAAGTAGCTCTCTTCTGCCTTTTTTAGATTGAAAATATAGCTAACAAAACTCTTATTATACCAATTTTAATATAGGGCTTTTTTGAAAATTGCGGGGGCTATAGCTTCGTCACCCTTCAAAATTAAGAAAAACTTTTGACACATGTTGAAATATATTTAAGGAGCTTTAAATTTTGTAAATCAAAAAAAAAAAATTTGAACAGGTATTCAAGTTACAGGTGTTTAAAAATAGCAAAATTTCAATTTTTGGGCCCTTCGAGTTGCAAAACAGGGGACGTGACGAAAAAAATTTGTTAACCAACTTCTACTTATTTCTGAGGATCTAACTACTCCCAAAATTTTAAGACCCTAGCTTGGCCCGTATAGAAGATATGTGTAGCCAAAAATTTTGCAAAAATTGAGTTTTGCATAATGGTAAATTTTAGTACCGTATGACAACCCTAAACATTTATTAAGATTATAAAACCAGCTATCTTTTGCCGTTTTCAGATTGAAAATACACCTAACAGAACTCTTGTTATAACAATTTGAATATAGGGCTTTTCCCAACTTTGGTGGGCTGCAGCTCGGTAACGGGTGGGTCTACAGAAAAAAATTCTTCTACGAAATAATTTTTTTTGTAATACCTACTCGTAGTTAAAATTTCTTTTCTCTGTTTCAAACGATGTAAAAGTTTTTGTAAACATACGGACAGACAGACAGACAGACGGACAGACAGACGGACGGATGGACGGACAGAGTGAAACTATATAGGCACATTTTTACAAAATTTTTTGAAAATGTGCTAAAAACTGAATAAACATGAATCGATACTTAATTCACAGTATTGTGTATAAAAATATAGAAAACTTTAAAAGAGACTCAAGTGTCGAATAATTAAAAAGAATCTATTAATTAATCATTTCTTAATACAAAATTGTACCATGGAAATAAAATTTCATCAAACATTTCTTGAGAGGATAACAAATTAAATGTATATGTTATTCCGGTCAATTCTCCTTAGAAGCAACACATAGACAAAATTTGAAAGAACTCGATAGTACTACTTTTTGACGAGCCATTATAATGGCAGATGTTCTAATGGTATCCTCATCCACTTTCAAATAAAGTACTAATTTATTTAAATGTGTTAATACAAATACTGAATATGAGTATGTGTGTGCTATATTGGTCTTACCTGAAGCCGAACAATCCTAATACTTCGTTGATTTAATGGTATTTTTCAGTAGTCGTCTTGACTCATTTTTTTAGAATCATGTTTATCAGTCGACTACAAACGTGAGTGTAATCCCAAGTGACACAATAAGTGAAAATTAACAAAATAGACAACATTATAGCTTCTATCATTAAATTTCCCCCAAGTTACTCAAGCTGCTTAGGTTCAAAATAAAAACGAGGAAGAGCATAGTAAAGTAGATTGTGTCAACTCTGGGATACCAGTATGACTGTAATATAAACATTATATTATCATCCGATTAATTACTTTTCGCTAAATTTCAAGCATACAACTTTATTAGGTGTAGTGTAATGCTCATATAAAAGAAGAAGTTGTATGGCAGCTACTCGAACTCATGGAGCAAATTACGATTTTAATAGCGATTACGGCTATTGATTATTGATCAATTTACTTTTAGATTCTGATCTGATCCGTTTCTTTGAGTCTATATTTACCTCCCTCTTTCTCTGCGTAACAAACGTAATTGAAAATTTAGTATACCCTTTTGACTTATTGTCATACGGATATGAAAAAAAAAATTCGTTTTTGTAATTACATAATAATTAATTTTTTATTAAAATATTTATTATAAATTATAAACATTTATTGTTTTTTTTATGTCAAATAATTTATTCATTTATCCCAAAGATGGTGGATCTTCTAATGGTGTCCATTTCCATTCCAAGTAATGTACACATTTATTTAAACGAGGTTGGAACTGGTGAGAGTTTTCACAAATAACTTCAACTCCTGGTTTACCATGTTCAACACATTCCCAATATCTTGTTGAATCGAAATTATTTCTCCATATTGTATTGGCTTTTTCTTCATCGGTGGTACATCCTGGACGGCCATTATGACCATGGGTGTAATCACGAGCGCAAACAGCAGCAATCAATACAGTAAAAACAATTAAGAATTTCATTTTGAAAATATTCAGTTCTGTAAACACAAAAAGTTCTGAATTAAATGGCTTTAAGCAATTATTAAATTCCTTTATATACTATTTTTTTTAAATTATACAAATTAATTTATGATTTCATTAAAAAAAAATAATTATGGTAAGAAGATATTTTAGTTATTGATTAAAAAGCTCTTCAAACTCATTTGATAAAAATGCGTATAAAATAAAATTTAATTACTTAAATATTAATATTTAAAATTCCCTTATCATTATTTTGCAAAATTTGCAATAACTGATAATAATACTTACCATTTTGTTATTTTAAATAATGTTTAGGTTTATTTAAAAATTAGTTACCATACAACTTCTTTAAACCCAACTTATATTTTATTTAATTTTTTTTAACATTTGAAAAATAAACTTTAAAAACAATAACGCTTTCTATATCAATACGCAATAGTAGAAACGCACGAAGATCTTCCCGACCTTTTCAGCTTTCAATTTTCTTAGCAAAAACAATCGAGAAACTTTGTGGATGTGTGTGAACACCCACCCCAAACCAAATATTAATTTTGGTCTTTGGATATTCTTTCGGAGAGGAGTTGTGAGCTATCAAGAGGACGTCATCACATAACGGTACTATATATCTCAAAGTTTCCGAATATATAAATTATTAGTGGCGAAGGCGCCATCTAGTGGTCGAAAAATGCATTACAAAATTTTCCTAAGATTTTGTACCATCTAAATTAAGTTGGGTTTTAGTAATTTATTTGGAGGAATTCTAGAGGTGGCAAACCCATAGTTTTAAAATTATTGTTGTTGAAATATGTATGTAAAAGTATAATTAGATAGGACCTGAGAATTATGCGCTTTTTACATATATATTCATATATATGCACAACAATCTGAATTAGGAGGGATTTTAAAGTTGGATTCAAAATCAGGATTGCCGCTTTTTCCAGAATATTTATATGTATACAATATTAGAAGAAATTTTAGAGTTGGATTCTAAATTAAGATTGCCGCTTTTTCCAGAATATTTAAAAATATATATGAATATGATAGATTCTGAATTAGAAAGGATTTTAGAGTTGGATTCAACTATTAGAGTTGGACTAATATATTCTTTATTTATTAATTTGTTTCATTATTTTTAATTGTTCGATGAATCTTAATAGTCATTTGTGTTATATTTGGGCAGTAAAATAGGATTTTATTTAAATATATATTATTTTTTTTTTGGTTTGACCAATTGAGTTCTAAATTTACCTAATTGGAATACTCCTTTAATGATCTTCAAGTATTTTCGTACTGAAATTAGCAAACAAGTGTCAGTACCGATACTGAAAAGAATTTTGGTAAAATTCAAAAACTTTTACTGGTATACAGGAAAACATATAGGTTACAGTAAATTTACTGCTACTGGTACCCAACAGTATTTTTTCAGTATCAGACAGTAATCATCAGTGTTAATTAACCAGTATTAACCAGTATTTACCAGTTTTACGTAATATAAATACTAAAATATTTAGTATTTATACTTTAAATTTAAAAACCAATATTTTTAGAATATTTTTCAATTTCTATATATTTGAAAATTTAAATTCAGATAATATTAAACCTTATACTGAATAGTTTAACGATTTTAAAATGTATTTTATACGTATAGGTACTAATATATTCTCTTTTTTTGAAAAATTAAAATCTTTTTAATTTCTATAACACTTAAGAATGTATTTAATACCGAAAAAATACTGCTGAATTTTTCACCTAAACCAGTGAAAATATTTGAATTTTACTGAGTATTTTTTCCTGCTTTGTTAGAGATACTTGAAAATCACCAGCACTGTTCTTGGAAAAGAAATTATTTCAATTAGTTTGGTTGGAATCCATTAAACCATTCTGGCCTGTCGATAAGTTAAAAAGAGTTTTTTAAATATTTGAGTTCAGTAATGAAGCAGTAATAAAATATAAATTTTTATGAAACAGAATTTTACTGATAAATAATAACCAGAGACGGGGACTTCATACAAATGCATATGGTTTAATATTTCTGCAAATTTTTAGAAAATTCTTTTAATAAATCCTTATTCTATAGTGCATAAAAATAAATTCAATAAATTATTAGTACATTCATGGATGATAATAGTCTAATAGTTATAGAATAAGATACTAAATATAAACCAGCTGAAATCGGAAATTTTATTGAAAGGCCGGAAAAAAATTACCCCTATTCAATATACTCAATTCAATTATTTAATAAATTGTCAAAAAATTTTGTTTAAACGAGGAAGAATGTAGTAGAGTAGACTGTGTCAATTTTGGGATACCCGTATGACCGTAGTAAAATACACAACTTATAAGGCATTCAGTTATGAACAAAAGAAAATATAAGTTGAAAAGCAGCTCCTCGAATCTCTTCCACTACATCGACTATACTTTATTCAGACGTCAGCCATTAAAGTTAACTACTATTGACAAAATTTCAGAATTCGAGCTTTTTATGTATAGAGTAATATTTATATAAAAGATGAAGTTGTATGGCAACCACTCTAACTCCCTACAGTAGACCAACTAAATTTTGTACAAACTTCGGTCATATACTATAAACTATTTTTGGCAAAATTTCAGACATCCAGCTTCTATAGAGTAATGACTCATACATGTACAGAGTAATGCTCATATAAAAACAAAATTTGTGGATATATTCACTTGGCAAAATTTCAGACACCTTGCTTCAATAGGTACATAGAGTAATGGACCTATAGTCATACGGGTACAAAAAAACATCTTAATTTCTCTAAAAAATGGCAAAATGTTGCCTTATTCATAAAATTTGTGGATATAAAGTTTAAATAATTTTATTACATTTTTTATTTATTTTATTCAAATAATAAAATTGTTTTAATAATATTGATCAAATTTAACCCAATGATGGTGGATCTTCAAATGGAATCCATTGCCAAGCCGAATTATGTACGCATTTGTGTAATTCTGGTTGAAAGAGGTGTTCTATATCGCATGTACGTGCTGACCCAGGTTCACCATATGTTTTACATTCCCAGTATCTTGTTGGATCAAAATTATTTCTCCATAAACGATTAGTTATTTCTTCGGAAGTACGACAACCTGGACGTCCATTATGACCATGAGTATAGCCACGATGTGCAACAACAACAGCAATTAATAATGCAAAAATAATTAAAGTTTTCATGATGTTTGTTTTTAGCCGGCGAACTTTAAATGATTTTAATGCGAATAGTAAAGACCTTAATGAGTAAAAAGTTAAAATTGAACGGGTTTTTATAGTTAATTTTTTAAATTCACTAATAATTACATTATATTATTTAATTAATATTGTTATTAAATATTTAGAATTTTATCATTATTACTCTTACTCAAATATTACACATAATAAACGGTATTAGATATTGGATATAATAAACTCTTTCCGTTTTGATAAGTTTATTTAATATTTATAAAAAAATATTTATTTTAATTTATTATCAATATTGTTCAAATTCGGTTTATTTAAAAATTTTTTAAAAAAACATTATTATAACTAAAATAAAATTATAAAATTAATTTAATGACTTGTGTTAATGGGGTTTCAGAAGTGTTAGTCATTAAAATCATTTTAAAACTAGAATTATAGAGTTACATTGGAAGAACTGCAATTTTTCTCCTAAAACTAAGTTTATTCTTATAAATTACTAGCTAGTACCCGGTGCGCGTTGCTGCGCCTCTCAATGGAGGTTTAATTGAAGATGATGTTACTGCAAAAAGTTAACACAAAAATTACACACGGTTTACACATGTAAATTTTAAAATGTATGAAAGCAATCTTTTTAAAACGATTTTTCTAGGATTATCCTAGGATTTTTTGAAACTTTCTGTAATTCAAAGCAGTACAATCTACTTTCCAAAATTTGACGTAATTTACTTCCAAAAAAATTTTTTTGACCAATCGTAGGACCGACTGTTAACAGTCTCAACTCCATTTTCAAGTTGCTTCACACATATAAAATTTGAGGTCAACCAGTCAAATCCTTTCTAATTTAGAGTTAAGTAACGCAAAAATCTATTAAAAGCCACTGTGCCCCACTGGGTTAGCGGAACTACACTTTCTCTTTGGGCAAAGCAGTATTGCGCAAAATTGGACGTAATTTGCTTCCAAATCACTCAACAAAATTTTTTTGGGGCTTTCTTTTTAGCCAAAGCAGTACTTCGCAAATTTTGACAATATTAGCTTCCAAAATTATTTTGACCAACCGTCGGGCCGACATGGGTTAACAAATTCCAAATCTGTTAATAGTGTCAACTCAATTCTCATAGGGGAGCACGTATACAAAATTTGAAGAAAATCGGTCAAACCGTTTTTAATTTAGAGTTAAGTATTGAAAAAACCTATAAAAAGCTGTTAAGCCCCAATGGGTTAATGCAATACAATAAAATTTTTTTTGGGGCTTTCTTTAAAGCCAAAGCAGAAATTCGTAAAATCGGACAAAATTTGGACCCAAAATTTTTTTTTACCACCCGTCGGCTCAACATGGGTTAACAAATTCCAAAACTGTTTATATTGTCAACTCAATTCTCAAGGAGCATCACGTATACAAAATTTGAAGTCAATTGGTTAAACCGTTTCGAATTTAGAGTAAAGTATTGAAAAAACCTATAAAAAGCTGTTGGGCCGCAATGGGTTAATGGAACTCAACAAAATTTTTTTTGGGGCTTTCTTTTAACCCAAAGCAGAATTTCGTAAAATCGGACAAAATTTGGGCCCAAAATTTTTTTTAACCACCCGTCGGCCCGACATGGGTTAACAAATTCCAAAACAATTAATAGTGTCTACTCAATTCTCAAAGAGCATCACGTATACAAAATTTGAAGTCAATCGGTCAAACCGTTTCGAATTTAGAGAAAAGTATTGAAAAAACCTATAAAAAGCTGTTGGGCCGCAATGGGTTAATGGAACTCAACAAAAATTTTTTTGGGGCTTTCTTTTAAGCCAAAGCAGAATTTCGTAAAATCGGACAAAATTTGGACCCAAAATTTTTTTTGACCACCCGTCGGCCCGACATGGGTTAACAAATTCCAAAACTGTTAATAGTGTCTACTCAATTCTCAAAGAGCAACACGTATACAAAATTTGAAGTCAATCGGTCAAACCGTTTTCATTTTAGAACAAAGAAGTTTAAATATTTGCACCACAGCCCCAACTTGGCGGTCCGTTAGAGCAAAATTTTTGGGCCACGATTTCTTTCCGTACCCAAAAACTCCTATATACAAATTTTCATGAAAATCGGCTGGGCAGTTTAGGAGCCAACTCGTTACATACAAAGAAACAAACAAACAAACAAACAAACAAACAAATAAACAAACTTTCATTTTTATATATATAGATTGAAAATATGAACCCATGAATTTACAAATAAAAGCGGTTTCAATACGACAAAGAAGAAATTATTAAATCTTTAATTTATAACGGCCACGCAATGATCATTATTTTTGTAAAATCTTATAATCTCACTGTCAAATTAAAAAAAAAGGTTCAGTATTCCTATTCTTTTCCTTTCTATTTCTCATGTACTATACCCAAGCCATAAACATGTTTAGCATACCTAGTTAACAAATCCACTTGCGTTACATATGTGTGAATACTTAGCCGTGGACAGGACACACAGACAGATATATTTTGAGAAAAAATTGGCGCTGCACCTTAAAACGCTAAATTAAAATATCGAGCTGCAATTTTTATGTATATTTTTGTCTTCATTTCTAAAGGTTTCCGATTATAAAAAAATATTTGTAGTCACAACATATCGTATTAGGTTTGAATATTTATTTATTAAAACCCATTTTAAAACTTTTAAGAAATCTAAAACTTAACCTGGCACCACTTATTTAAGGTGGCATTACGGGCTACTTCTATTTTGAACTTATAGGAAAATCCAAATTCTTCTGCTTCTCCTATGGCGCTGCAGTCCGTTGTTCAACCTTAGCCTCCTTAATTGTTCTCTTCCAGTTCACCTGATCTCGTGCATTATTACATTACTCGACGACATCAACCATCGTCTTCCTTACTGGTCTTTTTCTAACTATTTTCCCATTCAATACTTTTTTTGGAATGTGGAAATCTGGCATACGTTGATTGTGGCCGGCCCACCTAAAGCGTTGTAACTTGATGTATGTCACAACATCACGATCCTACAACAATATTAATTTTAGCATTTCTTCACAATTAATAGTTTAGAAAAGAAGGTTATAAGTTTCTCGATATAAAGAAAAATATGATAATTTCTTCTGTCCTATTCTGTCCTGATGTTCCATTTTTTCGGAAACGTGTAAAACCAAACTTTTTTTGTATGATCATGTGTATCTTTATCCGTGAGCACGATAACTCGCGTAAATTTCAACCGATTTTTAAACACGGGACAGGAGGGGCTCCCATACAAAATAATCAGACTTTACAAGAAATTTTAACAGACTTTACAAGCTTTAAAATACAAACCTGATTATGTAAGAAGAAAAGATTATTTAAATCCTTCCAATGGATTAATTTATATGTTTTTATTGCTAACTGCAAAGATTTAAATCTTTAAACTAATAAAAATAAAACAAATCATAATTTTAATGCCATTTACATTTATTTATTATCATTTTATTATTTTTTACTATACAAAACAATTAAACAAGTTTAGCTTTCGTCGGTCTTGATGGTGGATCTTCTAATGGTATCCATTCCCATTCTAAATATTTTACACATTCTTTTTTATCAGCTTGGAATAAAAATTCAGTTAAACAGTGATGTTCTACACCTGGAGCATTTAATGCTTCGCACTTCCAATATTTGGTGGGATCAAAATTATTTCTCCATACTGAATTTAATGTTTCATCAGCACTTGAACATCCGGGTTGACCGTCATCATGGCTGTATCCACGAAAAGCCAAAACGGCAGCAATTAAAGGGAAAACTAATAGTAATGAGAAATTCATTCTTAAGCAGTTCTATTCTTAAAGCACACAAGTGAATTGAATGAATTCTAACTTAATTGAATATTCTTTTTATACTATTCTGTTCATTATTATATTACAAGAACAACATTTTAACTACTTATATATTTTAATTTTTTAATTAAAATATGTCCAAAATTTTGATAAAATTTTCTAACATTAAGATGTTCTTCAAAATAATTTCTTTTTTTTTTTTAATTAAAAGATAAAACTATCAATTAAAATATGAAATTTATATTTTATTTAACTTATTGCAAAAATTTGTACTACTTTTGTGTTGCATAACATATACAAGTAGTTAAAAAAAAAATTGATGTTTGACATTTTTAGATAAAACGAGGAAGAGTGTGGTAGAGTAGACTGTGTCAAATCTGGGATACCCGTATGACCGTAACATATACATTATATCATCCGGTTAATTACTTTTGGCAAAATTTCAAACATTCAGCTTTATTAGGTGTAGAGTAATGCTCATATAAAAGAAGGAGTTGTATGGCAGCTACTCGAACCCTTTGCAGTAGACCAACCAAATTTTGCAGTAACTTTGGCCATTATACTAAACTACTTTTGGCAAAATTTCAGACACGCAGCTTCATTTGGTGTAGTGTAATTCTCATATAAAAGAAGGAGTTGTATGGCAGCTACTTGAACCCTCAGCAGTAGACCAACTAAATTTTGCAGTAACTTTGGCCATTACACTAAACTATTTTTTTGCAAAATTTCAGACACCCAGCTTCATCAGGTGTAGTGTAAAGCTCATATAAAAGAAGGAGTTGTATGGCAGCTACTCGAACCCTCTGCAGTAGACCAACTAAATTTTGCAGTAACTTTGGCCATTACACTAAACTATTTTTGGCAAAATTTCAGACACCCAGCTTCATTTGGTGTAGTGTAATTCTCATATAAAAGAAGGAGTTGTATGGCAGCTACTCGAACCCTCAGCAGTAGACCAACTAAATTTTGCAGTAACTTTGGCCATTACACAAAACTATTTTTTTGCAAAATTTCAGACACCCAGCTTCATCAGGTGTAGTGTAAAGCTCATATAAAAGAAGGAGTTGTATGGCAGCTACTCGAACCCTCTGCAGTAGACCAACTAAATTTTGCTGTAACTTTGGCCATTATACTAAACTACTTTTGGCAAAATTTCAGACACGCAGCTTCCATAGGTATAGAGTAATGCTCATATAAAATTAGAAGTTGTATGGCAGGTACTCGAACCCGTGGACCAAAATGGCTGAATTTAAAACTCGATTCCGTTTTTTGCATAAAAACGAATTTGTGAAAATTTCATAATCCTAGCTCCTTTACTTTTTGAGTTATCGTGATGACGGACGGACGGACGGACGGACATACATAGCTAAATCGATTTATTTTTCGATTCTGATCCGATCCATACACTTGAGTCTATATCTACCCCCCCTCCTTCTCTGCGTCACAAACGTAATGGCAAATTTATTATACCCTTGGACTATATAGTCATACGGGTATAAAAATTTAAATTGGCTATATAAAATATTGTTTTACTACTGTTACTATTTTTTTTAGTCCTAATTATTTTGAAAATTTTAAAATTATTATATAACTGCGTAATACACGGTGCGCGATGCTGCCCCTTTGAATGGAGGTTTAAAGTTGATGTTAGTGAAGTAATTTACATCCAAAATTTTTTTTGCCAATCATAGGACCGACATGTGCTACCAAACACCAAGGTTGTTAACAGACTCAACACCATTTTCAAGGTGATTCACACATACTAGATTTAGGGTCAACCGGTCAAATCGTTTCTTATTCAGAGTAAAGTAAAGAAAAAATCTATAAAAAGCCACTGTGCCGCAATGGGTTAACGGAAGTAATCGATATTGTTTTTGAGGCTTTATTATTAGCCAAAGCAGTACTTCGCAAAATTTGACAAAATTGAGTTCCAAAATTTTTTTTGACCGACCGTGGGTTAACAAATTCCAAAACTGTTAATAGTGTTAACTCAATTCTCAAGGAGACTCACATATACAAAATTTAAAGTCAAACCGGTCATTTTTAAACTAAAAAATTTAAACACTTGCACCACAACTTGGCGTTAGAGCAAAATTTTTAGCCCACGATTTCTTTTTGTACTCAAAAACCTCTATATACCAATTTTCATGAGAATCGGCTGAGCGGTTTAGGAGTACCTGGGAAGTACTTAAATTGTAAAAAAAAAAATAGTTTTCTTCAATTTAAAATTTGCAATTAACCAGTTTTTTAAAGATTATTTGTGATATGAAAACAATTAATTTTGCCATAAAAGAAAAATCAAATTCAAATGTTTATAAAATATCTTTATAACTTTTTGACTCCAATCCTGGACTTTGTTACATAACCTATATGTTTTAAAATAAAATGTTTTAATAAAACTATTATTCCTTTAATTTTACATTTCTAATTTAATATTTCATAATATTTATTTATTCCACAAAAATCATGCTAAGGATGGTGGATCTTCACGTTCAGACCACACCCATTTATTGTTATGTACACATTTATGCAATTCTGGTTGCCATAAATGTTCATTGCCACATTCGTTTAAAACTCCTGGTTGGTTTCTTGCCGTACAAACCCAATATAATTTTGAATCAAGATTATGTCTCCATGATACTAATTGCATTTCTTCATCTGTTGTACATCCAGGCCGACCATTATGTCCATATGTGTATCCTCTTTTAGCTGATACCAATAATACAGCCAATGATAATATCGTAAATATAATAGCAGAAATTTTCATGTTTAATTCCTTTAATTTTTTCTAAAACAGCTAAAGTAAAACTACAGAATTTTTTTTAAAGTATCGTACTTTTATAGTTGTTAATTATATTTAAAACGTAATTTTTTCAATTACTTGTCAATTTAGCTTAGTTGTTTAAGATAAAAATGACATTATCTATTACAATTTTTGAAATTATCGTGTAAACTTAAACCCTAAATATAAACTTAAATATCTAATTTGCTAAATTTGTCTAATTTTAAACATACAATAATTCAAAATTAATCCCATACTTGAAATTTTTAGACACGTTCCTATTTCAAAATTCGATTTTTTTTTACTTCCAATTTAAGAAAAATAAAGTAAACTCCCAATTGCCCACATGATTGGAATTTATATGCCAAGAAATTTTAAGAAGTTCTTGAGTATATTCAATAAAAATTTAGCAACCCATACTTTTGATTTTTATACCCGTGCATACATATATGGATCGGTTATATTAAAATTGCTACTCCGTTTGTAACGCATTGATCTAGTCGAGCTAGATATAGTGTCAATTTCTAGGTTCCCTATTGTTTTTGGTTACAAATGGACCAAGTTTTCGGCGAGCCGCGCCGATAAACGAATTATACTACGAGGATTGGAAATCGATAATCGACAAAAGTTTTTTTAGGACTCTATTTTTTGATTGATCATCATGCCAATGGGTTAACAAATTTCAAGTCTATTAATAGAGTGAACTGCGTTGTCTAACATCAACACGTATACATAATTTGCAGCCAATCATACACACCTCTTTCATTTTTCCGCAAAAAAGTTTGAAAACTTCTCCAACTTTAAATCCAAAACATTTCCATACCCAAAACCTTTATAAACAAATTTTAATGATAATGTTTTTATTTATATATACGAGTATATATATGTCGATTAACATATAAATTAAAATTTTGACAATGCAGCTCCCGCACAACACCGAGTAAACCTGCTAGTTATTAATAATTATTTATTTAAATTTAATATTGCAAATTGCATTAGATTTTAAGTTAAAACTGTTATAGGTTCAATTATATAAATAAGTATATATATTTAGGCATCAAAACTTTATCTAATATATAAAGAAGAAAATTTGTTTGTTTGTTTGTTTGTCCAGGATTCACGTGAAAACCACTGGTCCGATTGACACCAAATTTTAGAGGAATAATTTTGGGAGTCCGGGGGGTGACATAGGCTATGTCGCATTTTTATAAGTCAGCAGGTTGCGACTCCAGAGCCGTTTTAAGCTTTTTCGTTTTTTTGATGTCGAGTCAAAACTGTTTGACCGATTGACTTGAAATTTTGCACAAATGTTCCACTTAGCAACCGCATTTAGTTGTATAAATTTGGTTGGAATAAATTAACCCATTTCGGCCTGGCGGACTTTCAAAAAATTTTGTGTTTTCGATTTGTGTCCAATTTTACAGGTTGATTTTGTAGTCTAAAAGAGAGGCTGCAAAAAGTTTTAGTTTAGTTCGATTAACCCATTTTCCACGACGACGCTATGAAGTTTTCTATATATTTTATTTTCTTATACGATTAAAAGTATTTTATTGAAAATTTTGTACCAGCATTTTAATTAAAACCCACAGGGTTAATTTGGTTTTGACCTGTTTGTGCGTTTTGAACAAAGATTCAATGAAATTTTCAGTTTTCTTCAAATGAAATCTAAAAATCAAAAAATTCAATTTGTTATATATAATGCTTAAATACATAGTATTTTAAAACAGTTATTCCAAAAAATAAGCCTACATTTCTCTCATAAAATCATAAAAAAACGAGGAAGAGCGTATTACAACTTTCAGGACTAAACAAAATATAAGTTGAAAAGCGAATTTTTAAACCTTTTCAAAACCATCGACTATATTTTATTCAAGCGTTGGCAATTCAAGAAAATCCCCTTTTGACCTATAGTCATTTTAATTCAGTTAACATTGTTCACCGGAAACCTACCATCCTCAACTATATCGTCAAGGAGCACCAAATTGTCAAGAAGCACCATGTATAGAAAAATTAGAGATAATCGTTCAAATTGTTTTGCAAACTGCTTTTTAAAGTTTTTGTTTCGCAATCGATTAAAAGAACTCGACAAACCTTTTTTTTAAGTATTCCCCTAATTCAAAGAAGTTGTACCTACTTTCAAAAATTGGACGTAATTTACTTACAAATTTTTTTTTGAACAATCGTCGGGTCGGGAGGGGTTAACAACTTTCAAGTCTGTTAGTAAATTGAACTTCATTTTCAAAGAAGAACACATATACGAAATTTGAAGTTAATCTTCATTTCTAATATATAGCAAAGCAACGAAAAAACCTATAAAAAGCTGTTGGGCCACGATGGGTTAACGGAACTCCACAAATATTTTTTTGTGGCATTTATAGGCAAAGTAGTATCTCAAAAAATTGGCTGAAACTTGCTTTTTTACAATTTGCAAGCTTCCGGGCAACGCCGGATAAATCTGCTAGTAAAATATAACTTTAACAAATATTTAGGCATCAAATTTGTAAACTTTTTAATTATACTGATTAGTGATTCTGTTTACTTTTAAATTTTCCAGGAATTATTCCTTTACAATTAAGAAATTATAGACTGTAGAGCATTCAAATTAACTCGCTCTAATAATAAGCTCATTGCTTACGCATGTTATTGCTGAGGTCTCTATAATATATTATGTATTTATTATAAATTTTGATATTCACAATTACAAATCTACAATCAAAGTCAATTTTTTTTCATTCAAGTACTAATAAACTTACAAAATTTTTGTTTTCAAGTACTAATAAACTTACAAAATTCTAAAATAAATATACATATTTTTTTATACCCGTATGAATATAGATCAAATGGTGTAATAGATTTGCCATTACGTTTGTGACGCAGAGAAGGAGGAGGCTATACTTAAACTCAACTGTATGGATTGGATCGGAATTGAAAAATAAATCGACTTAGCCATGTATGTCTGTCCGTCTGTTCATCTATTCGTCTGTCCATCCGTCCAGACGATAACTTCAAAAATAAAGGAGCTAGGATTTTGAAATTTTCACAAACTAATTTTTATTCAATAGCCCCCATCGCTTCCTCGTTTTAATTCCATTTTACTTCTAAAATTTTCATTTTATTTGCTGTAAAATATTTCACTAAGTTTCTAAAATATTTAAGGTACTTCAAAATATAAAATAATGAAAAACAATTATAAAACATGTATAACAATTCCCGATGACAGGTTATGGTAAAATTCAAGCGTCTACTTATAATTATTTTCTAAATGTATTGGACATGTCAATTAAATATTGATTCAACTATACCAACTTCCCTAACTATATTCAATTGCATTTACTAAATCTTTTAAATTTTTTTTTTTTGTATTTTATTAAATATTTCGAAGTCCATTTTAAAATGAAATTTTAAATATACGTATCAAATACACTATTAAATTAAAAGATTATATTCTTTTTAAAATTAAATAAAATTTCTACTTTTTAATACAAAACTTATAATGTGTCAATTTTAAGTTTACAATAAAATCGTTAGTCCACAGAAATTGTATAATAATACAAATGTTTAAATTAAATTAAACCGAACTTTTTGAAATAAATGACAGTTATTTTCAAAGTACAAGCATCGTTATGATTGTAATCGAAGGATGAATATCATATTTAGGGCTCTATTGTGTCATTGAGAGAAAACACATTTTTTTTTGGTTCTTATCTTGAATCAATATTCAATTTATTGATGTAAATTATTAGAAAATATAAAATAAATTGTACGCTTCAAAGTAAAACACAATTCACATATGTTTTTAACAAAAAAAAAATAAACAAGTTGTTATTTTAAACTAAGACTTTTAATAGGCAAAAATCTAAAATTGTAATTGAAGGTTATATATGATGACAATCAATCTTAGTACCACAAGCCTGCATTTTATTGCCTATATAATTAAAATTACTATTACGTTTCTTCTCCATAATACGTCGGCAACAAAGAATTTAAATAATTTAAGCTGCTCCTGCAAACCTTCATTTAACAAATTATTGAAATCTCAGTTTAGTATTCAACGCTAACACGCCTCTTGTGTTTTGTTTTAATATAATATGTTATCAACAATACTTTTAAAATATTGGAGGCTGCCTTCCCGAAATCCTCAATAAACCTTTATTACAACTTTGAATTTGTATTCAACCTTAAGATTTGTATTTAACCCCTCTCATTTTTTTCATAGACAATAAAATACGAAAAAATGAAGTAAAAGGGTATGACAAACTCCCGTTAATTAATTAAATAATGGCTTATATATGAATTAAGAGATTCAAAACAGTCATTTCAAAGCTTCGGTTCGATTCCGGATAAAAGTAAAATAGAACTTTTTATCTGGTTTTCGAAATCCCCTTAGCTACCATTTGCCATTGGGTTCAAATTAATGGTATAATTAATAATTCTTTTTCTTTAATAAAAAATACATTATACATGGAAGCAAAATACAAAATATAAGCACATAATTTAGTTTGAACAATATAACTCACAGATTTGGAAATATTTTATAATTCAAATATAAAATTATTGCGATATATAGCAATCTAAGACTTTTCTAAATGTTATAAGGCGTAGTACTATCACTTTTTAAATTGTATGTGGAATTCATTTAGAGTTATAATAATATAATATAGTATTTTCCCCCTGTTCCAGCAATCTTGTAAATAGATGCAAACTGCATAGATAGATCCAGTTAGATCAGTTAGTACGTTAGTAAAACAAAAAAATTATAAATTGAAATTCTTGGCTACTTTGGCACTGAAAAGTGAAAAACTAAGTATTTGCTGCATATTGAGTAAAAATCAAAAGGACGAACAAAAACTTAGAATTCAAATTTTAAACCCAAGTTTTTTTTTAAAAGAACATTTCTTATATAATTTGCTAACATAGAATAAAAGTAAAGATATCGTTTTTTTTTTATCGATAGAGATAAAAATTAGATATCAATATTTAATATTTAACATATTTGTTTTTTTTTTTAATGTCAAATTACTAAAAAATTACATTGAAAAAGAAAAAATGCCGCAATAAATTAACATAAAGAATTAAATTATCATTTTCACGAATATAAAAAGAAAGTAAAACCATTCAAAAATCAAAGTGTTCCATAACCTTTCTTAAACAAAACTTCTATTCTTTTAAAGAAAGCTGATTTGAAAAAAAAAACAACAAAAAAATAAATCAAAATGAAATTAATTGGTTCTTTATTGGTTTTGTGCTGTGTAAGTTACACTTTAGCCATGTACACAGAGGGACATGATGGTCACCCTGCATGTCATACACCACAAGAAGTTGGACAACGTTTTTGGCGTAACAATAACGATCCCACCAAATATTGGGTTTGTTCACTATTAGGACGCAATGCTGATGAAGCATTCTGTGAACTTGAATATATGTTTTATGAACCATCATTAACATGTGTACATTATACACAATGGCAATGGACTGAACCCAGAGATCCACCTTCAATGGTTTATTAATTTTTTTTTTAAAAAAATTATAATACACAAAATAATTTTATGTAACGAAAAAAAAATAAGAATAAAAAAAAAAACTAAAAGGCAGTTTATTAAAAAAAAAAAAAACAAATTAAATTTTAATTCTTAAAATGAAATAACAATAATGCAGTGTTTAATTAATTGTTCCGTTAATTAAATTATTTTAAAAACGATTATTTTTGGGCAAATATTTATTTATTTATATATAAACAGTTTCTTAGTTTCTTAAAAGCACTTCTTAGTTCTTAGTTCTTTTCCTTAGTTCCTAATTGTAAACTTAATGTGAGGGGCTAATATTAATTAATAAAATCATTTTCAGAAGAATCGGGTTTTTTTTTTTTTTGTTTTTCTTAAATATATATTTTAGCCAATCTAAAGTTAGTACAGATCTGAGTGGCAGCTCAGAGGAAAAGTGGCGGCTATTTAATCAAAAAGTCTGGGGTTCAAATTCTGGTCGGATCATATCTAATAAAAACGAGGAAGAGTGTAGTAGAGTAGACTGTGTCAACTCTGGGATACCCGTATGACCATAACATATACATTATATCATCCGGTTAATTGCTTTTGGCAAAATTTCAAACATACAGCTTCATTAGGTGTAGTGTAATGCTCATATAAAAGAAGGAGTTGTATGGCAGCTACCCGAACCCTCGCCAGTAGACCAACCAAATTTTACAGAAACTTTGGCCATTAAACAAAACTATTTTTGGAAAAATTTCAGACACCCAGCTTTAATAGGTATAGAGTAATGCTCATTTAAAATAAGAAGTTGTATGACAGCTACTCGAACTCACTACAACAGACCAACCAAATTTTGCAGAAACTTTGGCCATAAAACTAAACTACTTTTGCCAAAATTTCAGACACGTAGGTGTAATAGGTACAGAGAAATACTCATATAAAAAAGGAAGTTGTATGGCAACTACCCGAACCCATGAACCAAAATGGCTGGATTTAAATAGCGATGACGGCTATTGCAAAAAAACGAATTTGCGAAAATTTCAAGATCCTAGCTCCTTTAGTTTTTGAGTTATCGTGCGGACGGACGGACAGACGGACAGACGGACAGACGGACGGACGGACATACATAGCTAAATCGATTTTTTTTCCGATTCTGATCCGATCCATACACTTGAGTCTATATCTACCCCCCCTCCTTCTCTGCGTCACAAACGTAATGGCAAATTTATTATACCCTTTGACTATATAGTCATACGGGTATAAAAATATAGTGTCTTTTAAAATAATTTAATAAGAATTTCAAATATCAAATAGGCAAAGGATTAATATTATCAGGCAATGTTTACTATTGTCTGGTACTATAAAAAAATAAATAAAGTTAGTTCAGTTGCGTTTAAAAAATCAAACTAAGGCGGCGTATACACAGACAACGTGCACGATTGATTTTATTGCAAGCAATTTTGAAATATAATTTTGAACTTAGTTGTCACTTTTCTGAGGATTACTTATATGTATCTGAATTTTTTTTTCTAAAAAATCTCTCGTTCGTCATCTGAATGTCCGGGGCGTTCGTCATTACCAAAGTGATGCAATATGCTAACAATTTTTTTTTCCAGAAATTTATAAAAACAAACAAATTTTAAATATAAAATTAACTTTAGATTTTTTGTACGATCATATTTCTAACAAATGATAAAAATTTAATAATGTTTAATTATAAATAAAATCAATAATTGCCGAATTTCTCCATTAGTTTTACATTTTTTATTTCAATCTTATCAATATAATTGGTTTTTTTTTTCAATAAATAAATTAAAATTTGAATTTTTTTTTATTTTTGTTTTCTCAATTGAATTGATTTGATTGATTTTGGAAAAAAAAATTTTAATTTTTTATCGATAAGATTAAATTTATCTTTAAAAGAAATTTTTTTTTTGACAATTCAATGTGAAAACGAATCGCAATCGTATATGGTATACATATATATAATAGATAAGATGTAAGTTTTTAGACAAAATGATAAAATTTTCAAGGTGAATTATTCAAATGGCACGTTTTTAAGTTGTACTTAAACAAACGAGAAAGAGGATAAGGTACTTCTTACCTATACTAACTTAACTACATTTACGAAATCCTATTCTTCTTTAACTTTTAAGCTATCCTGCGCATCGAAGAACACACATGTAACTAAATCAACTCAGTTTTCGATTCTGATACGACTCATACAAATGAGTATAACTTTACCTCTTCTCCTTTACAGCGTTACAAACGTAACATCAAATTTAGAATGCCCTTAGTTTTACGTACATTCGTCTGGGTATAAAAATATTATTCAATGTAACCCGTTGCATTTTTAGATACTCTATTTTACACATAATACAATTTATTCTCTATAAAAATAAAAACTGTTTAATTATTTACCAATGGCGTATAGATTCAAACGCCGGCTTTTACACTTTAAGGATCCGGGTTAAAACCCCGTTCAGATCATATTTAATAAAACAAATTCCGTAAAATTGTATAATTATATCGTAATATAAGATAAGATTTAATATAACTCTTGGGTGGGATAATAGACGGCGTACAAAATTAAAATTGGTGCATTCACAATCTTATACAATAGCTACAGCCGAGTAATTGGCTGAGGGCATATAATGATTAAAGAAAGTGAAGCTAAGTCTAAATAAATGAGTTGGTGAATTCTCTATACTTCTCAAAGGAGTGAAAAATTATTTGCTTAAAAGTACTCCATTTTTATACCCGTAAGACTATATAGTCAAAGGGTATAACAAATTTCCCATTACGATATAGACTCGCACGATAACTCAAAAAATAAAGGAGCTAGGATCTTGAAATTTTCGCAAATTAGTTTGCAATAACCGTCATCGTTATTTAAATCCAGCCATTTTGGTCTATGGGTTCGGGTAGCTGCCATACAACTTCCTTTTTTATATGAGTATTTCTCTGTACCTATTACAGCTGCGTGTCTGAAATTTTGGCAAAAGTAGTTTAGTTTTATGGCCAAAGTTTCTGCAAAATTTGGTTGGTCTGATGCAGTGAGTTCGAGTAGCTGCCATACAACTTCTTATTTTATATGAGCATTACTCTATACCTATTTAAGTTGGGTGTCTGAAATTTTGCCAAAAATAGTTTAGTGTAATGGCCAAAGTTACTGCAAAATTTGGTTGGTCTACTGCCAAGGGTTCGAGTAGCTGCCATACAACTCCTTCTTTTATAAGAGCATTACACTACAACTAATAAAGCTGGTATGTTTGAAATTTTGCCAAAAGTAATTAATGTTTATAATAATAATGATATAATGTTTATATAACGGTCATACGGGTATCCCAGAGTTGACACAGTCTACTCTACTACACTCTTCCTCGTTATTAATGTAAAGGTAACAGATGTTAACTGAGTTTTTGTATAAAACAGTTAAGCCTTAAAGATTTCATACCTTACTCTATTAAAAGTTACCTTTAACTTTTTTATAAATTTTTTAAATACTACTCGTATACTAGTATACTATATAGATAAAAAAAATTAATAGATTTTCTTTTGAACTAGTCCAAATACAAAATTTGGCTGTCAAAATACTTCGAAACTTCAATTTTATATACATGTATATGTATAAAATTTGTCATTTTCACATTTAAGTGAATTTCATGCGAACCCATACTTCAGTTAATTAACCATGGGTTTACCCAATTTTTTTTTGATATTACAAACTAGTTTATTTAAATTATTTATGTATACTTATATATTTATGTACAATCTCCTACTACATGCAATGTGATAGGTGAGTGGTTCAATCTATCTTTTCAGGTGGGACAGGGATATGTTTTATATTTTATGATATAAATTATAAATAATTTGTTTTTATTAAATAATATCGGACGTGAGTTTGTACCCGAGACTCTTCGATTGAAAGGCCAAAGACCTAATTACAGCGCCACCAGTCGGATATATTAATTATTTAAAGAAAAAATTTATTTAAATTTAAGCTAAAAAAAAATGTCATAATTATTCTCCTATATATATTAATAATTTATTAAATTCAAAAATAATAAAAAATACTTAAACTTTCTTACTATAAACAAGGCTATTAATAACAATTCTTATATATAATTAAATGTTTATTTCTTTTGATTTAACTATGCTTGGTGGTTCAATATGTTCTTTCCATTTCCAATTTTTCCATGGTACACATTCAAAAGTCATTTGATCGAATGCTTCACCACTGTTACACACCATTTCAATAGCTGGTTCACCTTTTTTTTCACATAACCAATAATGTGTTGGATCAAATGGATTTCCCCATTTTTCTTGTTCTAATTCTTCATCAGTTTCACAATTTGGTTGACCATTATGATTTCCAATAAACATTGCTGATACATTTATAACAGCCAATGTTAAAATTGCAAATACTGTAAATAAATAATATTTTTTTAATACCTATATTTAATTTTCAGTTTTAAAAGTTCACAAGTTAATAATTTACTTAATTTCATTTTGTAAAATTCACTTTTTTTATAATTCCAGAATTGAGATTCTGCTATTTCATCTGAGAGTAATTTGAAAAATAATAATAGAAAAACGAATTTAATTTAGTTTTTATATAAAATTCATTTTGAGTTCAACTCGTATCTTCATAAACGCGGAATTAAAGGTGTGAGAAGGAACTTGTTTTGACATTTTTAAATTACATACAACTTTTTGTAAACAATAATAGAAAACATCTTTGAAATTTGAAATATGATGATAAGATTTACCTTTTACAAGCAATTCTATTAGAAAATATCATCACAAAATGTTAAACCAAATTATCAAGTAGAATTAAGACGCAATATCGATAGATATCATTTTAAAAAAGTTTTCCGTACTTTAAATTTTCACTTTATTTTAAGAATTGAAATACTAGAAAGTTCTAGGATTTATTTACTTTCTACATACATATTATTTGAATTTCAATCGATAATGTTGATAGCTTCTCCTTCCTAGGTAGCACACTAACAACAAATGGAGGTACAGAAGAAGATGTCAACAACAGACTACGTAGAGCCAGAGCCGTCTTTTGTGAATTATGCCTAATATAGAAAAGCGGTCAAATAAGAAGGAAAATAAAGTTTAGAATATTCATAGCATGTGTAATATCAACACTTCGGTACCTATGGTAGTGAAACTTGGTTGACTACAAACAACATCTGACAAAAGCTCCAAGTACTCGCGAATAAATAGCAAAGAATCATATATGCAGAACGCAAATATCCCAACACCATCAGTAATAGGGACTTGTAGCAGCTAACAAGCGAAGTACCGGTAATGAGTCAAATCAAGCGCAGAAAATGAAGGTGGATAGGCCACACTCTGAGAAAACCACCAAATAACATAACAAGAATGGCCCTATAATGAAACCCTCAAGGTAGAAGAAGCCGCGACCCACCCAAAAACACCTGGCGTCGAACAGCCATGGTTGAACTACAAAGAAACTGGCAAACTTGGGGATCGGGTACAATGGAACAGGCAAGTGGAAAAAAAAAAATTATTTGAATTTATCATAAGTTTTTGTTTTAATAGGAACGAAAGATTTAAAATTAAGTATTCATTTTGAGATACTTGATTTGGAGTTAACCTAGGAGTCATTAGATAGTGAAATAGGACTAAAATAATAAATTTAAGATACTTGATTAGGAATTGACCTTAAGATTTAAAATAGATAGTGGAGTAAAAGTAAGCTAATATTTTGCTCCCATTAAATAAATTTAAATTAAAAACTTTTTTGAAATATTCAACCGTCAACGGAATGGTCAAGACATTGCCAACAAGTATTGAAACTAAAAAAATCATTAATTATGACTTGGTTAAGACATTGCAAACAAGTTTTGAAAATTATAGAAGCAAAGAATAAATACTCTAAACTCTTTATGGTAATTTATTTCTCATTGTTATTCTTCAGCCATTATACTTCGCAAGCATGTTGAGTGCTAAAAACTAATCCCTGTACTTTAACTACGGGCGTAGGTTTTTTTAAGTGAGTGAGAATGTCATAGGGGAGTCTACTACTTCAGATGCCTTTTGAAGGTTTTTCCTTCCTATCAAGGAAGGATCCTTCATACTTGTCAAATGCAAGTTCATCCAAATGAAAATTTTGAAAAAGGATTCTACCCAATCATAAATATAAAATAATTACAAGCTTAAGCTTTTCTAAGCCTTCAATAAGACAAAATAAATCTGGTAAAAGAATAAGCATTTTGAGAAAAATTTGAAAACTCATTAATACCAAGCACCTTAAAGTTTAACTTATCTATATGCTATACACAAAAAAATATTTATCACTGAATACTTGAAAAATATCATAAATTTTGATTAGAAAAACTAATTATCGCTAAAATCATTGTAGCTCAGGTTATCTATAAAGGCCACGGAAAAGTGCTAATCACTGAATATTTTAAACTTAACATTTAAATTTATTTACAATTTAATTATAATTTCAATTGTTATTAAGTATTAAAAAGTATTATGATAATTAGATTATTTAAATTTAATGTACTTAACGCTTAGTGATAGTGAAAACTTATAAATATAAAAATCGGCGACGGGTCAAAGCTCCCTGATTCAAAACACGCCTCATAATTTAAGTGATAACTCGGAATTGAATGGAATTTTTCACCCAAAGTAATGCGCTTTAAGTCAGTAAACAGATTATTACCTTAGAAGTTATAACATAAAGTAATTAGGTCATAACTGTCTTGAGAAGTATTCAGTCTATAGGCTATTAGAAACTTTGAATGAGGTAAGTAGCAACATTGATAAGAGATATAAATTCTTTATTTATAACCCGTTTTGAAATATTAATTTATTAACAAGTGATAAGTGAGTGGTTCAGCCTTTTCTTTTCCTTCACGTATTCTTTGTTTATACTTCGGGAAGGTTATAGTGCAACTTTTTACACTTTTAATGACATTTCGGCATTGGACTTAATAAAAGTCGATATGTCCTCTATAGAAAAAGTGAATAACAACGTTAAATTTGTCACCAAATAAAAAAAATGTGAAAATTTAAACGGATCCATTTATTTTTCATATTCTAGTGAGCAACTCCCAGAAGAGAGAGATCATAACTTCTCCACCCTGTATTCACAATGTATTATAATTATAACACATTCTAATCTAGTATTTTGGTGGCACAAAATCATAAAGTATAAATTCACTTAAAGTATGTTAATAATCATTTGATCTTAAATTGGACAGCACCACAAAATTTCAAATAAAAGTTCCAAAACTAATAATAAAATTAGGAGGGGTGTTACAATTGAAAACCAAATCGGTGTTCCAATAATATGTTTAACAGCAATATTATTGGCTTTGTTGCTGACACTTTGCTATCTATAAAAAATGTTAAAAGTTGTTTTCGAGTCGTCTATCTAAGATAACATATTTAAACAAAATATATCAGTCCCTTGATAATTTGCGAAGTGTTCATAAATTATCTATATAATTTTAAGAGTTTAAAAGGTAATTGTATTATTTTAGGTTACAACTTAATGTTGTGATGACACTCTTATGTACTATAACAATTTTCAAAACTAGTTTTTTTCATATTATATTATAATTCTGATCAGGTGTTTCTAAATTAGTTATCAATTTTATGATTAACCGATTTAAGATCGAATATTAAATAAATTATGCTACAAACAACACAGTTCGCGCACCTATGTATCAGTACGATAACTTAAAACCTCACAAAACTAATAGTTTAAAATTCAACTTAGAATAATTAAGTTTGGAACGACCAAGTTTAGTAGTACAGCATGCTTTTAGCCTAAACTGTTTTGACCTAATTTGGGGGGGTCGATTTTTTTTTTTTCCTCTATTCAGACATTCCACAAATTTTTAACTTAAAATGCTAGATCATAAAAAAGATAAGATCAGATTTGATCTAAAGAAAAAACAGATCTGCTCTTTTATAAATCATTGTTTAGATCAAATGATCATTATCTTGATTTATAATAGATTAGATAAAAAAAGTGACCTGATCTTTCAAAAATTAATTTGATCAAGAACTTTTAACAAGATCCTTTTTGGATTTAATTTTTTTGTTCAATATTTAAATGGTCGAATTTTTTTTCACTCGTTTGAGATCAGACCATTTTGACCAAAGATCTAAACTAGATCGTTTGATCTAAAAACTTATCTTAAAGAGATCAGTTCTATTTACTTGATCTGACTTGTTATCTATAGAGCTAAATGTCTGTGTATTATTAAACTTAAATGATATAGAAATGATATTTATAATATGACAAATGGATACGGCATCAAAGTATATTTATGACGTGTGATGGTATAATTGCCATTTGTCATCTCGCAAAAATTGTTTGAAATAAGGCGAAGAAGTTGAACTGAATTAAGATAATAATAAAACACTTGTTCATATCTTTTTATCTTGTTCATCTTATCAGAAATTTAAAAAGAAAAACATGCCGAAAACTTTTATTGTTTTTAAAAAATCATTTTAGATTCTTGTACAATATATAAAAGTGAAATAATTGTTAACAAAATTTAATTGAATTATTGAAAGAAAATACAAAGCTTTAAAATTTCACTATGAAATCTGGTAATTAAAAAAAAATTGCATTCCATCTTATTTAAAATAATAATTAAAAAATTTTTTATATTTTTCAGTAATATTTTTAGTATTAATTGTTGTAACAACTAGTTTAGCTTGGGATGAATCTCATAATGGCCATCCCTGTTGTCAGACTGAACTTGAATTATCACAAAAATTCTGGAGAAATAATTTTGATTCTACAATGTATTTTGAATGTGTGACAAGAAATCAGCCAGCTGAATGGAGAAAATGTCCAGATCAATTTTTATTTTTTCCACCTAAAGGACAATGTGTTCCATTAGCTGATTGGGTATGGACTCCAAATGTAGATGCTCCATCAAAATGTTAATTATTTTTTTAAATAATAATTTGAATATATGATAGTAAATAAGAAATTGAACTGCCCTATTTTTTGGAGAAACTAGTTCATTAAAATATATATATATACATACTTGAATGCAATGAATATAAATGTACATATATGCAATGAAAACACACATTGAATATATATTCTGGAAATTATTTAATTAAATAATATTTATTTTGCAAAAATAGCTGAGCAATCTTTTAGTTTAATTTAAAAAAATTCATTTATATGTTATTTCGAACAAGTTCTTTCTTAAATTCACTTAAAATCTTTTGTGCAACTTTAACTCATCAAAACGTTTCTGTTGTCTTAATAGTTAAATAATCCAATTCTGATGTGTTGTATTGTATAACAAATATAAATTACGAAAACCATAACCATTTTTAAACCAAACTTTAGTGTGGACCTTCAATACTAGTGTAAAGTTTTGATTTAGGATTATGGGCGATGTGGAAAATTGGATGGGATATTTAAAAAGATGTTAATGTTCTTCTTCAATTGATCTAAATCGTACACATATGCATTACCAACCTGAGGGAGAACATTTGCTATGGAATATGGTTCCAAATCCGTGATAAGCGCATGACAATCGAATTGCCTAAGATGTATTGCGCCGCATAGATAGTTTGCAAAACTTTAAGTGGACGCATTAATTGTTTAATTTTTTTAGAACAGGTGTTAGTCCCTAAAAGACATAAAACAGTTTTTTATCATTTCAGCGATTTTATTTCGATTGCTCAATTGAGTAATCGTTAAATTGACATTTATAAAACGCATTTCTCTGTTTTGCACTATATAAAGATATCCCAGTACCGTAATAGGCGTTCCAGTCCAGGGGTGCATTATATTCTACTTTAGGCCGAATATACGTTTTAAAGATGTTAAGTAGATCAGATGAAGAAAAGTGAGACTTAAATAAGATAAGATTTAAATCTAAAAATATCTCTTCAACTTGTATACTAATGACATTGTTTTAAAATATGCTATCAACGGACAAAAGCCTAAAAAAATATTTTATTTTTAAGCCAATTTTTATGTCAAGATGATATAAAGAACATGTACTTCAAAAAAATTTGGTTCAAAACAAAAACAAATTAAGAAATTAAAAAAAACTTTTACTTTTACCTTTACTTTTCTTTTTAACCTTTACTTTACTTTATTTTTTTTGGAAACAACTACTTTTTCTGTGTCCCTCTGCCACTCCGTTCGTGCATATATAACAATATAGTTTTATAAAGAATATTTGTATCTTTGATCATCAAAACAACGTAGCTTTATATATATAACTTATCAAATCAGCTTTATATATGTACATTTTTTTATTCCTTTTCATTTTATTCCTTTATGGAGTATAGGGCCAAGTCAGAACTAGGCTTCAGTTTCTTTAATCGTTAAATTCTCGAGCCGTTGATAACTCGAATGTAGCTATTTTATCAGATTATGAATATAACAATATTAATTTTGTGCGCCATCTATTATCCTACACAAGAATTATTTACATTAAATCCTATCTTTTATTCCGACTTTAACTATTACGATATAATAATACATATTTTACAATATTTTGAATGTTCGGGGTTTGAACCCGAGACCTACGTGCAAGGCAGCGTCTTAACCTTTGCGCCATATGCGAAACTCAATTTTTGGTAAATTTTGAACCCCTATAATTTGTAAACGGTTTGCGGTACAAAATTTTAGAATATGTTACACCCTTGGATTTAAAAAAGGTTTTTTATTTGTTGCCCGTCACTTATCACAAAGTTTAGTATGGAACATTGTGTAGTTTCGAAAATGTGCTTATTTAAAACTCTTGGCTTTTATACGCGTATAAAAGGGTATAGGTCAAAAGGGCATACTAAATTTGACATTACTTTTGTGGTACAAAAAAGGAGAGGGGGTAAATATAGACTCTGGTATGGATCGCACCAGAATCGAAAAGTAAATCGATCTAGCTATATATTTCCGCCGTTCGTTTGTCCGTCTGCATGATAACTTAAAAAATTAAGGATTATGCAATAGCCGTCATCGCCACTGAAATCCAGCCAGTTATTAGGTTTCCAGCCAGGATTAGGTTACCAGGTGCCTTTTGAAGGTTTTTTCCTCCCTTAGGAAAAAAAAAAAAAAAAAAAAAAAAAAAAGTTTGCTCCCCGAGTTCGAATAGCAGCGAAACAACTTATTTTTTTGTATATACCTAATAAAGCCGGGTGTCTGAAATTTTACCAAAAATTGTTTAGTTTTATGGCCAAAGTTTGTGCGAAATTTAGTTGGAATACAACTTCTTTTTCTATATGAGCATTACTCTATGTCAATAGTAGTTAACTTTAATGGCCAACATCTGAATAAAATATAGTGGGTGTACTGGAAGAGCTGCTTTACATTTTATATTTTCTTTTATACATTACTGAAAGTCTAATTAGTTGTGTATTTAAAATTTTGCTAAAAGTAATCAACCGGATGATATAATGTCTATATTAGATCCTACGGGTACCCTAGAGTTGTACACTCTTCCTCGTTTTCATTACTGATTTCACCAAAAAATTAAAATAATAAAAAATTGTGTTCAATTTTTTTAGAAATATCAATTTGACTTTTGTCATAATTTAAAACAACAGCTAAAACATTTTGTATTTAATACACAAAATGGTAAAACGAGAACAATTTAAACTTAATTGTAAGAAATTAATGTTATACTTTTTAATTGATTAAAAAAAAACCATTTATTTTTCAATTACTAAATATTTTATTATGATTCAAGATTTTACGCTATTAATTCTTTGTTTTTTTTTTTTTTTAGTTTGATTTTCATGATTTAAGCTAGTGATGGTGGATCAACTGGTTCAATCCATTGCCATTCACTATAATGTACACATTTCATATATATAGGATGGAAAAGAAATTCACCTTCACAGGTTGCTTCGGCTGCAGGTTGATTTCTCATTTCACATACAAAATATTTGGTTGGATCAAAATTATTACGCCATAATCTTTGTGACATTTCCATTTCGGTTTGACAGCCAGGGCGACCATTGTGACCTTCAGTATGAAACGCATTAACAGCTATTGCCATTGTGATGCATAAAACCAATATAGCTGAAAAAAATTAAACATAAAATAAAAATTTTTGTTTTTTTGAATATATTTAATATATTTTAATTTAATTTAAATAACAGTAAATTTACCTGAAGTTCTCATTTTGATTATTAGTTTAATTGTTTTTGGAGTCTGGTCTGTTTTTTTTTTTTGGAAATATAAATCGAATTGATTATTCGATGTTGAGATTCTTGAATGATTTTTCTAAAAAATTTTCAAACTATTTATAGTTAAAAAACTTATTAACATTTCATTCATTTGAATACAATACATAAATTTATATGATAAGAATGTATTCCATTATAAAAAATATTCTAAAATTCTTCTTTCAAATTAAAATATTTTGTAAGTGCACCCGATGACATTTAAGTCGGTCTTTTTTGATCTTTATATTAAAATATCTCTTTGAAAAAAATAATTAAAATATCAAAACGGCAAATTTTATTTTATCATTACAAAATTTTTTTTTAACCTTGAAAAATACCTTAAGATTTTAATAGTATTTTGCTTGGTAATAGTTAAAAATTCTATTCTTAAAATATTGTATTAAAAGGTTTTTGTTTTAATAACGAGCGAATAATAATATTTTAATAAATCAATATACGGTAAATGCTGACCGTTGTTTTAAAATTTTGTCTAAACTTTAAAATGTAAAGCTTCATTTATAGCATTATCGCGTGGCAATATCTTTAAATGACTCTAAAAAAAGCCCTTTGTTTTTAAACAATCTTTAACCTTTCATTCTAACAAAACTTTAAAATTGGTTTCTTATTTGAATATTAAAATAAATACTTGTTATGGAAACCTGACAGTTGGCGACTTTCATTTGACAACTTTGCAACTTGGACACTTAACAACTTGTTTTACAAAATGACATTTCGCAGTCACGGTTATTCGCATTTTACAGAACGTATATCAAACTGTGCATTAGGAAGGATTTTAGTTTTTAATTTAAAAGTAAGATTACCGTTTCTTACAGAATATTTATTATATATGTATATGTGAGATGCCAAATCTCTAAAATTTAAGTGTTCAGTTGCTAAATGTCTTTTAATTAATCTGTTTCTTTTTTGCGAAATGTCTAGTTACGAAGTGTAAGTTGCCAAGTGTACTGTACCGTACCCACTTGTCAAATTTAATGTCATTTAGGTATGTTTAATTGAACATGAAAGTTTCTGTTAGGGTATGTTTTTAATAGCAACTTTCATGTTCAATTAATATATTTTATATACATCTGTATATAGTTCTAATGTTTTTATCATCAATTGTTGAAAATTAGTAAAATTAAATAGTTGAAAATTTTTTGCTTACTATTTCATATATATACTTACATATATTGTAAGTCAGTTTAATTGTTTACAAAATTTAAAATCTTCACCAGAAGATTGGGAACACTATAAAATTTTAAACTACCTTATATTAAATTTTAAATGCATCAACCGAACAGGCTCCATTTACGTTAGTACTCATAAGTAGGTGAAAATATAGAACAAAAAATTAAATACTGTTAATTAAATAGTTGACAACTCTTAAATTTCCTTAATATAAAATTTATATAAGTATTTGGAAAAAAGTTTATAACCCTGACTTCAATTCAACTTAAAAATCCCTTCTAATTCAAAATTTCACATATGCATAACTATTTAAATATTCTTAAATAGGCGTATATCTTTAATTTTCATTTACCAAGGAAGAATTTAACTTAATTATGGTAAATTTTTTAAAAATCTTCAATTTTGAAAATTTTAAGTTAGAAGTATTTGATTGTTGATAATGATTTAAGGATTTTTAAGATTTTTACAATTTTGTAACTTTTAGATTTTGAGAAATTGAAATTTTGATCGCCATTGATGTCTAACCATTATTTTAAAAATTCAAAATTTAATAAAATAAATCAATTATATTTCTCATAATTTTTTTATTGCATGAAAAGTACTTAGCTACTAAGTGCATTAAGTATTAAAATACGGAATTAATTTCAGTAAAATAAAACAAATTAAAAATTAGAAAAATTTATTTATTTTGTTTTTATATCAAGTACATATGTACTTAATTAAAAATAAATAGTTACATCTTACAATTACAAAATAAACACTTAAAATAATTTTTAATAATAAAAAAAACCGTTATTAGTTCAACAAATCATTAAACTGAAGTGCAATTTAACTTTAATGCCCATTATACCGGTCATTGACCTCAATTATTTGTTATTTATTTTGCAAGGTAGAATAAAATTATTAATATTTAAATAAATACATGTGTTTAAGTGATAATTAATCAAATTATTAGGTTAAGGTCTTTTTAAATTTTCAATTTTCTAATAAATTTAGGCAGTAGTACATTAGTCCAATACAAATTAAATGCAAATACCGGAAATTAAACAATATGTTAAATTATACAAAATTATCACAATGAAAATTTTTTAATTTTTAAAATTAATTTAAAAAAAAAATCTTTAAAAAAAAAGAGAATTATACAAAAGAAAATGTTTAAACAGTTACACAATACATGAAATTATTTGTTTGCATATAACTATTCACTTTAATTATATATAAATTTTTTTTGATTTTTAAATATTTCGCAATATAAATTTTTAAAAATATAGTAAACGTTTTTTTCAATTTCAATATAAATAACAGTTACTAAATACAATAATATTACATTGATAAGAAAAACATTAATTCAGATCAAATATAAAATTTTTATTTAAATTAATATAATTGCTATTAATTTTAAAAATACTTTTACATTCACCCTGTACTAAAATTTTTAATTCCTTTTGATAAATCACTATATAATTAGACGAACATCATTTTCTGGGTCTCGTTTCTGATAAAACTACTAGACCGAATTACATAATTTTTGGAGTATAAAAAGCTATGATTGAGGAGATTTGATCGGTTTATTTAATTTTTTAATCAGAACCTAATTTAACAGAAACTCTCAAAAACGGTCACTTGTCATTTTTATTATATGTCAGTCCTGTACAACTCAAACCAATATGCGAATCCAATTTAAAATAAAATATTTTTCAAGATGATCTCTTTTTAATTAATTTTTTTTTTTGCATTTCATATTTCTTTTTTTAATATCTTAAAAATAATTAGAAAATAAGCTTCCCAAAAGCTATCTAAGAAAATCTAATCCATATTTTGGTTGACATATACAAACCACATGACAGCTAGACCGCCAAATTAAAACAATTGTATAAATAGACTTTTAAGGTTAAATATCTATGAAATAAAAGAAATGTACATACTTAATTTTATATATTGTCTTGATAACTTTAAAAATTTGATAACATAAATATGATTATTTAATATCGTTGTAACTTCATTTAAAATTTTAAATTATAGTCTCTAATTACTACTTGTTGTTAAATTTTCAATATTGCATTTTTTAAAACAAATGATTTCTAAAGATATATAGCTTCAATTTGGGAGAGCAAATTACCATACATTTATAAAATTGAATTGTCTTGTGTCAGAAAAGTTTATTGTTATAGTGATAGTTCGTACAGACCTACTTTATGCTGTCAAACTTTAATTACGTACAATCGACATCACGTACTATTTCATCTTAACTATAATCATTTTTTTTTTGGGGGACCATAAAATTTCAACTATTCTGCGTTTACGTTCCCCCTTTTTCTTCAATTTTGTTGTTGTAATAAATGTAGTAAGAGAATCTTCATTATATCGAATAAATAAAATTGTTCATAATTTTTTATCATCAAGCCTAACTGCATTTGATATCTTCCAATATTAATAATAATGATCATCACAAAATTAATAAATCTTTCGTTAAGTTTCCGTGAAAACGTTAAATTTAACGCTCTGGGTCGTACAAGTTTGACGTTTTAAGTTTTGTTAATATTTTTAATTTATACTTATGTCATTCATAAAGATTGCTTAAGATTAATACATATTTGGTCTTAAGATTCGTTCAGTTTAGTTACAATCTTAAAGAATCTTAATAAAAATTGATAGCTCGTCTGAAGATATTTGAGGACTATTATAAAAAGTGTTTTTAATTAGAGTTAAGATTCGTTCATCACCTTAAACATATTTGACAGCTCTTCTTAATATAACTGTACAAATGACAGATTATAAATGGGCATAGGACTGTTACTTCTCTTTTTAGTGTTGATTGTTTCGTTAAATGTGATTAAATATATCCGATATCGAAATTATGTTAAAATATTATTTACTCCAAATATTGAAACATCAATTTTTTTTTATAATCGATTATTAAAACTGATTTTAATTTTATGTATTCAACTACATGTTATTTAATACCCAATATATAGAAATTAATTAAAAATCAAAATCTGCTCGTATTAAATTAATATATACATATATACAAATTTTATTATAACTTTTGAAATAACTTGAAAATTCTTCAAAAAAAAAAATGGTTCAATATATATTTAAATTCAGATTTAATACACCTTAAAAAATAATAAGTTTTTCTTATGTAATCTAGATAAGTCTTATTTGGTCTAAAATAAGTCACTCTAAAGATACTCTAGTTTTGAAGAAAAAAAATTAAAATAAAACAACTTAATGAATTTAGATTTCCGTTTTTTTTTTCTTTTCTAAGAGAATGGTCGTCTCTCAAAACTTAAATGGAAAAAAAACCGAAACTTGTGCAATCTAAAATCTATCCATTGAAGTAAAAACATATTCAAAAGATTACAAAGTGTGATATAGTGTGATGGATTCTAAATACAGTCGGGAAATTTTTTTATTTTTTTTCTAAAAAAAACAATAGAAAACGATACGAAATATAAAACTGATGGAAACTGTGTTAAATGTAGCAAATAAATATGTTATAAAGATGCATAACTAATTAGTATCATAAAATTCTAACAGACATTTATTTGAAACTTAAGGTACCACCACAGAATACATTATTATATGTATATAATATAGTACTTTTTATTTGAAAATTTCGTTTCAATTATATGGAAATTAAGAATGACTCAAATAAGAAATGAATATTGCTATAAGATTTTAAAATCTTGATCTACTTTATGACTTAATAAAGTAAAAATTTTGTTGCAATTGTTTTGTGTTTTTTTTTTTTTTATTTAAGACTGAACGTCTCTGATTTAACATAAATTGTTCAATTTCTTAGTTATAAATTTATAAATTTACATTTGAATGAACAAAAATATATGTGATAAATTTAAATAAGTGTATACTAAATTTCTGTAAACTTTTTAGATAATTTAACCCTCTTTTTCAACATTGAAATCATACTTTAATGAGATTATAACATGATCTGATCGATAGAAATCAGTAGTAAAGTCGCGGCTTTGCAATCAAAAAGCCCAGGTTTGAATTCCTGGTCGGATCATATCTAGTAAAAATATATAGTGTACATTAAAATAATTTAATAAGAAGTTCAAATGTCAAATAGGCAAAGAATTAATATTATCAGGCAATATTTACTAATGTCACAAATTTTGGAGATGATGAGTTATTTAGTTGTCAAAACTTTATCTTCGATAAATACATATGAGCTCGCTCGGAGGCTTACATATAGAATACTTTTACAAAATGTTTGTACCAATTCTTAAACTTAAACTAAAATAAATTTAAAAGGTTTTATTGTTTGACTTTAAGATGTAAAAAAGTTTTTTTTTTTTTTCTTTATTTAATTTAATTCCTACTAATATTTGAACTTATATCTAAACAATTTTTGAAATAATATTAGAAACATAAAAAAAAATTCATAAATATATACATGTAGGAATTAGAATTAAACACAATAATTTTCCTACAATAATGATAATATAATAAAATATTTATTAAAATGATGATATTTAATATATTGAATTAAAGTGATAATAAAAAAAAATATATATTAAAATGTACAATAAAATATATATGAAAGTTATGTTCTTTAAGTTATGTTGCTACGTCCACGTACAGCTTTAAAAAGGGAAGGTGTTTTTTCTTTTATTAATTATGTGCTGAATATAATCGGTTGACTTCTGACACCTTTGACAGCTGATTGACATTTGTGCCTTCTGGCGTCAGATATTGATGGTATTGGTGTTACCATCGATCCTCCCATTTACATATGTAATTTTTGGACCTTAGCTTTTAGTCGTCTGGTCTGGAATTATAAATTCTATATAATTAATTTTAATTTATTTAAATGTTACATATATCGTTTTGATATCCCTAGTCCTTTATATATATATATATATATAAATCATATATATCGTTACCATATTCCTAAAACTTTCAAAAATTTATCACCCACAGTTAGCAAGTTCAACTAAATTTTAAAAAATAAATTAAAAATTAGTTAATCATCATTCATAATCCATCCATTTTTAAAATTAGACTTGAATAGTTGTTAAGCAGACAATTGAAATAATTAAATTAAAAATTTGTATGATCTTCAACATTACAACTTAGTATCATCTTAAATGACGGTATAAAATTAGGAAAAAATTGATTAAATCTGAATTATAATAACAAAAGATTTTTTTTTTTGCCATTACATTACAAATTTTCTTAATAGCACTTTATTTGATAATGATGAAAAAATGTTTTAAGCTCTTAACTAAAACTAATTTCTAAAAATAACCCTTTGGTAAGTCTTTCATACGTATATTATACATAATATCGTTTACCAGTTTGACCAATTTATTAGTTATTTTTATTTTATTAATGGTTAAAGTTCTTTCAAAGAAGATTTGTAAGAGTTTAAACATATGAAAAAATAAATAGGTAATTAAAATCATATAATTTGAAAACAATTAAATAAATACTTAAATTATTAATAAAATAATTACATTTAAAAATTTTATTTATCTTAAACTGTTAATAAAAATAAAATAAAAAACTATGCACTAAATTACCTTTATTATACATATAACAAATTATTCTATTATTTATTTTATTTAATCTTTATTAAATCACAAAAGAAA